>JAWDHB010000470.1:536149-844772 GCA_033439405.1 Fusarium sp. NFCCI 5145
CTTTTTTTTTTTTGAGTATTCTTTCTTTGATACCCCAGTACTTCCCCTGATGACATCGGAAAAGATGCCGCTCATGCTGGATAATCCCATGCCGGTAGGGCTCAACGACGTAGATGACCTTTTTGGCGATGGCGTCGGTTTGGCTTTGCCCGTGAGGGCGCAGAGTAAGCAGCTTCAGCAACGGATGGACGATATCAGAATTCGAGGGTGCTGCCAGTACGAAGCCCCAGTTCTATCACTTACATGACCGCTATTACTAACGCTTGATAGAGCTGTGGCCTGGTCAAGAACAGGCACAATCGCCAACATTACACCCGATGGCCAGGGCCTTGAACTTCGCTTCCTGCGGCGTTCCCCAGAAGATGGTTCATGGGACCTCAGTGATCCCACCACATGCCCCTTTGTCAAAGGCCTTCCAACAGTTCCCATCGTCCACTTGGTATGGGCTGGCACGAGCAGCCCAGACCTAGCAGTGATCGATGCAGATGGTCGCGTCACTATCGTCAGCTTCTCTATCTCACTCAACCATCCCTTTGTTCAACGGAAATGGGACGCCGACCCTACTGATGATGTGCACACCGTCGTTGGTGCTTATTGGCTTAATGTTGCTCCTTCAAATCAACAGGTAAAGGATACTCGATGACGTTTTCGTGTATTTGCTGATTTTTCCCCAGTCCTATAATGTTATGTATGGGCCAGCTACGAAGCATGGCAACGGATATACATATGAAAGTTCATTTGTTCATGCTGGAGGGCCATCGCATCCCAGTCCAGCCAAGAGTGCTCTACTAACTATCACTACACATGGTGTTCTGAGGATGTTTTGGTCACAGAACACCAGCCGACTTGAGGAGACGACCGTGGAGCTTGAAAGTATAAGCGCCTCTGATGAGCTCATCACGCACGCATCCTTCGCCTCCGAGAAGAGTATGACCCCAACCTTCCGATTTATTTACGAGTAACGCTAACAGTTGGCAGAATACTTGCTACTCGCACTTGCCACAACTTCAAAACAACTGAAGTTGATCAAGATTGAGATACAATGGGGTCAAGTATCTCAAGCAGACAAAGCGACTGGCCGACCCGCAGGAAATCTGAGCCCTACTCTGGTTGAGAAGCACTTGGCCACCACAAACTGGCTTCAGGGTGGCCCAGGTGATTCAAATCTCGATACGTCCATGATCGAGCTCTCTCATCTGGATGTTATGCCTTCTCTGATTGACAACGCGGGCAAAAACATCACGCCGCCTAAGGTTGTCACTGTGAGATCACGAACTCCTAATGAGGGATCGTATCAAGGGAGCCAGAGCATTGTTGATCGATGGGAGGCTATAGAGCAAAAGCAGAGTCTGCCGTCAGCCTATGAGCAGCTTGGAAGTCGACGAAACAGCATCTCTTCAGAGCTACCCGTGGTGATACAGCTGCACAAGATCGCTCCTGTTACAACCAACAAAGTTGTTGTTGCGTTCCAGACTACTAGTTTTGGAAAAATTATGGTGCTGGCTTTCGCAGATGGTACTGTTGAGTACCGTGACAGACTCACGTTCGAAGAACTATATACGACCCAAGAGCTAGAGAAGGTTATGAACCTTCGGCAAATTGGGTGGACATTCACGGACGAAGGACCATGTAAGTTTCTGGTTCCATTGTGTTCGACCTCGTCTGACAATAATTACAGGCCAGCAAGTTGCATTCTCGCCCACTTATTGCTCGATGGTGCAAATGGACGAAGATGGAAAAGTCAAGTGGAATAAACTACATTATCCTCTGGGGGATATTGGAAATTCAATGCAAGACGGTATGTATCAATATCAAGAGGAGTTGCTATGTGCATCATTAACCATAAGTAGCCCACTATTCTGGTAGCATTGCGGCCTTGACTGTAACCGCAGCGCCTTCCATGTTTTATCAGAATAATTATGATGATATACTTGCTATTGTACGGCCGTATACTTCCAAGAAAAGTAAGTTCCTTTTCGATGTCTACCATATACACTACTCACAAGAACTAGGATTTGTCCAGGATTTCGTTACCGAGCTTATCAGGATTCTCAAGATTCAGATCGATTACTCGGAAGATACCCATCATGACTCGCTTGTCAGAAATGGCTCACTGCAGTACTGCCTGAGTATCATGAACGCTCTCGGATTCCGTGGAGATTTCAGCCCTCGGTCCTTCCAGGGCAAGTTCTCGATGCTACTTCTGAATGTGCGGAACGTGGTCGTTCTTATTACAATTGCCAGCAATACACCTGTTACAGTCAGGGAAAAGCTGAGTCCCCTCGATGATCCTGGTAGGTAACATCCTACTCCTATCATATCGACCAGTTGCTCATATCAATACAGAGGTCATTGAGACACTCGTCGGCTGTGCAAGATGGGCGCTAGATCTGATCGCCTGGCTCATGGATTGTCTCTTCGAGCTCATGAACGACAGTCATTTCCAAGAGCTGTTGACTCGTGAGCGCTTCCATGAACTTGCTCCTTATCTTCACAAGAAGAACAACGTGGCTTTTCATTTCTTGATGAGCTCATCCAGTCGAGGATTTCTTTCAGCAATCTGCCGTCGGCTGGCACACCTAGAGGCCTTGAGCGGCAGGGCTATCGAATTCTACAGAAAACAGTCGGCCGCTGTAGAGGGTGCAGCTGGTGGACGAGCAGCACCGCAGCTGCAACTGGCATACCAGGCAATGCAACAGGTAACTTCTTCAGCACTCGTCAAGGTGTCAGAGGTCGAGTCTCTTCTCACAGAGCTCAGCAAGGAGATCCGACAAGCCTATTCGCTCTTTCTTCCATCCTTCGTCAGGAACCAACAGAATCCACCGCAGGGGAAGCAACAGGATATGGCGGTCAAAGCGGCCCGCATTCAAATAGAGCTCTCCATCCTACTTTCAGCAACACCGCCTCCAGCATTCCTCACAATCCTCCAGAAATTCTTCAATACAGACTTACCAGCGTTTCGAAATTCTGTGGATCCGGGCCGTTTATTCTTTGCAAATTATGATCTTCTCGAGGTGCAGGATGACGAGCATAGCTTGGCGTCGAAAAAGGCACGGGGCATGGTGTATGTGGATGTGTTCAAGCGGATGCAGATCAGACCATCTCCCAACAAGCAGTGGAGACGTTGCTCGAGATGTACTGCGGTGATGGAGGATGTGTTCGGTAGTAGATCTGGATTTACGTTTGTTCTAGGTCAGCAGCGTAAGTGTTCTTGTGGAGGACAGTGGACATTGCTCCCCAAGGGAAACGTTGCGTGAGATTTTGACGAGTCAAAGGCCTTTATACTGGAGATTGTGGTTAGCTGCGTGGGACTGATATGGTAGTATAGCGTTACAACATATATATATCGTCCAGATGTTTGTCTGTTCGGTGACCAATGCGCTTGATGTCGGTGATCTCTGGTGGTGGATATCCAATGGTCTATCGTAATGACTAACGGTACAGGTCTGGCAGGAGATCTACGAACATCTGTTTCAGCATGCAGTTCTTCCCATCTTCCGGGTTTGTGGGACTACCACCGGGCACATGCTGCTACGTGTAGTGTACTTGATCGAAAGTCTCAGCTAGTGACAATGGAGCCATTGATCTAGATTATGATGTCTCACTGACAGGGGCAACATGGTAGATTATCAGACCATGATAATTGGCAAAAGGCATGCAGTTCCGTCCCAAGCCCAATCATTGGACTATTTTTAACATTGCAAGTTAATTAACAGGCTGGCATTGCAGAACAGACTCTGATGAACACCATGGCTTATTCCAGCAACACAATGATTTGATGATGCAAATACCCTACACCATCCTCAATCAACCGGCTAACACAGCAACTGCCTGTCATAGGAGGCAGCCTATCGGCATATCCCACGGGAAATTACGACGTGATGGCGCCAGAATTAACGTTGTCGAAACATTAGCGATAGTGCCTCATTGGCCGTTTCAATGCAATGTCCAAAGTCGTAATACGGGAGTGTGACTAAAAATCGATCTACATTGAATGAACTACGACATACAGTACATACTCCAAGCGCCACCTAATTTCGAGACCATGGGGGAAGAATGATCGCCAGGGTTTTGAGAAACAAATCAAGGTCGGTAGTTGTATTTGCTTTCAGTTTTGGTAAGCTTCCAAGACATCCCTGTGTGATATGGTAGAAGGTTGTAGTGATTCCTTGTGTGAAAGATGCGCTGAGCTATGGGTGTTCTGAAGATCGGCAATTCATGATGGTATTGGCTGGACGCGTTCTGACAAACTCTCCGTTTTTAACGGTAACCTAAAGCTACAAGACAAGGTATACTTTAATGATGAGAAGCGTAGATGAGCCCATGAACAATGAGGGTCGCGTTGCTGCACGACAGACCTCTTAGTATTCGATAGTGTACTACGTAGTCCAATGAAGTGGCCCATGCAATGGACAACACCTGTGGATTTATCCTGAATAATTGCAAGGCCAGAAGGAGAATTTCCCTGACTAGTCCCCTGGCTTGTGGGCATGGAGAAGAAGAATGGAAGTGAATCATATTAGTTCGACTCTATTCTCCGACTTGACCGCCCAATCCTAGTCTGCCATGATTATAAAGTTTCAGTAGTAGGGGATATTCGACATCATAAGAAAGGACCCCGAGAAGAAGACATGTGGCAAGAGAAACAAACCAAGGAGACGCCCTGCAATAAAGTTGCTTGAGCATACAGAAGGGTCATTGTTTGACAAGCCATCAAACGGCGCCGAACAAGAGCCAAAAGCCTCGATCAATCACCAGAGGCTTAGCTCAAATTGACAATCTTCACCGCTTGTTTCTCGTACAGCACAGGGGTGAATTGTAGTTATCGTCGTAGTACTCCGTACAGTAAAATAAACACCAACAGAGCATAGCTAAACTCGTCGATGGTTCGTTGATGTTTGCTATGTGCCAAACGCCTCCTTTATTTTTGTCCAGCAACCTAAGTCATTTGATTCCCTGTTAAGCACGTGAAACGCTAGACAAGGGGTATTTCGCAACCCCCTGGGTTATGTGGCGGTAGAACTGAAGCAGTTGCTGGGGAGGGGAAAAAAAATCAAGCTTGACTTTGGTATTGCACAAGCGAATGATTTAGCAATTGCAGCAACTAATGCACACGAAGGTTTAGCCTCTCGTATGGAAGAAGAAAAGAAACAAGGAAAAAAAGAATTCTACCCGCTGACAGGCGGCTACTTGCATATGCATATAATCATGGAACGTTTCGATAGCCGCCATGATATAACGGTAACACAATTACGCGCTGTGCAACAATGCTTTTTATGTGAAGGCAGCCGGGGACAGATAACCCCTGGAAGTTCTATGTTTACTAACCCTGTTTTAGCCTTGCTCATGGTTCGTTCTACCGCAAACTGAGGGATTGATCGTATATTGATTGGTCTATAGTTGATCGCTCTCGTCCCTTTGGGTTTATTGTCAATGGCCAAGTACTCCATAGATGAAATGATTTGAGATGGAGAGTATTTGACTTTGACGAGCATGCAGGACAGATACATACAATGATGGTTGGTACATATATGTGTCACCCCACGACAAGGGATTGTCCAATTGAGGAGATCGACATATATTCTTGGAAGGTAACATCATAGCCACCCACCCATTCCAAGAGTTTAGAGTCCAAAATTGGTTTTACTAAGAACCGCTCCTTGCGCGGCGCAATCAATCGAATCTGGCCCGTCTAGTCTGCCCCGTCATTCACTTTAATAACCCCTGAATAATTGGCCAAGGTAGCGCTCAGAGTTATTGCGCTAGCGCAGGTACTCTACGGTAAATCCCACCATCTTTGCCTTGGTCACCACAAACAACCCTTGTCGTTTGATTACAATTGGCTGACTATGTCGCTCAGGTACAGATTGTTTCTTTGCTGGTTGTCCCTGACTGGTTCCTCCTTTGTTATTGCGATCAATGCGATGAAAGACGTCAAAGGCTGAAGTCCAGCTCTGCTTTCAAGCCGCTTCATTCCTCATACTCTCTTCCGAGATCCAATTCGCCCCTCACATAAGAGATCAACAAACCAACCAGTTCATCCGCTCCGGACCAAGCACAAAGCCTTGTGGGGAGTTCACGCTTGTGGATCAGGGGTCAGATCCCTCTTTGGCTAACAACCTAAGCTATCCGTCCATACTCTGTACATACCTAATTATTAGACCCCTGACCTTAGCTTAGACTATTGTGCATGGTCCCCAGCCATGGTCGCAATTCTCCTCTCTAGTTTCTTGGGCTTGCTTTCAATCCATCCTCTGCTCCCTTCGCTTCGTCCCAGGGGCCAATTTTCTCTTCTTTCCTCCCTCAACCGTTGGTGATCGAGGCCTTATTCCGGCGATGAGACATTAGCATCTGTTATTACTACTGTGCTATACTACCTGTCCTTCACTATCGCTTGCTGGTGGCCCCTGGGCAGCCGTCGATAGGTCGTCGCCTCACTCGTCACACACCCCACTCCCATCTTCTCTTTCACACCTCTCCCTCTGACTGGACACACACACACCAGCTTCATTCTCTTACCGCCGCGGCTCTACTACCCAAGACCTCACACGAACCGTACTATACGGTCGTAGCGAGCACCGGTATATCTTCCAAATATGGAACCCGCCCTGGCCTCTGCTCCGGGGTCTGGAGTAACGGAACCTTCTGTTTTTGCAACTTCTGATACTCGTTCTGATACCAAGACACCTCCTGTCGACGTCCCATTTGCAGCATCTGCTACGGCTTCTCTTGACCCTGCCGATAACTCTCACCCATTATCTTCAGAATCAGGTCATCCACTTCAACACCAAAAAGAGCCCCATCCACCTTCTCCGGGACCTTCTCCAACACACGCTCGAAGTCAGACGGTAGACGCCCTGCCCGGCTCGTCCTCTGGCTCTATTGCGTCGCCTTCCGGTTCCGTCCAGTCTCCCATTCGAGGGCCAATTAAGCGCAAACCTCTGTCATCATCGGCATCAGCGTTGGCATTGCGATACTCAGCGTCTGGAGCACCTCTCCCATCACCTCTGGATCTTGAAAAGCCGAGCCAGAGATTCGCTAGACCTAATACCATCGACAGTCCGACCCTCTACGAATTCTCTCCCGCAAGACGCGCCGCACCACCAGCTGACCAGTGAGTCGCCCCCCCAACTCAATTCTTTGTTCCTTTGTCTTCATGTCTTGCACAGCCAGCCGGACTTCCCCCCAATTCCCTTGCAGAAGCTGTGGTTAACTGGAATTCTTTTGGTAGAGCTCCCAACGCCAACCTGGCGTCCCTTGCCGCGACAACTCCTGGATCGCAAAACATTCCAGGACACAGCCCTACCGGCTCCAATTCGGACTTCTCTGACGTACTGGATGGGTATGATGATTTAATATCCGACACCAAGTCAGACTCTACACCCGACGTTACACCACAGACCATCCTTGATGGGAACGATAGCGACGACGACAAGTCCCAGAAGATTGATTCGAGCGATAAAGAAACTGCCATTGTTCCTAAAGCCGCCGAACCAACCGATTGTTCTGAAAAAGAGGCTCAAAGAACTCGATCACCTCCGTCTGACAATACTATATCAGATCACACTCTCGCACCCGCTCCCATGTTTGCTCCAAAGCCAACACCACCACATCTCAAGCTCGACAAGGTCACAATTGACGTTGCGAACTACGACACATCGCCGGATGAAACGCATTCACCATCAGGTCAAAACACACCACAGCTTAACAAGCCATTACCCAAGTCACCGAGCCAGAATTCACCGTTTGCTTCTCTTTTTACCTGGGCAGCCCCATCACCTTCACCCTCTGCGACGGAATTTTCGTCTACATCATCGCCAATCTCCCCTTTCAAACGCGGCGCGGTCAATGGGACCCCATATTCTACGGTTAGCAACCCTTACTCTGATATCCACGAGGATTCCTCTAGCGAGACGGATATCTCGAGCTCTCGTAACTCATACTCATTTGTTTCACAGTCCCCTACTTACGCACAAATCGACGAGATGGAAGATGAATTAAAGTCCATCAGCGCTGAGCTGGCAAGCTCAATCCGGCGCGAGATGGACCTGGAAGACCTGGTCGACCGACTCCAGGAACAAATAAACAATCCTCAAGCCCCTGGCAAGAGGTCGAGCGACTACTACTCCGACTCGGGTTATAGTTCGGCGAAAATGAGCGAGGCCGAACCGAGTCGGGAGGAACTCGAGAAGATTCAGAGGAGAGCCGAACAGGAGAAGGCCTCGATAAGATTAGAACTGACAAACAAACTTCAGGATGAGAGAGAAAAACGAAAAGCCCTCGATCATCAGGTAAAGGAGTTGGCCGAAAAAGCATCCCAAATCGACCTGGCGCAATTGAATAATCAAGATGCCAGTGGACGAGTTAAGGATCTCGAGACCACCTGTGGCGATCTTAGGAGGCGGTTGTCCGAGGAGCGTGTTGTTAAAAACAACTTTGAGGACCTCATCAACGCCATAAGGGGGGAGCTACACGAGGCCACCAGCGAGCGAGACAACCTCCGCGACGAAGTTGTTCCTTCACTCAGGGCTCGTGTTGAGGGTCTCGAGATAGAGGCTGCTGAATACTCCAACTTGACCTATGAGTCTTCAAAAATGCAGCAAGAGCTCCATATGCTCAGGAAAGAATACGACAACCTCCGAGGAGCACCAAGATCCGGCTCGCCGACACCTTCGCTCAACAATCGCATGTCTCGCGCCATGTCTGGCGGCTTCGGCGGTGGCCTTGCCCGTTCCAACTCAGTTGCGACTGGCTCGTTCCGTGGCCAGCGACCTTCAGGTCTTTCTAGATCCAACAGTGTCAAGAACTTGCAGAACGAGTCCAGAGAGTCACTCTCCGAGAGATTAAAGGATGTCGAGGCCCAGAGAGACGCTCTTCACAAAGCATTGAAGAATCTCCTTGATCGACAGGAGTTCCAAAATCGCGAAAATGAAAAGAAGATTAGAATGTTGCAAAATGAGCGGGAGAGACTTCTCTCAGCATCTCCACGCAAGGCTGGTTTTGAAAGAGAAATTTCAAACTTGCGCACCGAAATCAACGTTCTTCGTCGCCGAGCTGAAGATGCGCTTGAGCAGAAGTGGCAGGTCGAAAGCGGTCTTGGTGGACTGAAGATGGACTTGGACAAGGCTGAAGAAGAGATTCATCTGCTTCGTGACCTGCTCAAGGAGAAGGACATTCTCATTCCTGAATCATTCGCCCGTTCAAGTGGCTCCAGCACTGGCAGCAGCTCGTTTGGGAACATGGGCACTCCAGTGACATCCGAGTCGCTTACCAAGGCTTATGATCAGCTCAAGGCTGCCTACGCTGAATCACTCGAGCGAATCAAGGAGCTTGAGCACGAGACTGTCGGTGACGAGAAGACTCAGCTTGCTGTCGAGCGACTGGAGCGCACTCTGTCTATTGCAGTTTCTGAACGCGATGCCGCCCAACACGAGATTGAAAGCCTCAGAAACCAGTACGACACGATGAGCGAATCTGAGAGCAAGATCATGGAAAGCGAGCGCGCTCTTGCTGACGAACTTAACGACTCTGCCCGCCGAGTTGGGGAGCTTGCATCTCAAGTTCAGCAACAACTCGCGGCCAACGCTCAGCTTCGAGAGCGCCTCTCCAACGCCGTTCTTCGGGGCGACAACGATCGCAAGGCCAACTCGGACCGCATCGCCGGTCTACAAGTCCGCCTCAAGTCTATGGAAGAGCAACTTATCGCTGCTCAATCAGCATCCGAAGATCGTGTCAACCGCCACGAGGAGGAGATCGCTGCTATTCGCGAGGCACACAACGCCCAGCTCCAGCGCATGAGCAACAACACTGGCTTCAGTGGCCCCCGATCTCCCAACTTCCAGGCTAACCGCAAGCCTTCGCTCCTTAGCCCTCTATCGCCGCGATTCCCTGGCGCTCTGCGCTCTCCAGTCCTTCCCGAGAAGACTTTTGAGGATGCCGCTCAGATGGAGGCGCTCCGCAACCGTATTACCGAGTTGGAGAAGGCTCTCGAGGACGCCGAGCACGAGATGCAAGATGTCGTCGCTAAGATGAGCACAGCTCAGATTGAGGTGCTCAACCTGCAAGACGAGCGAGAGGCCGCCGTCCGCGAGACACGACGCCTGCAGAAGATTCTAGAGCAGGAGCAAATGAAATCCTTTGAGGATAGATTCAAAACGCTCAGTGGCAACGCCTAGAAGAGGATGATTGGAAATAGTCTAAGACCACATTGATTGGAGCATGATGATGGGAGCACCTTTTACAGTTGGTGCCCATGTTGCATTTAGCGAGACGGAGTTATCTGATTTTCACCCTCATCATTATTTGGTAATGATTTTCTGCGACCAGGAAGAAAGACTTGGCTACGCATTATACATTGGCTCGAAGAGTCTTTCTTGGAGTACTCTCTTGGGTACAAACATCACCGTGCTTATATGCGCATGCATTGGAAAAGGAGCACTTGGGGAATATTTGTGTTGATTAGTTGATACTTGGTTTGCATCGAACACAACCGCAAAGGACGTGTTGTGTTAAGTATATATATAATGTTTTGTATTCCTGTTTGGTTATTAATGGCTTGTGCAAGCAGTTTTTGCAATCCGTCGGTTTGGTTTGTATGATATATTGGGAATGGACAGCAGCCAGCCGATCAACTTCAAGTCAAACATTGTATATCAATCGAGTCTAATTCTAATGCATATTGAGTCTATCAACTGAGTGACCAATAATCTGTTTGAGCTTGCTTCAACAATTTTGTCATTGTTTAGATAATTCCAGGGTGGAAGGGTATAAAACCTCATGAAGCCCTGGTGTTTGCTTCCCTTCTAGTGCCGGAATGAATGTTCCATTGCGACTTTCTTTCAAGCTCCATACTAAACCTACCTAGTACCTGTAAGTGCCTGTCTTAGGTAGGTAGGTAGGTACCAAGATAATGGATGTTTGTTCTCTTCACCTCTGGGATCGTGCTTTCCATTGTATCTATCGAATCCCGTTTGGAAGTTGCTATACACCTCGTCAACCCACCTACCTACATCTTTCTCATCCCACAAGATGATTCTAATTCAAGTCTTGTTTCTTTCAAATTTTCACCATCATCTGAAATATCTCATCTCAGGCATTAACACTCATCGCTACCAAGACATGACTATTGTTATCAAGCTTGACTGACCACGATGCTGTCCCTCGAGTACCACGCCCGCAACTGGGCTCTGTCACTTTTCACGCTTCCTCTCACCAATTTTCGCAGGCTCCTTATCGAACATGGATTTTTTCCGGATTTCGTTAATGACATCCACTTCCCCGTCATCTGCCTGACCCTCCACTTTCTCATCGGCTACGTCCTATTTCTATATAGAGAATCGTTCAGACGACAGAGAGAGGAGCAAGTCGCAGCCGAATATTGCGGAAACGTTATCGCAGCCGAGCTGGACAAAGTTGTAGAAGAGAACGGCGTCATAAAAGAGCCCGAACAGCGTAACGGCAATGCGAAGGCCGCACAGGGCCGTCAGGGCCGGAAGAGGTACGTCAGAGGCGGAAATGGCAAACCTCGAGAAGTTCAGTCGAAGAAGAAATCCGAACAGAATGTGAATCCGAGACAGATTAAGCTGGGCTGTACTACTCAAGACATAGAAAAAGCCCGGAAGGGTTTGGTTAAAAAAAGGCTTCTGAGTCCCGCAACGGAAGATCTTATCGACGCTCTTTACAAATACAACTCCGTTCTGTACTATGTGTGTCTAGCACTTCTTGTCACTCGTACAGAGCCTATGCCTGGATTTGGAACGAGCGCTGAAAGCTATATTCGCTCAGTTGGCCGAGTGCTCATAACCTTTACGGTTTTGGGGACCCTGGAACCGTTTAGACTCGGTGTAAGTGACTCCTCTGTCGGCAAGACTAGATTATGTACTAACACACAGTCTTTAGCGGTGGGATATTGAATTGTGTGGCCCGTGGATGTTCTCTAACTGTTGTATGTTGTGCAACGAAGGACCAGGCTTTTTCGTCTCTGCGTTAATGGGGTTCTATGGTCTTGTGATCATGGGAACAATTATTGAGGTCTGTCTTTATATGGCGCTCCGATACTGGCCTTGGTGGCCCGGGGTGTGGTTCATGGACGGCCTCACTCACACTGAGGTCTTCATTCGAATCGATTTGCTCGTGCCTCTCATCGATATTGCTGAGACAGTAAGTTTTCGAAAGGCTTTAAAGAGCTATGGACTGATATGGGAAACAGGCCATCTATGTCATTGTTTCCAAAACCCACCCTGAATGGTATCAGAAGAGAAAGCAGACTATGCAGAGACCCCTTTAGTATACGCGGGCTTATCATAGGCTTTTGATGATGGCCATCGTTTGGTTCGTATTTAGAGTAACTGGAAGCGCTACCTTGCAGTCTACCTGGCAGTCCTTATTTAGGAACAAAGCAGCTGGGTTTACTTCGCTTGAGACAAATGGCTTGAATGAGTTGGTGCACGAAAAGTAGTCTCATTCTCACGAGAAGATCATGAGCCTCATCTACGAAACCGCAACCTGTCCCACAGTCAACTGACGAGCGAGCACATTGAAAGCGCACATGACAAGGAGCTGAGAGGCATGGCTCTGGTATAGAGACAGAGACTCAACCCAGCGTATGTAGTTCTTTTTATGAGATATTATGAAGAATGAAAGTGAATATGTACTTGTTCATATAGTGTCCGCGATTTATGTTTGTTGTACAGTCATTTTTGAGAGAAACAAAATGCTGTAACCGAAGACACGGTTGATATAAAAGAGGAGTAAATCCTCATAAAGGAGGCTTGCAAAGAAGCTCTACGCTTATTGTCATATTCTTGTAGTAATATCAAACATACTGCGGGCTACTCATGCACGTGAATAGGGGCAACTAAGAAGGGATCTGCAATGCGCGAGTTATTATCTCTGATAAGATCTTACAGACTCTGCTTTAAGTTTTACTAATTCTATTGCCATTATCAACACCTTGGTGAGTTTCATCTCATCTTGACATGTCAACTTCATCTTACGCGGGGGCAGTGCAATGATGACAAGATATCATGGTTGGTATGCGCACAGTCGCAGTCTCATCCATCTTTTTATGCTCTATCTAATCTTCAAGCTCCAGGAGATGTGATGTGCCTTGAGTTCTATCATTCAACTTGACAGTGCCTAAGAGGTCAACGGAGCATGATGATGAAACAAGACAGGTCGAATATCACATCACAATAAGAAATGAAGCGGAACACGAGTAGAAAAGCCAAGCCACCTTCCAAATAACTTCCGAGACGTGATATCATATGATGAACTCTGAGCTTTGACATCTGTGTTCACTCACCGGAGGTCAACTGAAGCTGGGCGTCGAGGATGAGACCCCCACACCTTGACTGGACCAATCAAGGCGGAAGTCCTTATCAGAGACCCTGTGTGAGCTTCAGCTCAATGTTTAGGTTGCTAGAAGAGGTTTCGTCATGTGTGACGGATTGACTCGAGTTTGTATTTTGTTTGCTTTTTCTACAAGAGGAGTGACAGTCTGTAACTTATACTCCGGGAGGAGCGGATGAGTTGTCAGGTTGTCTAAAGATAAGAGCTTAGGAGGATTATAACTTCCTAGTGTAGGATCATGCTGCATCTCCGGAAGAGAGAGGCAGATAGATCTGCATCACACATGTCAGGGACACGTTGGGGTCTGGGGATGTCTTATCAGGACGAAGATCTGGGGTTCATAGCATGTCTGATATAGGAAGTGTTTGCCATTTGTCTTGACTTTTACATGAAGTTTTGGACGAGTGATCGTAGCAACGAAGGAATTTATGCCATTAAGATGGAGGAGTGATATGTGTTCCTGCATATCGAAGGCTCGTCAGGGCTAGAATTGGATAAGTTTACTGTACAACGGAATTCCTGACGAGACGGCATGGCGTGGTGGGAGTGGATTAGAAGGGTTAGATGAGTTGACTGAGTGTAGGTCAAAGTTTAAAGTGAGCTCATGATTTGCGTATGAATGAATTTGCGCGCGTAGTCGTAGTTTCATGCCTTTGTCTGCGGGCGATTCATCGTTGTCGCGGTTTACCACAGCGAGTTGAGATGAAGCTGGCGATGAAGAGTGATAGTGACAGGGAGATTGGACGTGGCGAGGCTTAACTAAGGCTAACTCTACCCAAAATCGCCAAGCGCCCGCTCTCCTGGGTCGTTCTAGTCTGGGGGTGACCCCCACAGAAGGCTGACAGAATAGTACAGTCACAAGCTGCTATGATTACCATTGATCAAAGCACGAGTTATTCTATCACCCCAAGTCGTAGTAGAGTCGAATTGCCTCGCCCCCGAAAAAAACGTCACGGCAGTCTGGGTGGTCTCCAGACCCTTTTTGGCGCCGTCCTCTCTCTTCCATATTGTCCCTCTTACCAAAAGCCCACATCAGTAGGACTCTCTAACTTCATCTTACGTCGTCTGTTCCAGGGGTTGCCCGTTGCACAGCCAAGCTCAGCCTCCAGGGATCTCTTATCTCTCACCCGCCTGAACCGGAACCGCGCCTTTACCGTTTTCTCACATCCTCAATCTCAGCCGTGTAGGAACACGCTCTCAACACCAATTGCACCCCCTGCCTGCCAGGAATCTCTTATCTTTTCACTCCCGTCTCGTCCTCCCTTCTCTCCTACTACTTGACTGCTGGCCCAGCATGTCACTATCACTGTCACGGTCACGTTGTGCAGCCGCCTCCTCGTTCTTGTCACATCATCCTCTATCAACGTTGGCATTTCTATTTCTATATCACTCCTCCCAGGTCAGAACCGCCGTCATGGCCATGGGAGGCGATGGCGATGCTCGAGGAGCAACGCAGCTCAAATATAACGGCACAGGCGCAACCGGTGCTAATCCACTCAATATGGATGTTAATATCTGGTACGAGGTGAGTTGTTCGTCTCTATCTCTCATTCTCCTCCATTTCACCCTCTCTCTGTATTCATTTCCATTCTCTTGACCATTCTGTCTTTTCATCTTACTCTCACTCAAAAGAATCTGAGAAGTCTCGTGAGACGACCAGTGGGTCAAGTTGAATAGTGGCCCCTCCAATATCTTGAACGCCCGCAAGCTGACATTTTGCGCCCGCAGCCTGGAGATATCGCCTGGATGCTTGCAGCCACAGCTCTGGTATTGTTAATGATTCCTGGCGTTGGGTAAGTTTTCTTCTTTCACATTTGTTTTGCCGCCTGTTCCATATCAATGATATCATTTGCTGATGGTTTGCAATATAGCTTCTTCTATTCGGGCCTTGCGCGTCGCAAGTCGGCTCTATCGCTCATATGGCTCTCGGTAATGAGCGCCGCAGTGACAACCTTCCAATGGTTCTTCTGGGGCTTCTCACTTACGTTCTCACATACTGCCGGCCCGTTTATCGGTGACCTGGCCAACTTCGGCTTCCGCGATGTCCTGGCCCGGCCTTCGGTTGGTTCCGCACATCTGCCGGATATGCTCTTCGCCGTCTACCAGGGCATGTTCTCCGCCCTGACAGTCGCTCTCGCTACCGGCGCAGTCGCCGAGCGCGGTCGAATGCTCCCCTGCATTGTCTTCATCTTTGTGTGGGCCACTGTCGTGTACGACCCCATCGCCTGCTGGACCTGGAACCCTAGTGGCTGGTCTAACAAGATGGGAGGCCTTGACTTTGCTGGAGGTACCCCTGTCCATATCGCCTCTGGAAGCGCTGCTCTGGCTTATTCCATGATGCTGGGCAAGCGTAGTGGCCATGGAACACATGAGCTCAACTATCGTCCTCACAATGCTACTCATATTGTCACCGGAACTGTCTTTCTTTGGGTAGGATGGTTTGGCTTCAACGCTGGCTCTGCCCTTTCTGCTAACCTCCGCGCCATAATGGCTGCTGTTGTAACTAACCTGGCTGCTTGTGTTGGCGGCATTACCTGGTGTCTCTTGGACTATCGCCTGGAGAGGAAGTTCTCTACTGTTGGATTCTGCTCTGGTGTTGTTGCTGGCCTAGTCTGCATCACCCCTGGCTCTGGTAAGTTTGTTTTCCTCTCAAGTTAACATGATCTTCTAACACGATTGTAGGCTACGTCCCTCCGTGGGCTGCTGTCATATTTGGTGCTCTCGGCGCTGCAGGCTCTAACTACGCTACCAAAGTCAAGTTCCTCCTCGGAATCGACGATGCCCTCGATATTTTTGCCGTCCATGGCGTCGGCGGTCTGATCGGCAACATCTGTACCGCCTTCTTCGCCAGTCCGACTATCGCTGCCCTCGACGGCTACTCTCACATCAAAGGCGGCTGGGTTGAGCACCACTGGGCGCAGATGGGCTACCAGCTTGCCGACTCTGTTTGCGGAGGGTTATACTCATTCACCGTCACGTGCATCATCCTATTCCTCATGAATCTCATTCCTGGTCTACGTCTACGCGTCGATGCAGACGCAGAAGTCCAGGGCATTGACGATGCCGAGATTGGAGAGTTCGCTTACGACTACGTTGAGCTCACTCGCGAAGTCGTCAACGATATCGATAACGAGTCTGGGAGCCGGTACTCGGCTGATCCTTCGGCGTTTCACCATTACGAAAAGAACCATATCCCTATGATTGATGCTCGCATGTTCGGTGGTCAGCCCGCACATGCCCCTTTGGCATTTCCGCAGTGAGCTCGCTCATGATGAGCGGGTGGGCTATATATATTGAGTCAATTTGTACGCATCAAAAGGCGCCATGGTTTGGAATTGCTGAGTTATAGATACCCCGGTCGTGGACTGATCTTGTTGGATGATTTAATTGTATAGTACGGAGTTTCATTATATAGGTCTAAGGTCGGTAGAGATGTAAGTATCGAAGACAAAAATGTCACTATTTATTATCCCCCCATCACCGTAATAATTAGCGGGTCTGCCTGTGATTTATTAGCGCTGAAGCCTGGTAACTGTAGTGGTTCATGCATGAAGTGGGCCAATCAGGTGAGACCTTGGAGCTACGATTTGAATCTCATAACGTGAACAATTATGGAGTGCACATCACCTTCTTACCTAGAAAATAGTCTGAACACTTGTCTAATACTCACATCTACCGATTTCTCATTATAGGTAAGCATAGACAGGGACTTCTAAGGATATGACCGCAACTCTGCCCCTCAAGTTGCGATTCAATTCGCAACACTCACAAGCCTCATATCTATAAGCAAACAACAAAGCTTCATCATGACCTCACTGCAGGAAAAGATGGCGTTATTCGACCAGTTAAAGCCGCCTTGTAGTGATGATGAACTTGATAAGACCGAACAAATTGAGAGGCAACGCTGTCGCAGATTCTTTGCCTCCAAACAACCCCCTAAACCTCAGACAAAGGAGCCTGTTATGCTAGACCTCACCAATGATGGTTTCCAAAAGTCAAGGGTGACCCCCAGAAGGGTGGCATCTCTTCCTACACCGGCACCAGCTGAAGGGGCAAAAGTTATTAAAGGTACCCCTATGACTGTGATGGGCCAAAAGGGCAAACTTGGTGCGCTCCTGAACCAGTACAGCACGGGAGCTGTTTTGGTCGACGATACGCCTATCCCTGATTCTACTCGACAGACCCGGAGAATACTCCCAAGAAGTGGCTCTACGCCTCTGTTCCCTTCCGGACGGATACTAGACCAGGTGGTTGGTGATTCTCCTTCGCCGAGCTTGACAATGATGAAGCGGAAACGTGAGAGCTCAATCAAACTCAGACCTGAAAGCGAACAGATTTTCAAAGAGCTCACGTTCTACTACATCCCTGATGATGATATTGCACCGGCTCGTCGACTACGAATCACCAAAGCACGCGAGTTTGGTGCAACATGGGTGCGAACACCACGGCATGCAAGTCATATTATCGTCGAGAAGCATATCCAATACAAAGATCTTGATGGCGTGCTGAGAAGCACGAACAAGAGTCTTCCACCCAAAGTGGTCAATGACGAGTATCCCATTGACTGCATCCAGTTTAAGGCTCTACTTCACTGTGGCCAAAAAAAGTACCAACTTGTTGGCCAGCCCATGTTCCCTGAAGACGATAATCCGCCAGCTATACCGTCAACTTCTGAGGAGTCTATCAAGTCATTGCAGGTCAAACCGCATCATAGGAGCTCGAGAAAATGGGATCATGCTCCTATTCTCGGGACGCCTGATAGGAGCGAGGAGTCGCCCCATCCCAGTCAGGTTGCCGAGACACCTATTCTGGTCGATTCCCAGCCGGTGATACTTGACCTTAAAGGCATGGTATCGTCTCATCCTGGGGGTAGTGACAGAATTAGCCTTTCACGGCAAAGCTCGACGGATATTCAAGGAACCGGCGGTGCGAGGCAGTCTCCACAAGAAGACCATTATAAGGATGAGCTATCTGAGTACATCAAGATAATGTCGGAATATAAGAATCTCCCATTGGACGCAGATGACGATGATGCTCAGACAGTCATAGACATGGGAGACGTCGAGTCGGAAGAACAATCCCATTCAGGCTCAGAAGATGAACGGGCCAACAAACGCAGGTCGAGAAGAACGACTCGATCTGGTCGCAAAGACATTGCATTCGAGGATCGCTTCTCGTGCAACTCTGCTGGGGCAAAGGACGCTAAAGCGGGGAATCCAAATGCCCGCACAGTCGAGATTCTCCAATCGATGGCTGACTTCTACAACCGTGTGAACGACCACTGGCGGACGACCGCATACCGAAGAGTCATTAGCACCCTGAAGCGTCAGGAGGCAAAGATATCAACAGCTGAAGAGGCGCAGCGTCTACCGAGCGTGGGATCTCGACTAGCTCAGAAAATCGAAGAAATCGTCACTACGGACAGATTACAGCGGCTTGAATACGCCCAAAATGAGCCTATGGACAAGGCACTCGAGTTGTTCCTTGGAATCTACGGCGTGGGAAACAGTCAGGCTCAGCAGTGGTTGGCGCAAGGTTTTCGAACACTGGACGATCTAAAAGCGAGTGCGAAACTCTCTCCAAATCAGCTCATAGGCATCGAGCACTATGGCGATCTCAACACCAGGATCCCACGTCGTGAGGTCGAAGCTCTGGGCGCTGTCGTGAAGAGAGGCGCTCAGCATGTTGATCCGCAAGTAGAGCTTATTGTTGGGGGAAGTTATCGAAGAGGAGCAGAGACATCTGGTGATATCGACTTCATCATCACCAAGTCGAATACCGAATCGTCCGCTGAATTGAGGCCGTTCCTCGATAGTCTTGTTCAGCGCCTTGAAGCTGATGGGTTCCTTGTCGCACGACTCGCGTCATCACGATCTATGAGCGATGGAAGTAAATGGCATGGCTGCTGCGTTCTCCCTAAGATCATCGGCTTCAATGAGGAGAACTACAAACCTGTCTGGCGGCGCATTGATTTCCTACTCGTGCCTGAATCAGAAATGGGTGCTGCTCTGCTTTATTTCACTGGCAATGATATATTCAATCGTAGTATGCGACTCTTGGCTTCCAAGAAGGGAATGCGATTGAATCAGCGTGGTTTATACAAGGACGCGATGCGAGGTCCCCAGCGGGTCAAGATCACGGAGGGAGAGTTGGTTGAGGGACGTGATGAGAAGAAGATATTTGATATTCTGGGTGTTAAGTGGAGAGAGCCCCATGAACGGTGGTGTTAAGGGCTTCGATAAGTGATGGCATCCAAATCCCATTTAGCCGTTCTTTGCTGAAGGGGCGGGCAGGTTGTCCAATGCGATATCAGTGCATCAATGGTGTCTCGCAGAGCATGGCAGAGCCTCACGGTTACAATTCTGGTCTACCGAGGTCAAAGTGGGGTTTCGGAAATAGATCAAGGGTCTTTGCATAGGTAGCGTGGAGTTTTGTGGTTTGGATATGAAGGATCCATTCGTATAAGGGGACTGGGAGAGCTTTTGAAGCATTATAAGAGACATCCATGAAAATGATATATACACGTACCTTGCCGTCTCATGTGAATCTGACTGACGTGAGATTCCCCAGATCTTGGCTACCTACTCCAAACTTCCGTCCAACCGCATTCACATGTGAAATCCCTAGGTTCTGACTCTTCTCTCAAACATCAACGCGTTTTAGTGGATGGCTCCCGCTGCGTCATAGGCGACTAGACGCTGTAGTCCATATTTTCAGTGGGGGCTATATTGCCGGGACCAATCTCCGCAGCAGAAGCCGAGCGCAAGCCCAAACATCCGAGGCTCAGCAGACAGGTGACATAGCATGAATCCATAATCCGGGGCGCCTTCAAAACCCATGAACCTACCTACCGAATTTATCGATACCTCTGAGTCCCCGTACATGAACTTTCCACACGTGGGATCTGACTTAGAGAATCACGCGACGACATTCGATGTCTTGAGACTTCAGCCCTTGGCCTTATTCACCCTCTCCTGACGCTGCGACCGACTTTCTCTTTACGCTCCTTCTGCCAAGGCTTGGGGACAAGATGGCCATGTCATCTTCGCTGGAAGTGTTGAAGGTACGGACTTTTACGTCCTGCGACATGATATAGTTTGCGCTGACTGGTTTTGGGTAGAATGCGCTGGAGGAGATTGTTAAGGACCCGCGATACCACGATCTCTTGTCTTTGGTCAAGACGGCGCGCAATGGTATTATCTACGGAACGAAGGTGCGGTTCCCGCATGCGCTGGTGTAAGTCAACAACACTCTCCTCAAGTCATCGTCGCTAACAGGTCTCTTAACAGAATGGTATTTCTCTTCCGCTCTGGGACGTATGCTCGACCTCTCTCCTTATAACCCATCGATACCGGGCTAACGCACGATCGCATAGATTCCCACAAAAGGTCAACCTAGTCCTTCGAGCGACGAGACATCATGCAAGCAACCTAGCGCGCTTCGCCCTTATTTATAAGTTGACCCTGCTTGCGCTTAAATACTTCGGCTCAGAGCCTGGAAAGGAGGGTACGTCGTCGTCGCCAAACTCAATATCCAGCGAATGTCCAGAACCCTAACTTTGTATAGGAACATACGATTCTTTCGTCGGCGGTCTCGTCGGCGGTTACTTTGTCTTTGGCGGTCGTTCCAAGCGCACAGGAAAGATCTCATCAGTCAACCAACAGATCGTCATCTACGTCTTCGCACGTGTGATGCTCGCCCTCGCACGCATCGCCGTCAAGCCAGGTCACGGCTTCCCCTTCGTATCGTCAGAGCCTCTTCATGGGGTGATTAACCACTACGCCTGGCCTGCGTTTGCGTCGCTCTCATGGGCGACCGTTATGTTGATTTTCCGCTATCATCCCGAGGAGCTGCAGTCGAGCTTGAGGAGCAGCATGACGTATATTTATAAGGACTGCAATGACTTCGACTCGCTTCGGACTTTGCTGTGGCATAACAAATAGATGATGGGATTGTTTGTGCAGATTGATTAGTTGGTTTGGCGTTGAGGAGCAGGAGGCATGCTTGACGTTTTTCGCATATCAGGATTCATTGCTTGAGCATGGAAGCTATTATAGGCTAGGACTTTAGGTTTACAGGAAGCATAAGTAGACTGAGGTATGATAACAAATATGATAGAGATGAATCTCGGTTGTCTGAGTACTTCAGAAGCTTTTTCATGAATTTGCAAACATTCACTATCGCTAGGGAATTGGAGTATTGAATACCCAATAGTTATAAGACAAATTTCCTGATCAAGTTTCCGTGCTGATGCTGCCCGTTTAAGCGATCAACAATAATCAATCACATTAGTAGTTTTAAGGCCAGACTAGGTTACGGAAGTTTTTGACCAGAAATAGATGGGTTTGACCTTTGAGTAGCCACAAGGAACGCAGCTTAACATTTACTGTATTTTTAAGTGCTCTTATCAGAGTGCATCCCGTCCATCGTTAATGATAGCTGCCTCACCTAGCCACCTATATCCGGGCAGCCGGGCAAGCTACCTACCTACCCCGCTAGAGCTGACCCCTGCTTGCCCCTCCACACTGACGCCTACAGTGAGCCTCAACTTTACCTCTAGGCTGCTAAACATCCACTTCACTCCATCATCTTGTCTCTATCAAACTCCTTCTCAACCTGCAATCATGGCGCCAAACCCCAAAGTTGCCGAGGCTATATCAAAATCCGAGTCTGTTTCTGGAGATAAGTCTCCTGGTTACGAGCAACTCCTTTCCGACATCAAGAACATCTCATCTCCGGCCACCGCTATCGACGATCTAAATGCTATCGCTGACTCCATCTTCGGCCAGGCACTTGGTGTCGTGGCTATGCGAACCGTCCTCTCATCTTTTATCGCAACACTCCGAGAGCTAAAGAACGAGGACATGTGGATCGAGGTTGGAAACCGTACTCTAAACACCATCGCCGCTCAACCCTCGTCATCATCTTTCGTCGATGCTGTTGCGACCCTCCGCGAGCTCATTGCTACGGCCCACGAGAGCAACGGAGACTTCCTCGACGCTGCCAAGACTCTGGCCGATATTCCACTCGATAGCTCTCAGCGCAAGATCGCCGATGAGGACAAGGCCCGCACATGGATTCGTATCGTCCGAAACTACCTCGAGGTGGACGACTCTACAGCCGCCGAGATGTACATCAACAAACTCAAGAATATTATGCACACGGTATCCGACCAGGAACTGAACCTACACTTCAAGCTGTCACAAGCCCGCATTTTGGACGCTCAGCGTGACTTCTTGTCCGCCTCTCAACGGTATCATGAGATTAGCTTTTCTCCAGCCATTGACGAGGAGGAGCGACTGCACACTCTCAGCATGGCGGTAAAGTGTGCGGTTCTAGCACCTGCTGGTCCCATGAGAAATCGAACATTGAGTCGCCTATACAAGGATGAACGCTCATCGCAGCTGGAAGAATTCGGCATTCTGGAAAAAATGTTCCTTGATCGACTCTTGTCTCCTGAAGAAGTTGACAAGTTTGCTGAGGGGCTGCAGCCACATCAACTGGCAACAACTTCAGATGGATCAACGGTACTTGCCAAAGCCGTCGTTGAGCACAATCTTCTTGGTGCATCCAGGCTGTACAGTAACATCCGCTTCGAGGCCCTGGGATCCCTGTTGGGGTTGGATGCTGATAAGGCGGAGGAGACTACAGCGCGCATGATCGAGCAAGGTCGTCTGGTCGGACGTATGGATCAAATTGATGGCATGATATATTTCGAGGGTGGTGAGGCGTCTGGGGAGAAGGGTAGTGGGCGAGCTGAAATCATTGTTGGCAAAGAAATACGAACATGGGACGCCAACGTGGAGAGCCTGGCTGAGGAGGTGGAGAACGTCACCAATGCGCTGCAAAAGGAGTTTCCCGTAAGTGTTTCCATTACCGATCCAGTCCTTGATTATTCTCGTGCTAACTCTACATTAGGAATTTGTTGCGGCAACCCTCGTTGTATAAGAAAAAGATAGGCATTTAACCTTCTACCATGTATGGCGTTTTAGGGGTTGGGATGATCAAGGGCTGTTTATGTCCAATGCATAACTAGCACATGGATTCCTTTGGTTTTAGACTGGCAATGATAAATAGGACAAATACTCTAGTCCAGATCTTTTTTGCGGACCACCACGTATCCTTCATTGATGTTCCGAGGGTTACCGTCCTCCTCGTCGAGTGGGAATTCATCCTCCATTGCCAGTACTTCTGAGGTTTTGGAGTTTGAGGGCTGTTCGAATGTGCCTTCGCTCCAGAGAATGTCTATCAGAGCATCGGCAATGTGATTTCCCATCCAGTCATACCCTTCGTCGCGTAGATGGAGACCATCATCCCAGTATCTGTCGCGATCTGCTTCTGAGAGGGAATGATAGGGTATTTTGGAATGAAGGTCAAAGGCGTAGCTGTTGGCCCAGTGAATTAATTCAAGCCATGACACCACAGAGATGTGAATTGCGTATTGTTTTAAATGCCGTGAAATTGTATGAGAACTTGAAATGTTTTTGGACTTACTATCCTGTGTCTTTGTTGTTGAGAATGCTCTTGTTGAGCTCGTTCCTTGATGACGTGCCTCTCTTGCCTCTGGATTCGCATTCCGGGACTGTGAGAGCAAGGACATTGGATTCTCTGCTGAGAGCGACATCGTATATGTCTCTGAGGGCCGAAAATATTTTTTCTGTTGGAATACTGTATGCTATATCGCTATGTTTATATATATCAGCTTCTTTGTTCTCAGGACAGGCCAAGCTTGTATAACTCACTTTGTACCACCGAGAACAATAGTCCAGTCGTAGACATTCTTCCTCCCTATACCTCGTAAGCCATGCTCGGCATTAAAAATTAATGCTGCTATGCAAAAAGAAAAGTTCCACATACAGGCAGCATCCATTCGGTCCTTGAAGCGTTTGAAAGAAGCAATATCTCCCGGCACGCCATTCACATCAATCTCAAAGTCCACTTCAGGGAACGTTCCCGTAAGCCGATCTTCTAGCTTCATGGCGTATGGATGCGAATCAAGCCCATGACAGAAGTAGCCCGAGGTTAGAGAATCGCCGAAACATAATATGCGAAGCGTCTTGCGAGTCATGGTGAGGATTTGTTGTGTTGCAGTGTTCTTGTAAACGTTGGGCGAGTAAAGGCGAGGCGGGGTGAGGTAATGGTGTCCCGGTAGGTTTCGTGTAAGCGGGCAGGCTACAGCGCTGGAGGGTGTGGGAAATTTGAGGACGTCAGCGCTCTGTAGTTGGATAGAGGGGTTTGAATAGATTTTGTGTTAGGCATAACTTTGGGATTTTATCGGGTTTTCGAATGTGATTAAAAGAGACACAGAGACTCACGGGTACCCAGGTAATAGAAGAGGGTTGCTATCATGAGACCTCTGTTTACATGATGCTATGCAGGGTAGTTGGTAGCCTCACCTCTGAGTCGATATTTCCTTGACTCTGAGTCCTACCGTAGCGTGATACCCCAAAAATAAACCATACCTTGGTGAATTGAATGGGTCAGAGAGCATAGTCATCGCTTGATGCCGCAAACTTCAGTAACTACCTTAGAAGAACTGGTTGACTGGTTTCTGGATTCCAATTTCATGAGCTCTATTAGAATCATTACGAAGGTGTCTTCCAACAGCAGCACAGCTTCGGTGAGATGGCCGAGTTGGTTATGGCGCCAGGTTAAGGTTAACCTTAACACCAATTTCCTGGTGGAGCAATCCTCCTGGGTTCGAGTCCCAGTCTCATCAAAATTTATCTTTTTGCTTTCTTATTGTGGGTTTTCTTTAGAAAAACAAAACTTTCCATTTTGCCGCTCGTGCGATGACGGAGCTTTGCCACGACATCATCGCGGAAAGTCAAAGCTCTAATCCTCGAAAGCTTCTTAGACCCAAACTCAATTTATAGCTACCATTATGATAACAGAGCCTGACTCCGTCCAATAATTCCACAGTAGAGACCATATTCACCTCGGCATTTGTTTGTCCTATCTAACTCAAGCTTTGACCAAGCGTATAAGGCTGATTCCCCTGTAAAAAATTGATAATTGCAAAGAATCTATAGCGGCAACGGCCCACGCTTGTGTTATTTTTTCAGCTCCTGCCCCGCCCCCTCCATCACTCTTCCGCAATCGCTACTACCCCGCCAAACTTTTTCCTTTTGGCCTTTCCTTACTCGCCGGGAGCCCAATCCAAACCCGAATGAGACGGCTCCTTCCCACTTACATCTTTTCTTGTTTTTCTTCGTCGTCCTCTTCTGTTTTTCGGTTTCTTTCCTTTTCCTCCCCCAAACGCTTTTCTCTTCTAGCTTCCAAGATGTCCTCCCAGCAGAAGATTGCTATCGTCTCGGTCTACGACAAGACCGGCCTCTTGGACCTGGCCAAGGGCCTTGTCCAGCAGAATGTTCGAATCCTCGCTTCTGGAGGCACCTCCAAGATGATCCGAGAGTCGGGTATGCCCGTCGAGTAAGTAATCACTATTGCTCAGTCATCCAACAACAGAGCTAATTGGCTTCTACAGGGACGTCTCTGCCATCACCAAGGCTCCCGAGATGCTTGCTGGTCGCGTCAAGACTCTGCACCCTGCCGTCCACGCCGGTATCTTGGCCCGTGATCTGGCCTCTGATGAGAAGGACCTCGAAGAGCAGAACATCAACAAGGTCGACTATGTCATCTGCAACCTCTACCCCTTCAAGGACACCGTCGCCAAGATCAACGTCAGCATCCCTGAGGCTGTCGAGGAGATTGACATTGGCGGTGTCACTCTTATCCGTGCTGCTGCCAAGAACCACAAGCGCGTCACTATCCTCAGCGACCCTAACGACTATGCTGGTTTCCTCAAGGAGCTCGAGAAGGGCGAGATCACCGAGGCTAGCCGCAACCGATATGCCCTTAAGGCCTTCGAACACACTGCCGACTACGATGCTGCCATCTCCCAGTTCTTTCGAAAGGAATACGCCGGCAACGGCGAACAGTACAGCGCCCTTAGATATGGTGCCAACCCTCACCAGAAGCCTGCCGCCGCCTACGTTTCCGAGGGCAACCTGCCTTTCAAGGTCCTCTGCGGCTCTCCCGGTTATATCAACCTCCTCGACTCCCTCAATGCCTGGCCTCTTGTTAAGGAGCTCAAGAAGGCTCTTGGCAAGCCTGCTGCTGCCAGCTTCAAGCACGTCTCTCCCGCTGGTGCTGCCATTGGTCTGCCTCTCACCGAGGACGAGAAGAAGGTCTACTTTGTCCATGATATTGAGGGTATTGACGAGTCCAGCCTTGCCCAGGCTTATGCTCGTGCCCGAGGTGCCGATCGCATGAGCAGCTTCGGCGACATGATTGCTCTTAGTGACATTGTTGATGTTCCCACTGCCCGAATCATCTCCAAGGAGGTCTCCGATGGTGTCATTGCCCCTGGCTATGAGGATGCCGCTCTTGAGATCCTCAAGAAGAAGAAGGGTGGCCGATACCTTGTCCTTCAAATCGACCCTGAATACAACCCTCCCGCCACCGAGACCCGTACCGTCTACGGCATCAACCTCCAGCAGCACCGCAATGATGTCGAGATCACCCCCAAACACTTTAGCAACATCATCACCCCTAAGGACACCGCCTCTCTCCCCGAGAGCGCTGCTCGCGACTTGACCATCGCTACCATCACTCTCAAGTACACCCAGAGCAACTCTGTGTGCTACGCCTACAACGGCCAGGTCGTTGGTCTCGGTGCTGGTCAGCAGTCCCGAATTCACTGCACCCGACTTGCCGGTGACAAGGCCGACAATTGGTGGATGCGTTTCCACGAGCGTGTTCTTGGCATCAAGTGGAAGAAGGGTACCAAGCGCCCCGACAAGAGCAACGCCATTGACCTGCTCGTTAGCGGCCAGCTCCCTAAGGACGGCCCTGAGCGTGAGGCTTTCGAGGCTGTTTTCGAGGAGGTCCCCCCTGCCTTCACCGCTGAGGAGCGTGACGCTTGGATGAAGCAACTCAAGGATGTCTGCGTCTCCAGTGACGCTTTCGTAAGTAGCACGTGTTCCACTCGATTGACCCTTGCTAACATGAATAACAGTTCCCCTTCATTGACAACGTCTTCCGCGTTTCTCAATCAGGAGTCAAGTTTGTTGCTGCCCCTGGCGGTAGCCAAAATGATGCCGCTGTCTTCGATACCGCTGAGAAGCTGGGTATTACCTTTGTAGAACAGAACATCCGTCTGTTCCATCACTGAGCGATACCTGATTTGACATTTATGAGATTTGAAACGGAAATGGAAATGGAAATGGAAAAGTAAAAACGGGCCTTGAAGGATATGGTCTGGAAAGGGATTCCCAGAAATTGTGATCTGTACGATTGCGATATTGTATATATGATAGACTTAACGCCGCGCTCAGACGCTCACTTCAACGTGATGATGATGATTTTGTACCATTTCTAAAAAGCTTAATGTTCCTGTCCATTCCCTTTATCTCGCTCAAAAGTAGGTATATGCGAGACTGTGAACCCGACCCAAGATTATCCCCCCCTTTGCTCCATTCCATGGTTGTCACTATCTGGACACCAAACGCAAATAAAAAAAATCAAATGAAAACCAAATCGCAGTGTTTTTATGCACCCCTTACGTATTACCCCTTTATGCCCTCTTAATCTTCGATATCATCATCGCTCAGTACCAATTTCTGAGCGAGCAGTCCTGAAACATTCCCTTCCTTTATTCTAGCTGTTCTCTTTCGCGGGCTCATTTCTTCTGATGGCTTATCTGTTGCCCATGCCTCTCCAGGTGGCATGTCGTCGTCTGCGTCAGACTCCTCATCTGCGGCGTTGATGCCCCTGAATGCAACTACCTTTTCAAGATCTCGGAGACGGAAGCTGGAAGTCTTTCTAGCACGCGCGATGTGGGCCATATACGGGAGACGTTCAAGAAGCATCTCTCGCCGGGCTGCACTGCCAAGTGACATAAGAGGCGCACCATCGGGCTCGTCTTCTTGCTGCTGTTGTTTTGCGATAACTTGACGGTTTTGTTGCTTGCGTTGCATCCAAGAGGTTTCACTGGGGTTTTGTTGTGGTCGACGGAATGCTGTAGCACCATCGGTGAGGTTCTTGGTTGCTCCATCATCACCCTTGAGTAGTTTCGTAGACCACATATCCACAAATCCTTCTAGTTCTTCCTTAGCGCGCCAGAGCTTCAGACTGGTTGGGTAGAACATTTTGAAGGCGTCGCTGCCCTTGGACATGGAGTATGACTTGCGCTTGACAGGGTTAGGGAGAGAGAATAGCATGCCCCTGACAGCTACTTGGAAGGTTATTTCGTCTTGTCGCAAAACGTGGCTGCCAGAGTCTGGACCTGAAAAGCCGCCTCTTCCACCGAAGAATATATCTCTTGATGGTGAGAGGAGGTCCGCTTGGGATAGGTATTCGATGCAGTCATTGACGTAGTCCATTGGCGTTGATAAGTCCATTGGATCTGTGCTCTCGCATGACAAACCGTAGTTCTCATGTAAAGCCGAGACGAACGTATGTGTATCTGTGCCAGTCTCGTCAATGAGAGTGTCAACTGAGACTTGCGAGCGCTTCGGCCGTGAATGTTGTGAAAGGAAGCTTGGTAGATTCTCGACAGTGTCATTTCGTGGAGTAAGCTCTTCTCGCTTGTTGTAGACAACCTTTCCAACAGCATGGAAGATGCCTAAGCTAGCTTCCCGTTGTGATATTAGCTCCAGACTCTCTTCTTCGCCCTGGGTGAGCTTGATAGCATCCTTGACACCCTTCGTCTGTTTTGTTAACACGACTTTGTTGCCCCAGTCTCCTTGCTGATCGCCCTTTAGGCAGAGAAACTCGAGAGACGATACTGCGTTTCTGATGTCTCCAATTTCACCGAGGCGTTTTAGAACCTGAGGACCCGGTGTTCTCTTCCGTCCTGATTTCTTGGCTTCCTTTTGGACGACGAGCTCGAGTGCTTTCAAGAGCAATGATGGCGCGATGGCGTTGAACTCAATCATACCAACCCCTGGATGTTGTAGAATTTCAGGGCCTAAAAGCCGATGGGCAGTGAAACTATCAGCTGAAGCAGACGTTGTAGTCAAATGCGTCTCTGAGATGATCATGACTACTGGCGTGATAGGCTCCTGTTGCGAAGGCTTCGCAAACATGGTTAAAGAGGGCGTATTATCTGCGAGGTACTGTAGAATAGTGTTGCGGAAGGATGTCAAGGCCGTCGAAGACCTTGAAAACGTGTTAGGAAACTCTTCAATAAGTATGATTCGCTTGGAATCGTTCTTTCGCGTGGTCTGTGAGCTGCTCTTGGTAGATGATACAGGCCCATGTGTATCCAGCGCTCCAAATTTACCACTGCGACCAAGAAACTCTTGAAATTGCGCTGATGCTGAAACAAAACCGTGTCCAGAGCTTCCCGTTGGATTTCTCCATTCAAGAAGCTCACAACCCATATCGCTTGCGAGAAGTCGCATGGTCGTCGTCTTTCCGGATCCAGCTGCGCCTTTGAGGATAAGTAGGCGCTGGCGCATGCGCCCTGCTACCACGTCGTCTAGCCATCTCCTCACGTCGGAGGCTTTCTTCTTGTGTACTGCCAATTCCTCCAAATTTCGAGGTCCAAATCTTTCTGACCAAGGGCGTGAATCGTCATTGGGTGGTGCGATGGGAATTGGCTTGGGTGGTTTGATGAATTTCTGGCTGGCGCTGGGTGCACTCGAGAAAGGTGATTGTGTACCGTCTCGTAATCTCTTCTTAGCATGTTGTCCAACCAAACTTGAAGAGCTTGTTTTGTGTTCTGAAATCTCGTCATCTTCTGAGATAGGATCACTGATAATATCTTCGAGAGGGACGGATCGCCTTTCTCCAGCTCCTGGTCTTACAGCCCTTTGTGCCTGATTCGAGAAGAGTGTCTTTAAGTCCGCTGCCTTTCCTTTATCAGCTCCATTGCCAACATCTTTCGTTCGTTTGGCGCTCGGACTCGTGCTGTTGCTCTTTTGTTGCGCTCGACGGGGTAGTCTGATCGAGCCATTCTTAGCAGGCTTGCTGGCTACTATCTTAGGTTTCGTAGGACTTGGAGAAGCTGTAGGGACGCGAATTTTCGCAGAAGAGCTCGGAGAAGTGATCAGGAACTTGGTAAGGGTGTTTGCACGGGGCTGTTCATCTTCATCGTCTGAAGCGTCGAGGACGTTCCGCCGGCGGCGCTTCGCGGGCGGGGCCATCAGCGCAGAGAGTGCATTTGCAGCAACAGCATCAATTTCTGGCAGGGAATGCAATCGAATCGGAAGGGACGGTGTGAACGGTTTCGCAAGCTTTGGGTGAAGTGATGATGATGTTGGCCAGCTGAGAGTGTTAGCTCTGATGGGAGCGTTATCGTTAATTGAGACCCACCGTCAAGTGCAGTGTAGAATGACGCACTGACGCTAAGACCTACAATCCAATGGATACCTACTACGTTCGTACCTTAACTAAACTACCTGTGAAGTACCTACCCTTACTAAACAGCTAGACGGCCTACGACTATTGGTTGTAAAATCGGCTGTAAGAAATTTAAAGACTATATCTTGCTCGTTGCATGTAGTTCTTTCACTTTTTAGCTTAGGGATAAACAGTTGTTGCATTCTCAATGTGACAAGGCCTCCCATCAGAACGTGTTACACTCCTAATTCGTTTTCTCATACAATCTCATCCCAGGAATCTCATCGTTCCTGCTCACTAATCGTCTTATTTCAGTATGTCCACCCTTGGAAGTTGTCCACAAAAGTAAGGGCTGTCAAAAGGTATCGGTCATGAACGTCGCCCCATGTCTTTGAGGCTTCCTTCAAGGCGCGAATTGCTGCAACAGGTTAGATAGAACATAAACATTGGACAAAACCTACCCTTGACGTAGTGAGCATCAGTCGCCCATTTCGAGTTAATTGCCTTATCCTCCACGTACTTCCAACCTCGTTGCTTAGTATCATTATCCACGTTGTCTGGGTCAGGGAGAGGCCGGCCCTTTACGATGAAGATGGCCAAGACCAGAAGCCACCATTCTCGAACAAGAGTAATATGATATTTCTCCGGGATGAAGGGAAGCAAAACTCGAACGGCATGGCTGGTTGTTAGTAGGTGCACGAGATAAAAGTTGAACGCATGGGTGCCTGGCTTGACTGTGGCGACAAGGATAGCGGCTGCAGCTTCTTGGGACAATTCAAACTGCTTCAGAGGATCGTTGATTTCCCATGCGTTCCAGTATTCGAGGATCATATCCTCGTGCTTATTGAAAAGGCCTTCCAAGTCGTGCGGACTAGGGTTGATAGAGTCAAATCGACTATCCTTGGACAATTTTGTGAGAAGATCCAGAGGGGAGGATGAAGTGAAAGAGGCTTTCTTGGTGTAGGACTTATTGTCGAAGTACTTGTGGAAGAAGTCGTAGTCAACACATGCAAGTGCAAGCGCCTCCATGGCAACCTCTTTACAATCCATCTCGAAAGCATAGCCCAAGTGTATTAAAGGGTGTCCGACTATTATGGACTGTTAGCAAAAAAGGATCAGGTTTGTAAGGAGCAGGCAGACATACTGCCACCGATCAGACCATGAATCAAGGGCTCATCGCCAGTGAACAAGTAATGCTGCATCTCTTGATGCCAGTCATATTGGAATCGCATGACGAACTTGTCTTCAAAGAAGTCCACATATGCTCTCTGATACCTCTTGTCGCCTCGAATTTCCTGCCAGTCGTCTTCACCAATCTCAGCAGGTGAAGGGACCCATGGTTCCAAGGCGCGGATTTCTGAGTCGTAGATTTCGTTTAGTTGAGGAACACTTGCTCCTAACAGATACGCTGAGCTGAGGATGTGAGGGTTGTGGTTGTCATATAGGAGGTCATGATAGATGATTGAGTAGTTGGCATGGTTTGCTTTCAAGAGGTGCTTAAGACATCTTGCCCGTTTGTCTGGGTTTGTTTCAATGTGATGAACCTCAACTGAGGGGACATCGATGGCCTGACGGTTGGCACCAAGTCCCAGTAGTTTATTAACAACTGGAACTTGAGATAGAATCCCCGACATTGTGGGACTGAGGGACGAATGAATGAATTGAAAAGAAGTTGACTGACTGATAATGAGGAGAGAATGCTAAAATGGATGGGCAATGACGCTCAATCGAACAATGAAATTCGGCTTCCGTTGGGACTTCCAGCGGGCACTAACAATGAAATAGCGGGGCAAGCCTTTTCTTTGGGGGAAGGGTCGCACTGGAGGTTCCATCCCAATGACGCGTGCACGGGCCACGCAATTATCAATCTTCAAGGGTTGATCGCGTCTTTTGTTCAAGAATCTTTAAACAAACTCTCAAACAAGAAAAGGTACTTTGAGAATGACTTCTCCACCGCCCACAACCATCTATGCAGAACTGCTCTCAAACATCAGACAAGTATCCGTCGTTGCTTCTCTATCAACACCAGCCGACCCCTCAACGAAAGCAGCCATCTCAGGCCATGGCCGCCAACTCAAGGTGACACACCGTGGCTACACACAGAGCGTTACTCTGCCCGCACAAACCTCTGTCATAGGGCCATTACCAGTGGCTCAAAATGCTCGCCCAAGTCTCTCGTGGCGGCTTCCAGTTTCACCAGCAGAAGCAAAGCCCGCTCATTTCTCTCTTGAAAACCAGGCACTGCCATGGACATCAGTTGATATAGCGGCAGGCTCGCCCATAGCCTGCCGAAACTGTGGAAGCGAGTTCGTTGCGCAAAATACCATCAATACATGGAAAGACTTGCCAAGTGAGAACTGGGCTGAAATGATGGAATTTTGGCATTGTCATAAACCTCACGACCATGAACACAAAGATTCCGAGTCTTTGGCTACCAAGGGTTACGGTGCCAGCCATGCTATCTCCGCCCAAAAGGGTGTCGGCTTTGTCGACTTGACTTCGTTCCTCTTTTCAGAATCCGACTGCCAGGGCTTAAAAGTAAGTATTTGCCCAGCACCACTGATTTGTTCTTGACTATGCTCGACCATACCTCGACCAATACCTCCACGGGGAGAAAGAAGTTGTCCATGTCGGTTTCCCACCTTTCAGTGATCTGGCCATCGATACAACTCCCCAATATGAATGCATTCGTCGTTCCCATTCCAATGGGCAGCTAGCTTTCTGGAAACCTTCTTCACAGAACGGGTTCCTGAGGTGATCTGAAGACGCGGCCTCTCTCTTTCATCTAACCTCTCATAGATATGGGTGTTTGGAGATTATCGAGAGGCATATTCTTCCAAGAAGTTGCGTGATGTTTTGACCATCGACAATCTACTTACACACTATAGTACTCTTCCTCGACAATAGATGCTGGGTTCGATTTGTCTGCGTTGGCGGTTAATGAAGACGAAAGCAAGAAATTCTTGCACATCTTTTGTCTGAAATGTGCGACAGAAGTTGGTCTGTACAACATTGCGGCCTCGTCGGTCACTCTGTTCAAATGGAAGATCACCTGCCAGACCCATACTCAAGATCCCAGTCCGAGTAGTTCTGAGTGTCTTGCAGCGACCCTTATGGCTACGATCTCGAGATCGGGATCATCCAAGTCCATTATTACACCGCATGTTCTTGGGACCGTAAAGCCTGGGCCAGTTGTTGCTCACCAGAACCTCCACCTCTGGGTGTTGAATCCCAATGTTGTATATGCAGCGTCTTCCGCCGTTGGCCGCAAAACAGCGATGAAGATACTCTACAAGCACATTGATTCTGCAGAGGGTGATAAGTTGATTACATCCATGACCTCAGACGTCCAGGAGATTACTTTACCTGAAGCAGCTATCAAAGCAGCAGAAGAGTGCTTGTCATCGAGTGGTCAGTTGCTGCCAGTTCATGAAAGGACTTTCAAGGAATGGAATGTGGGATTACTTGGAAGATGGGAACCTGTTTCTTGAGAACATGCAATAAATATTTTTTACTGGCTGTAAAGCTTGACTTCTTGATTTAAGCAGAGTCAGCCACCGGTTTATCACCTGCTCTGACGGGATATTGTTCATCCTAGGTTGCACAATATATTCCTACAGTGCGTTCACACTGTACGAATAACCTGTAGTCCCGGCAAGAGCACGGTGCAGAGAAGAGACATACACTATCCGTGTAGCTCCAGGCACCCATCTGCGCCATGCATCCTCTGCTCACTGACATTTCACCCAAGCAAGCAAACAAACGAGCAAACAGACCATTGGATTACATTCCAAATCTAGGTAGCCAAATACCTAGCTTGATGACTACGGACTCGGGTATTGTCATAGAGATTTAATGCACCTCTTTTCTCGAACTGCCCCCCGCTCTTACCTCGCATTGGCGCTGCTTGAACCACAATGCATCCGCAGAGGACAGCTTTCATACCCGTAGGGTGTATACCGGTAAAAAGGGAGGAGATTGACCTGGACTCTGAAGTATGGTTTTCAGACAACCTTCGTGATTGGAGAACTTTCCGCTCTTTGTCCGCATCAAGCGACTTGGAACTTGACAACCACGACGCCTTTCTTCCAGAGAATCTGGAAACTTCTTTGACTAAAATACGAAGACTCCGACCATATATAAGCCTCTACCAAGCTTCATGGGCCAGGATTGAATTCAGTATTCAGAATAAGGACTCCGACCAAGGCACACTTAGAGTTTACCTCCTCCCAGACGATGTACTCCGCGGCACGGTGAACCGATCAGACGGGGCTTTGCGAAAGGCAAGAGAGACTGTTCTCAAACAGCTGAACTACTCCCAAGAAGCCTGGTCTGGAAACACGGACGCAGTATGGCTGAGCAGTCCGCAACAGGATGAATCTGCTGGCCAGAACGACGACCCGGAAGAGGGCATGTCTCTGCTGCAACTCTTCAATAGCATTCCGTCACCTGCTCCAAGAATTGACGCTATTGATGAATACTATCACAGACTTGCCATGTCCGATCTTTTGCATGGTCAAGTTCCAGGCTTGAAGTCAGAACTCTACCCTTATCAGCGAGATTCATCAGCCTTAATGTTGCAGAAAGAGATCGAGCCCGGCCAGGACCTTGACCCCCGCTTAACTCATGTGAAAGACCAGGAAGGTGGATCTTGGTATATCGATCCTGTTGTTAATACGATACTCAAAGAACCACGCCTTTACGATGGAGTCTCTGGTGGCATCCTTGCCGAAGAGATGGGCTCCGGAAAGACTATCATCTGTCTTGCGCTAATTCTTGCTACAAAAGAGCTGCCTACTCATCCGCCCGAATATTTTCGTGCGGGAGACCCTCCGACAAGAAAGCGTCTGGCTTCCCTAGCTGACATGGCCGCGTCCTGTGCTACAAGGAACTCGGTCCCGTGGAAACAATACTTCGACCTCTGTAAAGTGCAGTCGGGCTATGAGTACGAGAGATGTATTGAAGCCTTGGAAAGACACCCAAGCTACTACCTTCTCACTCCATCTCAGCCACGAAGAACTACTCGGCTTTGTACCGATGATGTGTTACCCAAGAAAGAACAAATTTACCTGAGCAGTGGGAGTATCGTGGTGGTGCCGCCCAATTTGGTCGCGCAGTGGGAACAAGAAATTGCTAAACAAACAGAGGGCCTGCATTTTCTCGTTGTGACCAAAAATGAGCCATTGCCAGAACCCGAAGATCTGCTCAAGTTTGACCTTATTCTCTTTTCGCAAACAAGGTTGGAAACTATTCTTCGGCTAGAAGGGGGAATTGAACAGTCCCCGTTGTCTAAAATACATTTCAAGCGATGCATTGTGGATGAAGGACACAAGCTTGGGCTTTCAAGGATCAGCAGCAAGAGCAACTTTCTTCTCGTTCTAGAGGCTCTGCATTTCTCAGCGCGTTGGATTGTCACAGGAACTCCCTCCCAAGGCATGTATGGCGTCGATTTACCACTAGCAGCACAAGAATCTGGCAAATCATCATCCAAAGGAAACTGTTCAGTGAATACCGAAAACCAGAACACCAAATCCGTCCTCGAAATGGAAAAAAAAGATTTAGAGAGGATTGGCGTCATTGCGGCGCTCTATTTGAAAGCCCGGCCGTGGGCGAACACAACTTTGGATTTTGGCGATACCGTCGCCGAGTGGGCAACTTACCTGCTGTTGCCGAAGCACAGATCAAAAAGTCAAGGTAGTTGGGATTGCTTGAGATCTACTATCAACTCTCTCATTATCAGACACCAGCTCGCAGAAGTCAGTAATCTTCTACCTCCAGTGAACGAGAAACTCGTCGTTTTGGAGGGTTCATACCAGGACCAGATGTCCCTCAACACCTTTTCAATGATGATCATCTTCAACTCAGTACAGTCCCAGCGAACAGACATGGACTACTTTTTCCACGCCAAGCAGCGGAAAGCTTTGATTCAGATTGTGAATAACTTGAAGCAAGCCAGCTTCTTTGGAGGTTCCTTCTATTCAAAAGAAGATATTGAAAAAGCTGTCAAGACTGCTCAAGATTTCCTTGACGAAAAAAGGGTCCCCATCAGTGATGAAGATCGAAATCTCCTTGTGCAAGCGATCGAGTTTGGACATGTCGTTATAGGCAACAAGATCAAGGATCGCAGCAACCGGTTCCATGAGATACCAGTGTGTATCAAAGACTTGCCACACGAGTTCAGTGCAGGTTGGTCAATTGATGGTGAAGAAGGAGATCACATATGCAGCTCGTCACCCATGTTGATATCCCTTCGGGAACTCCTCTACAAAGTAGTGTCTAAACCCCACGAGTTCAACACTCTCCTGAACGGCGGCTTAACTCAAGAGGGGATAAAAAAACGGCAGGATATGCTTACGTCGAGTAATACAGAAGAGGGGGAGAGTTCGCAGACCTTGGCTGGAAACACGAAGTTGGGAGATGACAACCATCGAATCTCACACGCCCTCGTTAGCGATGTGAAGGCCGAAGTCGAAGCTACCCCTGATGGTGCTTTTGGGCCACTAGGAGCAACAAAGATTACGTCCACGGCATCTGCTAAACTTTCGTATCTGATCGATAGCATTCTCAGGTATCAAGAAGAGGAGAAGATACTCGTCTTCTATGAAAACGACAACATTGCTTGGTACCTAGCCGGTATGCTTGAAGTTGTAGGTCACGGTGCCATTTCTTTCATAGCCTTTCGCTAACTTTAAGTAGCTCCAAGTCCAGCATCTCATTTACGCCAAAGGGTTGCCACCAAGGAGGAGAGCTCAATATGTGAGCACGTTTAATCATAAGGATAATTTCAGGTGAGCTTCTCATATCTTACCAATGCTATGTGCTGACAAAAATGCAGAGTTCTTCTCATGGACATCTCACAGGCAGCTTTTGGTCTCGACATGAGAGCGGCCTCCAGGATTTACTTCATCAATCCAGTACTCAACCCACAAGTTGAAGCACAGGCAATTGCTCGTGCGCGAAGAATTAGCCAACAAAAGCCTGTGTTTGTTGAGACGCTGGTACTCAAGAACAGCATAGAGGAAGTCATCTTGGAACGCAAGCAGAACATGACGCAGACAGAACATCGTCGAGTTCAATCGATTCTGGATGTTGGCCCGATCTACGACTGGATCAAGAATGCCCGGATCGCTCCGTTGCCGGAAGGGAATATCAGCAAAGAAGGTCAGATGGCACCTCTCAGTACACCACTATACATATTTAGACGAGGGTTTGGGCGAACCATACATCCCGACGAAGGCTTGATGCTAGATGATCCTCTAACAGCTGGTGGACATGCTCTCAGCCCTCGTGAGATGACGAATGGTAAGAAGAGGGACGGTAGATCTGTTGCATTTACACTTGGTCAAGATCAGGTTCAAGACGGAGACTTGTCATCCGACACAAGAGCTATCGCCGCGCGTCCGGCAAAAAGACTGCGGTTTGGATGAATAGCGAAGAACAGTTAGGCACTGGAGGTGCAGAACTGCGCCACGCACGGCCACATTCCCATGCCAAGATGTGGCGAGTGTGAAGCTAGGTTTCAGAACCAAGTTGGAAGTTGGTAAACATTGCAGGTACTAGATGCAGATGGAGGTGTTTGACATTTGGTGTTTGGCGTCATTGATGAGGGGATTGTTGATTTATTGGGGCTAAGTCATTTCGAGATGGCATAGACATGAAATGAATGGACAGACGGCAGCTGCAAGCTGGAGTCGAGCCACGTAGGAATGACAACTGAGCAAGCTTTCTTTCAAACTTGGAAGGATATGGGCCTTGGTATCACAGTACAGTAGCTTCTGGACTCCGTAGACCAAGTACATAAAATGAGTGGGTGATGAGAAGATGACATCTTTGATGTTGAGAAAAGAATCAACGTGGGCGGTGGATGTTTCATTGCAAGGTATCCCTGTATCTGCTCTGAGGCTCAGCAACTAACAAGAAAGAAGCGGTATAGAATGGTAAGCCAAGGGCACGATACCTCACTCTACTTGAGAAATACATACAATCTTGAGAAGAATGAAGAGAGAATGAGACCATGATTATCCAGTGATATCCTGATCTTTGACGCATTAGGAAAACTGGCGTACGGGTGTGCCGGCTCTCATGGAGAGGCGAGGCGAGGCGAGGCCCCCGCAACAAACGACAACACACGCACGCACGCAAGATGCACGTACATAGATAGTATGGGGACCTACGGCGAGCCACAGAAGGCTTCGCATCGCCAATTCTTACCGAAGCTCTCTGACTTGGCGATATTTACGGAATGCACATTTCCTTGGAGGGATGCCTGGTTGATTTAACGTGGGTACAAATCTCCGAGTTTTATGCTGCGTAGTGAACGTACGTCTGTGTGTGTTTTCAATATGGGGCTCGTTCCCTGCTCTGATCGGAGGGGGCGAGTCTGGGGTTCCTTGTTGCACGAAGGGATTGTCAGAATGCACAAATCACGTATCGGATCGAACGGTTGTTGTCCCGAGAGATCCAACCCGAACTCGTTTCTTGGTAGTGATGTGTACCTGCCAGCCACCTATTTAATGATGCAGTTAAGCTGACTTCAGTTTACGAAGATATTGAGTTTAAGGGTTGTTGTTGTTGACGTTGACAGCCCGGTGGAGGTCATAAGACCCCGCTGTGTTGGCTGTGCTTTGCTTGGTACCTAGTCTAGGACTCTAGGTATGGAGGTTCTGCAAGGCAAGGAAAATTGGGTGATACAAGTAGAATGACAGGGGTAAGCGGTGTTCCTGACGCGATGCTATTTTTGAATTGACGGATGGGCCCTCTCAAGGACGACCCTGTATTGTCCGCTGGTGATAGTTTGAGAAATACAAAGCATTAAGTATTTGATTAAGTGTTAATACGAAACTCTGATGAGTATCCTCTCTCACATAGATCTTTGCTGATCACTGTCCTCTCGTTGATCAACCCCAGGTTTACACTTTACAGTGTAGATACATGACCCCGACTTACATACAACAACAACCCCAGCAAATCCAAAACATAGGCAAGCAGGGAATAAAAGCCGGCTCGAGCAGGCTATGGATCTTTATTGGCTCCGCCCTCTCAAGCCTGAATCTTGGTTTTTTCCCTTGTGGAAGCGGCACTGGCATGTATTTGTTTTGTGCGATCGACCGCATTAAACACATGAGCTACCCGAATGTATTTAAAGTTGGCGTAAGCCTACCGTTTTCGGGAGTTTATTACCAACGTCTTGGGTCTTTTCTCCCTCACCTAGACAACCAAAAGTCAAAAGCCAAAAACCATCGACAATAGGGGATGCATGTCTAATGCAGCTCCCTCTAATACAGAGGCGTTTGACTTGATTGAACGGATGTTTTGCATTAGATGGTATCCAATGGTATGATTGTTGGACAAGCCTCCCTCCCTGATTCAACGTATCTGCTGTCTACCTTTTAAGTCCTGATGCCCCCCTGAGCCATCCGCTTCTTCCTTGTCCTATACTCTACGTTTGTTATATCGTCGCTATTGGTCCGGCAGTCACATCGGAACATTATCACGACAATCTTCTGCTACTCTACCGTTACACCAAATACTCCGTACAGAAACGCAAGATATCGATAGCCAGACGATCACAAAGCACAACACCCTATCACAATAACCTCTGCCGATCAATCAGTCTTTGAACCCCACAGATCTGCAAACATGTTCGAAGTCCAGCATAACCACCACGGCCATGACTTCAAGCGCTTCTTCAACTATGGCCGAAGCTCCATGTCTGCTATTGAGGATAAGCGCGCTGAGGAGTTTAGGAGACATGTTTGGGCGGTGACTATGATTGATGAGGATCCGTTGGCAGGGAAGGGGAAGAAGAACCGCCAATCGATTGACCTTGTGTGAGTTGAGAATCTTCTTGTTATTCGTCACCTGCAATTATTACCATTACCATTACCAACCTTTATGGTCAGGTATTTACCACCCCATCCTTATACTACTACATGCCTATACCACCACACATAATGCTTTGTTTGTTTGTTTGTTCGTTTGTCTTGTACCCCTTCCCTTCGATTCTTCTCTGTTATTTCACCCTTGGAAAGTTCCAGATCCCTAGAACCCTTCCCCTTCCATCCAGAGAAAAAAAAAAAAGACAATAGCGCCTCATCCTCACCCCTAAACCCGCTCGCTATCTTTAGTGTCTTGGTCTCACGTTGGCCGCATCCGATTCCCGCTCTAGCGCATTCAGCTCCAACTCCAAGGCTCTCACATCTCGATATTTTAAATTGCATATCCACAATTTCCCCTGTGTGGCGCCTAAGCTTCCTTGTCTGCAACAAGTGCACAGCCAAAAACATCTCTCTGCCTACGTCAGACTCTTGGAATAAGAGTCTGATTATGCCTAGTCTAGGCATTTGCGTGTCATGGTGTGATTGTAGGACTGTTTTTTTCTCTCTACCCCATGTTCATGATATACCTACGGTTTCCGTCAAGGCGCGGAGGGTGCTGATCGTTGTTTCTAAACATTCTTTTTTCTAATGCTAATAAATTAATTTTCCGAATAGTCGACCTGGTTCAAACAAACTAAGATCAAAAAGAGCTTCTGCCTATGCTTCAACGTCGTCGTTAATACAGCCTAATGAGAAACAGCACAAGAACCAGCTCAAGCTTGACACCACAGCCATGAAGGACCCTACAGTAGCAGTTCGACCAATGCATCCGCCGTCGTTTGGCTCGCCAAAAGATCTATCTCCAGTTGAAGAAAATGCTATCAATGCTTTTCTTGCAAACACGGAATCTCCAGCAAGCAAACAAGAGGAGTTTGTTCCAACGGCCTATCCTCGTCCTTCATATGCTGTTCTCGAAACACCATTAGCAGATCCCTCAAAGAGCCGCGATGCGGGTACACTCAACCGACCTCGAAAAATGTCAAATAATTCAATCACAACCACATCATCTTTCCAATCGTCTCGGGAATCCATGATTTCAGCACGACGAACGCCTTCTTGGGGAAGCAGAACGAGCATGGAAACAACCGAATCTACTTCTCAACGGCGACCTGATTATATGTATCAACGGCCAATGCCTCTCAAGAAGCACTCATCCTCACGGGCACCACTGCAACCAAATGAGCTTTTCTCCCGGTTACCTGCCGAGGTATTATCTTCTATTCTGGAGCAACTTAGAGGTCTTCACCTGGGAGACAACAACGAGAGCTGTGCCACTTGTTGGATGCGCGACGTGTGTAATATTGCAGTATCTTGCCGGAAGTGGTACAAGCCCGCTCAAACAGCGCTGTAAGCCAACCTCTCTCTGAAAGACATAAAAGAACTTGTAATTAATGATCATTCAGGTATCAACACATCCAAATCGTAGGCCCAGACTCGCCCGTCCACAAAAAGAAGTTCAAGATGACACAGGGCGTTCGCCTTCTCATGCTCCGGCGCATACTCCGCGCCAATCCTCACATCGCCGGATTCGTTCGCAGTCTCAAAGTCCCGGCCCCCGAGGTCATCGCGAAAGGCTCCGGAACCGTCGAGTATGAGAATCTCATCGCCACGCTGGTTATGGCGTGTCCTAACCTGGAGAGTCTTTCTGGTCTGTCAGCTATATATGATCACTCGTTCAAGAAGATCTTCCATGCGCTGTCCACGAGACAGAACTTGAGAGAGATGAATTGGCTCATACAAGCATCACCCCATCAGAGACAGCAGAGGATTCAGTCCAGTACCCAACAACTTGGTTTGGTTATGCCTGGCGAGCTGAAGCCTTTCCAAGAGGCTGTCTTTTTGACGTGCCATGATAGCTGGTCACGCCTTGAAACTCTTACCGTTCACTGTCTCCCTGGAGCGACTCTCACACCTGAGCATCTTCTCACATCAACCCTGAAGCGTCTTCCAAACCTCAAACATCTTCATCTCTGCAATCTTCCTCCCAACAGCTTCGACGACTCGACTCTTCTCGCTCTGCCACCCCTTTACACCCTGACACTTTCTCACATTAGTGGCATCACATCCAACGGACTATCATCGTTCGCGACGCAAGCCTCCAGTTTTCCTCTGCGCAAGCTCACGCTTCGACACACGCCTTTGACATCTTTAGCTGCTCTGGCTCGCATCTTGTCTAATCTGAGAAACTTGGTCAACTTTTCACTTGTCCAGGCTTTTCCACCAGTCATGCCAGAGAACGATACCTTTGCACTCTGGATGATGCCATACCTGGCGAACAACAGTGTTCAGAAGCTTCACTGGGATATCACCAGCCATGCTACATGCGTCAATGCAGCGGATGACATTCTCGCTCGAAGTATCGCTGCAGGAGGCTTCCCAGCTTTAAAAACCCTTCGAGCTCTTAACGACTCAGATGGTATCTTTCAGGATCTCTGCTACCCTGTTGAGAGAATCGATCTTCCCTCTGATCGCTTCCGACCTGCGGAGCAATCTGAGAGCTCATCACCCTTTGGTTTCACGTCCAGCTCATCAGCGAGTCCCATGTCGCCCACGCGTCTGTTCAAGTCCTCAAGCTCACCCCTCGCCTCTCCGCGGGCACCGATATCTCCCTTTGGCGGCTCCCGAGCTCCTTACACAAGTCTTCACACCGCGCGACTCGCTGCCCAAGGTCGCCTCGAAGCAGCACGCTCCCGACCAAAGTTCACCGTCAACGTCATCGATGAATACGGTACAACCACCGACTCCTTCTCCATGGCAGGTTTTATCGGCACGGCCGGAAGTCCAATCAAGTACCATCTTCTTCCTGATTGTGGTACTGCAGACGACAAAGGCGGTCTGATAGACGTGAGAGATCTGGACAGTGATGCGGGCGAGAGTCTCGCTGGTGGAAAAGAAGGATGTACTGGACGCTGGAATGCTCGCGATGGTGTTGTGGCGGATAAGAAAGAGAAGGAAAATTGGTGGCACACTGAAAGAGGTCGCTGGACAAAGGTGACTCTTTGATGAGATATTCACTAAAGGTCTACTAAATCATCATGAAGGGAACAATAGCATCGTTATGACTTACGGCCGGCACGTATAAGGAAAGGGAACGGAATGGCATGGTATATATACTTGAAAAGGTCCAGGATGGGGAATTATCATCGTATGGCGTTTTGGCTTTATATCTGCTGGTAGGAGATAGCAAGATTGGCTTCATAGCACAGACATATACATCAAAATAACTGTACAAATATACAGAATGTCAGATTAATCTACAACAAACTTCGTGGTTGATCAATTGTGAAACTTTGGTGACTATGGCTGTTGTCGTGAAACGGCAATCTCAATCATTGTCGATATCATGAGACTTGATGCAGACATAACAGACTTTATGAAAAATGGTAAAGGGCACTTAGGAGCCTGTGTATTCAACTCAATGTAATTACAACTAGCATTCCATATCAAACAACGCTTTTATGCCATCCGTTTTGCAAATTAACTCAACAAGAACTTGCTTTGCTGTACGCCAAAAACCTCAGATGTAAAACCGGTAAAAAATTAAACATTTTTTTCTTCCGGCCAATTATTGACATCGTTTCTATCAACCATGTCTAAGTAAAACAAAGGGAGCTATGATGATTCCGTTCCGACTACATATCTGTGTAGATTTTTGTTTTTGTTCTTCTCATGCTGAATGTCGTTAAATAGTAAAAAGGCTTGGTTCATGTTCCGCCCAAGATCTCCTTTCCAAGAGTATGTGATGTTGCGTGTATAAGTCGATAAGAGAAAAAAAGGAAAGGAAATAGAAAGAAACGAAAAATAATAGCCCGCACAAAGTAATCCAACATATACTTCGCCATGAACCTTTGGCTGAGGGGCTGCCACCCTATTAAGGCTACTACAATTGAATGACAACAGCACGCCAGTGCTGGTAGAAAGTTGTGCACATATACACAGAGTGAGAATCTGACACCTTGCCTGAAAGACGTAGCTCCAGAGCTATTTGGATGACGTTGGGTAAGATCTGACAGAATGAACCAATGGTGTTCTAGAAAAATCGGCTCTTCTTCTTTTCCTTCTTCGTAGCATCACTCTTCAAGATGTCATCGAAGGTGGCGCCCGTCTGCTCAGGAGGCGGTGACTCGGTTTGTTGAGGGAAGCCCTGGTGACCAAAGGCAGCCAGGTTGGCCATAGACGAGTTTCTGGATCCAATCATGAGACTGGGAGGACGTCCTCCAAGAGAACTGCTTCGCTCTCCGAATGGGCTTGGGGGCTGAAGAGGTACAGGCTCCAGGCCCAACGCGATACTGGATCGCCAGGCTTGGTTGGCTCGGCTTCCACCAGGGGAGTGAGTACGGGGTCGGAGAGAGCCTGAAGGGCTGCCAATGGGAGAAGGTGGAGTATTGTAACCGTTGCCAAAAGATGGTGGTGGTGTGGGCATAAAGTCGTCGTTATCCATAAACATGGAGCGTGGGGGCTGCAAAGGAGACAGTGAAGGTTCGGTCGGTGCCTGGGCTTGAAGTCCCGAGCCGCCGTTCTCCCACTGGGTGGCGGCGAGCCAACAGTGACTTCGGTGGTAAGTAGCTTCCACACTGAAAAGAACGGCATCCTGAGAGAGCTCGACCAAGCCACCTGTGCCAGCCACCTCATACCACATCTTCTTGACTTGCTGGTCCGGAACCCAGGGCGGGTTGCCCAGAGGAGGCTCGCAAAGAAAGTATTCAACACCCTCAGTGAACTGCATGCCTGGAGCATCCACGACCAAGACGGGAAGGGATTGGATCACAACGTAAAGGAACAGCCAGTAACCAATGCGCTGGTCAGCGAAATCCTGGGGCGTCTTGCCCCGAGCCTCGCGAAGCTCGAACTCCTTAAACTTGTCCAAAAATGGAACTTTGGTGGCGTTAGTGTCATAATTATAAGCCTTGTTCAACATAAGCATGAGTTCATGCTCCTTGATGCTCTTGTCGAATTTCGCCTGCTTCTTGGCCGACAATGTATCGTAGGTTTCCAAAATAGATGTAGCAGTAGGCAATTGCGGGCAATCGTAAGGAATGGGAGGAAGAACGGGCGGTTTTGAGCGGTCGAACTCGGACATGATATTTCGGAGGGCAGACATAAGCATCTTGTCGGGGTCGTTAGAAAGTTCAGGAACAGCATCCATAATTCTCGATGTTCGGTTGGTGCGATCGACGATGAGGTCATAGAGAGCACACATGTCAGAGTACAGAACCTTGAGCACGAGTCTGTTGAGTCCACTCTCAGAGAAAGGGTTCTTCTTGCTGCTGGCCTTGGGTGGCCAGTTGCCGAAAGCGGTCTTATAGTAACCCAGGGCGAAAGTTCGCATTCTGGAGAACGATTGCCTCCATACCTTGAAGCGAACACTTTTAAGCTCTGACATGGAAGTCGAGTTTGCAATACCTGAGAACAGGGCAGGAAACTCGAATTGCTCCAAGTGAATATTGGCATTATGTTGTCGGTTGGTCAGATCGGAACTGGCGCGTTCTAAGTTATTGCGTGTTTTCTCAGAAACTTGCTTCCAGAGAGGGAGCTTCAGTTCTTGAATAGCTGAGAGCTTGCCCGCAGCATGGGCAAATGCCTCGTTGTATAGATCGGCTGAACGCATGCGCTCTCCAAGAATCAGTGCCTCGAGAGTCTTCTCGCGACTGTTTCGGCAGTCCGCGAGGGCGTGCTGGTCCATGTAGAAACCGAAGCTAAGGTCAACTGCATCTCCGAAAGTGGTACCATCGTAACTCGTGAAGCCAAATTCTTCCAACAGTGTAGAGATTTCTAGGAATGCGTGGAAGTTAGAGGGTCGTTCTTTGGTTGCGACAAGCGGTTGTCCAGTCAAGAAAGCAAACAGATTGCGGACAGCAATCAGACGCCCCGAGTCGGATGGCATTTCTTGCCCAGGGGTTCCATTGGGCAGGTATAAATGGAGGCAATCATCATATCCATCATCTGGAGCGGGGGGGGAGTTCGGCGGGGAAATATATCGATTCGCGTCCTCGACCGTCAGGCTGTCACGGCCACTGAAACTTCTGGTCCGGTCCCTACCCAGAGGCATCTCCCGCTCTCGCTGAATAAGTTCGTTGAAGACCCAGGAGGAGCTGATAGTAAATTCTTGAACCTTGAATGACGGCCCGAAGCCACTGCCCTTGGGATACAGGTGGACAAGCACAGCTCCACTTTCGTTCCAAAGTTCGGGAACCTAATCGTGCGCAAAGATTAACTCAGAAACTAAGGTTCAACGGGGAACAACGTAACTTACCTTTTCTCCGTTCTTGAGGAACGAAGCATTGTACTCAGCTTGTGTATCGTCGGACAGAACCCACGCGGTCGAGTTGGTTGAGTTGGAAACATCAATCGAGTTGGAGCGGGATCTTCCACCAGGCAGCCAACTTCTTCGGAGGCGACCCCGCGTTGGGCTCTGACTGGCGTCGCCCTTGGATGAGCCCGGTCGGATGGCGAGGGGTGTGGAAACTACGCGGCTCTTGGTGTTGCTATTACGATTGTTGGGAGATTGAACTGAAGATGCGCGGCGTCCGCGGTCAGGCATTGGAGACGTTTGCCGGGTCTTGAGAGCCTGGATCGAGTCGTCATTTGAGCCGCTCGACGTGTGCTGGAGAGAGCCGCTCCGCGACCGAGCGGCGGGGTTCTCCTTTCGCAGCTTTCCGTTTCCGCTACTAACATTATCTGAAGGAGAAGTAGGGATCGGGGGAGGTGGCATGTTAGGTTCCTGGGGAGCCATGGTGGCTCGCTGGACCTCAGGAGATGGGGGAATCGGTGCCATGATCTGAGGGTGAGGATTTAATGGGCCGTCGAGGCTGTCGCTGCTGCGGGTGGGCATCGAATCCGGGCTGGGCGGGGAACCAGCATGACCAGGCTGGTATTGACCTTGAGCCTGGTATGTGAGGGCGTCGTGGTAATCGCTCGTCATCCGAACGGTGGGGTCGCTAAGGCTAGGAGTGGTAGACGAAGCGCTATCGTCAACGGTTGTAGGAGGGGTTGCAGCCGTGTTAGTGGTGGTCGACGTGTCTGTGGGAGAAGAGGATTTGGTGGGCGCAGGAGAAACAGCGGCTGTGGCAGCGGAAGCGGGAACGGAGGGAACCGCAGGTACTGGGGGTGCAGGCTTTGAAGTTGGTGTATTTGGGGTAGAGTCCGATGGAAGAACGAGCGATGGTAGAAAGGATGAAAGTCGATTTCCCCAAGACTTAGACTTGCGATTTGAACCCTTAACAGAAGACAGATGTGTTGTCGACTGTGACTTCGGCAGAGGGACCTTGGAACCTGAGTCGTTGTGTTTATGGATTGGTTTTTGTTCGGCGGAACGAGGGCGATTGTTGTGTTGTACAGCGTCTTGGTCTTGCTGGGTGCTGGAACCCATGTGAGGCAGATTTGTGGTTGACTTTGAAGAGCCAATGTTTGAACCTCTTACCTGAGAGAGGTCGGCAGTACTTGACTTTTTCACCTTGCGAGGAGAAGAGGAGGAATCAGGATCTGTGTTTGACCGCAGCATAGAGGGCATTATAGAAGCCCGGAAAGACCTGCCCGACGTCATGATGGGCGATGCAATTCGTTCGTCCTTGCAAGTAAATGCAGAGGTGACCAGATCGTCCAGACGCCAGCGTTACATGCAGCAAAGCAAGCAAAAGGAATAGGAATAGGTAGACAGACTACCTATGCTAAGAATGGCAGCAAAGGGTACGTGTGGCAAAAGCGAGTGACAGTCGAAAGAGAACAAGGCAATGCAAGTGCAGGGCAGGGCAAGCAAGGCGAGCTAAGCTGCAAATGCAAGCAAGGTTTGGAGGAGTGAGAAAACGGTCAAAGGTCTGTAAAAGGGGACCAGCGGGTCGATAATTCTTTATGTCAGGGGAATGCCAGCAACAAAAGAGAGAAAGAGAGAAGAAAGAGTTCAACAAACAGCGAGAGAGATCTTGAGACTGGGGCTAGATGGAAGAGACGGGCAACAAGCGTCTACTAAGAAAAAAAAGTCAGGCAAAAGCCCTTTACCACTGCAAGCTAACGAAGGGAATACGCAGGGCACACAGTATTTTAGTCTGTGGCTGCGTGTCAGATCTAGGACGGGTCTTCCCTGCGCCGGGGACAAGCCAGCAAGCCCCCAAAAGATGGAGCAGAATCACCCAGGGCCCATAAAAGGCCTAGGAAAACTTGACGCTGGCTGGTTGTTTTAGCTGGTACTTCGTGTACTCACCAGGTACTTGGGTGGTTTTGCTGCTACTTTTGGGTGTGTCCACTGTCTCTGGATCAACGGGGTCGGGTCCGGGTTCGGGGGCTCGGGACTTGGTGGATACGCAATGACGTTGGCTGCTTTTGATGTGAGTGCTAAGAGGGATTGGCTTTGGCTCCCTGAGGACGGAGGACGGGGAGAGTGAAAAAAAAGGACGGGAACTGGAGCTGTCAGTCAAAGACATTGAACCACCACCGAAAATCAAAAACTCCGCTGATTCAGTTGACATGTCAACACGGAAAACGGATATACCGTGTCTAGGACAGTGCGCTATTCATGTACCTACATACATCCACATGCATGCATAGGCAGGTCTGTTTGTATTCACCCTCTTACGATCTGTCTCAGCCAGCCAGGCTCGTGCTCATCATCAGCCATCGCCTTGCTACTCATGTTGTGCCATGTTGTGTCGCAGGTCCTGTAGGCGCTATCAATTCAGTACTATTACGGATCCGTGACAATGGAAACGAGGCATCCAATTCAAATCCATGGATCCATTTCATCGAAGCGGGTCTTTTCTGGTCTGGGCGGCTCACTCATCCCTCTTTTGTTGACTGGCCTGTGGACGGGAGTGATTTGGGACTGATGCAGGTGGAGAAGACGTTCTGGTTCACCACAAAAGCCAAGACTGAGACTGAAAGGGAGAGGGACAAAGACATCATCTAATATCGGCAGAGAACCGAGCCATCAATCTATGTTATTGCTATGTTTGAAGGACTCTCGGTTGTGTGAAATAAACACTCTTGTATTCTAGAAGTTCAGTAAAGCTGCCTAGCTCAGCTAGCTGTACTGTCAAATGTCATAGTCATATTCATGATGCCACTTTATTACCACAGTTTAGGAATTGGACGAATAACAAATACGGACTGGATACCTGCGACCCCTTTCGAAACATGCAACTGGGATTCCTCGTATTTTCAATGTTTGATCTGCAAAATATCTGCATATCTCTACGACTCCCTAGATCCCTTCTCTCCCGCCAGCATAAAACGCACCTGAATCCCCCCCCTCACCATCAACAGCTGAGGCATACAAAAAGTAATAAGCCTTCTAGGCCTTCACAAGCAAGCATTGCGAATCTTCATTGCCCAATGCTCTGCCCAGGGTGGCTTTGGCCAACGGTGCGTACATTCCTCCTCAGGACTCTTCAGGGATGAGGTGCTTTTCTCTGCTGTCGACTGTGAGCGCCATAGGGCAAGGGGGGACAAGGAAGTCCGGGGCGTTGAAAAAGGCCGAGAAAAAACAGTGTGCAGCACAATTACTAATTACTTTGATGTGCGTCTGGTGCAATTAGCTGCCGCTATGGCGAGTTCGAAGATCCAACTTGGGTAGGCAGCGCGGAATTGAGCCTCAATGGCATACGTAGAGTATACACTGACACAATATGAATGGACCCTGCGTCCGGTACCTGGAAGTACCTGGGAGTGACATTGAAGCCTAGATTGTTTGTGGATGATCCTCAACCAGGCTGAATTGGTGTTGACAGCAATGGGCAGCACGGTTGGGTTGGAATTGCCCTTGTCACTATTACATCTTATGCCAGGTTCGGGGAAGTAGAATGATGGGTGGACGACGATGGATCAGCGACAGCCAACCGTCAACCCCACGGTCTCCCTGTCGCTCACAGTGCTTGGCCGTTTCGAAGTTTCACCTTTTCCTTCTGGGCGTTCCCCCGAAGTGTTGCCTCACATTGATTTAAGATGCACTGCAGTTTGAGATGGGGAAGTGCTAGGTGGCCTAAGATTATTAGTTACGTACAACCCAATCTCTCAATTTCCCCATTGTCATTCTCTTCAATTGCTACAAACTGTGATCTGCGCGGTAAAAGAGTTTTTGGGACTTCCGAGTAAGCCACATCCCGAAAAGAGTCGCGTTCCTGATGGTTGGTCATGGTCTTGTGGCTGCTTCTGTCTGCCGTCGACAACGCCCAAACCGGTTACATTTATCGGCATCGGCACCTGGTCGAATCATCAAAGATTCTAGCTACACCATCATAGTCTTCACCTGTTCCCATTCCCATTGGAGGCCAGAATAAAAAACCTCGTAAACACAGTCAGAAATTGAGAAACTCCCAACACGTCTCGCCCTTCCAAAAGCCTGCATTGCCCCCTATTTCTATTCCTATATTCCCTCGCATCGGAATTAACTTCTTCCCATTTGACCGTCTGTGGCTGGTTCTCGCCCTCGTAAGATCTGCAAAAGCAACCACAAAATACAACTCCTGGTTGGTCGCTTTCAACAGAATGGATCGTCGGGCGCAGAGGTTGCAGCGGGAGTTCAATAAACTGGGGAAATCTACCCGTACGATGTTTCGCTTCTCGTATTGTAGACCGACTTGACAGCACATGATGGATAAATATCGTCTACCCAAGACAAAACCCCATCAGTTTTGTCTTGGGAGTTTAGACTTCGGTACCCGACTCGCACTCTGTGCTCCAGCTTTCACTCGGCCGACTCACTCAGGTGCGATATCCAGCGGTTACACGAGTCACCATCTCAGGGAAGGAAAAGTGTCCGTAAAACAGGGGGCTTACGGTCCATGATCATCGCCTTTATTAGCTCCCCAGCCCAAACCTCAGGGATTTCGTCAACGAGTTACAAGACTACAAGTTACCTGTCATCAAGTGCGTGCCACCCCGGAGACCGAGCTCAATAATTAACGCCGCAGTACGGATAATGCTTGGATACAAAATATGCCTGTCAGAAAGGCGCATGGCGGTGCGCCTCATGTTGTGCTTCAATCCAGAGTTCCAGACCCAGCGATCGGGTAAGTGGATTATTGATGATGGCTTCAGACCGCGTAGAAAAAAAATAAACCCCCAATTGCCGCACACTACCTATTTACAAATAGCAAGGGTAGATCTCAACTGCGTCATACTTTAGACCCCTGGCTTAGGTGCTCCATCGGTCGTTTTTGAGGGGCTTAGCGGTAGGCGAAATTGGCCATGCAAATCAAACCTCAGGAAAGGGAGAGAAGGAGGAGAAAGCCCATCCCAACCCAGCAGAGCAATAAGCGAGAGACGAAGGAGCGTAAGAAGCTGTCAAGCTTCTAATGACTCCTTCAAATTCTTGGCTGAGTCCAGTTCTCGGGTACATAGGTACTCTTCTGCATGGCTGTGCTGCTCCGCGTCTGGTACCTTTTTATAGAACATTCCGGAAAATCGTCCCACCCTTGTACCCTGGTCTGTTCCCCCCCAAAAAGACGCCAAAAACGGCGTGTGGATCTTTATCCCTACTGGACGAGACTCAGCTCAGCGCCTGTGCGCGCGTGCGTGTTTGGTGCTATTGTGAAGAATTCGTGCACTCTTTCTGAGACGGACGGACTGTCGGATGAACTCTCGTACTCATGGTCTAGGCCCACTGAACTCATTGTAACACTTCAGGAGTTGGTAGAGATATAGCCTAGTAATAGAGTCGAAAAAACTATGCATATTCAGGCATATCTGGATCTTATTATTTGAAGTGGATTCAAAACAGTCAATGCTTGGTTGATCCATTGACATCGGCCTAATTTCAATAATCTACTACATATATTAGGAAGCTGCAAGTGCTTATATAATTGCATGATACTAAACTTAACGGCCTGGACCCCAAACTACATTCCAATCCGCAGTACAAGCTCGTTTCATCCAAAGTCTATCTCCGTACCTGACTCAAGACCTCGTCGAAAAAGGCAAGTCCAGTAGCCGTTGCAATTCGCCTCGCAGTGCATGCAGCCAACAACTTCACGTGACGTAAACTTTCCTATTATGGCTCACTCAAGCTCACCGAGTTAGATACCGATGCTGTAATCTGATAGGATCAAAGAAACGTTTGCCCCACCCTGTCCCGCCGTTCCATTGACTGATGAGAGGATATCACAAGACAAGAGTTGAAGGACGATGATGCATTGTGTGAACTTGATCTCTCATGTCAATTTACCACTTATTGAAAATGGACGCGGCTTCTTCTCAAACAGAAAACTTTGAGTTATGCTCTCCTAGTTTCATTGACTTGGAGGAGTTTCTCGATGTTGAACGCCTCTGTGATGGAACTTCAACCCCAGCTTCAGAATCAGCCCAAGCTCACATACCTTTAAAAGAGATTTCTATCCCTGCCGCCACTAGCGACCAGGAATGTCCCGAAAAGAAGAGACAAGATGATACACAGCGTGGCCATGAGATGCAGCCGTCATATACACTACCAAGACGCAGAGGAATTCGTTCAATTGTCTCAGTCCCCGAATATTCCGTCATCTGTTTCCCCTCTAACCCCACCAAGCCCGATGGCATCAAGAAGAAGAGAAAAGACTTTGATGAAAAGAGAAGACGTGAAGTTGCACAAGTTCGCAAAACTGGTGCTTGTTTCAGGTGCAAAGTTCGAAGAATATCCGTATGTTTTGTTGACTTACACCCTGAACCTTAGACATGCAGACATTGATTATTTAGTGTGGCGTAGGGGCTCCATGTCAAGCATGTGAAAAAGCAGCCGGTATTCTTGGAACTCAGCTATGCATCCGCGAGAAGTTGACAAAAATGAGGTTCAGTTCGGGAGGTTGGTTCACATCCAACAAGACTTGTATCCATGTGAGCTAACAATTTCAGATCTTCATTATATCGATTATACTGCGCGCTTGCTTAACCAGGAGCTCATCGCAGGCACCACTCATCTCGGCCCACATCGAAAGGTCTCCTTATCTATGGACTATCCCGATAACCCAGCTTTAGAAGTTGAAGTCCAGGACTACTATGGAAATACAACACCACCATGGTTCTGTTGTTGGGTTGTAACAGACCAGGTCGGCGACCAAGTCGAGTCATACCGACAAGAAAGTGCCCGATATGCCTTACCGCAGCTTCTTCCGCCAAGTCATCTAATCGACTGGGTTGAAAGAATGATCGCTCACCAAGACACTCGTTGTATAGGCTTCCAGCAAACCGTCGATTCTTTCATCTTGAGGTACAGTCAATCGAAAGCACCCCTGCCAATGGTAAGCATACATCATCTTATCTTAACACCCTGCTCAGCCCACTTACATGACATAGCATGATTTTGTTCGAAAAGTGCACAAACTCAATTGCCTTACTAAGATCCGCTTGGGGCTTATACTCTGCGTTGAAGAGGGAGGCAGCATGACTCCGCCTTCTTGCGCGTTGCACACCCAATTCGGACAGATTTCAAAAGCGGCCTCCCAACCAATCGAGAAAGAAGTGCTTCTCGAGCTGGAGAGATTGGTCTTTGGTACTGCAGGTATCGGGCCTGACAACTCAATAGCCCTCTGGGCCAGTCTCTGGTGCTTGATTCTGATGTACCGGAAACTGGTCCATACATACATGGCTTTCCAAGAGTTCCCATGCCATGTACCCGAGGACTACAGCGGATTTCCAGAGTGCAAGCTAGAGGTCGGCACGCACTTTTATCACTATCTAGTATCTATCTACGCGGCCCTCTTCCGTGTCACTAGTCCACTGTATGCCGACTTCCGGGTAGCCGCTACGCGCAAACTCCTCAACGATGACGAGTCTCTCATTGAAGCTTTCATGAGCTTACGCACTGAAAGCTTCTATTTCCGTTGGTTGTTCTATTTTTTTGTTGTGTCACACGAGCTGATGATTTCTTTAGAAAGAGAGTCCATGTCAATGTCAGCATCGCACGATCAACTACTGCGAAGAATGATACTTGATCGAGAGGCGGGTTTGAAGCCCAAACAGCTTACTAGGACATAATCGAGTGTGTCAGATGTACTAAGAGAGGTGTTGTTGGTCTGAGTAGCCAGATCAGGTTGAATATATCGCATGCAGCTTGATACACCAATTGCCACCAACCGCAGCCAGCGAGTTGGGCTGAAGGGAGAAAAGTGGAACAGACTGTGGCCCTGGAGCTTGTTAGTTCTCTAATCCGTAGAGCCTGAAACTATTAAGAGTCTCACCATAAAGGGACTAGAACATACTATATCGTTTCTAAAGTCCGAGGCTCTCGCCAACCCTACAGAGTACGTTAAATAGGGTACCCTTCGCAGGCCAAGTATTATGATTTTTCTTATCTTTTGAGTTCACCGCCAGTGGTTGTTATTGTGCCCCTAGCTACTTTGCATTAATAAGTCAACTAATACTATTGAAGGTTATCAGATTAGACTTGAAAGTCTGTTTAAAGACATGTGTTATTAACTTCCCCCGCCGTTTTTAAAACGCGTGAAGCCTTCATTTAACTGGCATTAGATGATAAGACATAGAGAGATACAAATTAACTAGTGGAAAATTGTCAGCATTTTCACCAGCTTGGATAGCAAGCCAATGTGCCTTGTGCTGTTGAATAGATACCGCGTGTAGAATCCAGTATCAAAACATAGGTACCTTTAGTATGCTTACAGATATCAGGACCAACACAACTCGGCTAAACGAGTCCAGAGCAGAGCCAGAGAAGATGAAATCTACCCTTGTAGACGACAATGGCGAAGACGAAGACATTCATCCGATACCATCAATTGTTTCGACTGACAGGAAGAGGATGATGAGCACATTCAACTCGATGATGATTCCTTCCATAGAGCATGATATCAAACCCTCCTAACTCTCCACGCATATCACAGTTTGATGCCGATCGGCTCCTCCAGCTGGGTCTCATTCCAATTCTTATCCAGTTCGTCTTTTCCCGCGAGCGCTAGTCTATACTACGATCACCAGCCTAAGCTTTCTTGGTCCCCTCTTCGCTGCTACTCATCTTTCTTCGGTCTATCGAGGTGGCGGTATTTAGCTACTAGCAAGTTTTCCACAGCACCATCAAGATTACAAACGCTTATAACGAGCAGTTGCACGATGCCACGACAATTAGTGTGCTGGCGTCGGGGTTGACACAACAGAATGTTTGCCTTGCGCGGTGTCAACTTTTGCTTATCTTCGGTCTTGATGACAGTCCTAGATATTATATTCTATTAAATTTGTTCATTTCATGTGCCTCTTTGTTCGGATAAAGGGGGGTATGAGGGTCTGGGCCAGCTGTGCCTTCTGGCATAACGCTGTATAATACAAAACTTCAAAATTAAAAATTGTAGAACTGATAGAGCAACTATGGGATAAAACGTATTATCATAGTGTGGTAGATCTGATTTCTATTATCTCTTATTGTTCTATATTTGAAAATTAATGTTCCAGCTGCGCTTCGTGTACCTACCCTGTAGTCTAAGCTTTTCCTAAATTTAGGGAGTCTTGGTCTAAGGTTATTCAGACTAGAATCATAAAGAAAGCCTAAAGTTATCATAAATTATGACCATCTTTCTATGCATTTTGAGATACACTGACTCTATGTGATTTGCTAACGCCGCGGCCGCTGTTTAGGTCATTTCTCCTTTCATAAGATAGACCGCAAGAGGTCGAATGCCAAGGGGGTAGCTAGCGATAGCGCAGAAGAGCTGGGGGTATTGAAAAGTCGCGATTGGTGACAAGGCACAGCAGGTCGTGGTAATGGATACTGGTGGCATGAACTGAAAAGAGACAAGATCAACCAAGCTTGGTTGATCAAGGAAATGCCCGTAAGTGTTCCAACACTGCCTGCGGCGCCGAGATCCCAGAGCAGGCCAACATATATGGCCTTGCTACTGGGATCCGCTGCAAAAGATGTCATGAGTATTGTAGGGAACATAAGAAAGAATGGAATGGAGAGCCCAGTGAAACGCAACCAGAGACTCTGAGCCCTGACAAAAAGGGGATTACCATCCTTGCTTGCGCAAGCGCAGCATGCGATTCCTCCGGCCCTATCCACAGAATCCTCCACTCTTATGTGGATGATGTCTTTACCAACAAGTGGCGCTGTCTGGCCTGTGACTGGAAGTTCAGTACATTTGGCAGTGATGAAGGGAGTGACGACCTGGCAAGTCGTCAACCACTTCCTCCCGGCCCAATTCCCCACCACCGCTTCAACGAGACACAGTGCATCAAGTGCACTAGATATGTGACATCCACAGAGTGGGTAGTTGTCGACGATGGCCATGTCTGTGGGCACTGTCATGCTGCTAGGCCTCCAAAAACTTGCATGGTATGTGCCGGTGAAGAGAGCCAGCACCGAAACGTTTGGTACGACGTTTCGGGCCAGCCAGGAAAGTACCGATGCTTGAGCTGTCAAAAGTTTCGCACATTGAGAGGGCGGGACAGGAATGAGAAAGAGGTGCGAAGCATCCAGGCTGGAAGAGCAAAGGCACAGGGCAAGTGAGGAGGGAGGGGATGAGTTTTGAGACCTCGAATTCCCGAGGAACAACGGCATCAGTCCTTCATCAGTATTTCCTTCAACATCTCTAATTTCCACCCCCTTATGCTCTTTTATACTTCCTTTCCTCTTGATCTTTTGGGGCGAAATATGCATTTTCGGCATTTCTGTGTGCGCTCAGCCAAAAATTTGAGTCAACTAATTGGCTCCGGATCGAGTTTGAATACTCTATAACGGTCAAATATCAAAGCTATTTCAAAAAGGAACAGATCAATTACCTAAACTTATACTATTCTTCGACATCTGTTTAAAACAAATTACTTCAAAATCATAATATTGCGTGGTCTTCTTGTGGCTGCACTGTCACCCAAGTGTCTGCCAGCTGTTTCTGTATATTAATAACTTGACAGTGAATCACGAACAATAGGAACGCATGGCCGTTTCTTGTTGCCCACCCAACCCTCGATTCTGATTGTCTTTTCTATTCATCTCTCTTCCGCCCTATTGTTTTCTATCCCAACATTCCTCAAGTTAAAAGCAATATCTTATAAGGAGTTTTGCTCCCACAAGCTTCATTCTTACAACCCTCATCTCATCAGGCATCCTACAAGCACTACTACACAGACGACCTTGAGTTATCTCGAAAACTGAGGTAAGTCTCTTATAGTATCTTCAGGGTAATAATTGCTTACAAGTACCAGCATAATGCCAGATCAGGTACCGCGCGGTGATGGCCTTATGGCTGGCGACCTTCTCACTGATCCCGGTGTCCGACGTGACCAGCGCGCAGCCAATGTACCTGTGTTTCAGCAGAATGAACTTACTCAACGGGAGAAGTATGCCTTGGTAGACCTCGCAAAGGCCTTCCACAAGGAAATCTCGCCAGCTGCGCCCTTCGGATGGGCGGCTTACAAGAAATTCCTCAAGAAGGTATTCAAGAACTGGAATAGCTTCAACACACACAATCCCACCAACACCATCAAAAAGAGAGACTTCCAACACACCAATGTTCCTGCTGGTACCTTACTTGAAGATTGCCCTGGAAAGGATGGTTCTTGTCCTCCCCATCGCAAGCATGGGGTAGTCGTCTACCTCAGTCTGACACTTAACCTTGAGCGCGAGGCTCTCAACTTCCTGTGGAAAGATGCGCAGGGCAACTTTGTTAACCCTAAGTTCATCAAGTACACCAACGATGACAAGGCCTTCGTGTTCGACATGGCCATCCAGAACTACGATACCTGCGAGCGACAGCGCACGCAGAAGCACAACAACGGCAACATCATTACGGTGGCTCGACGCCGCATCGTCAAATGGGTTGCCATTGGGAGCCGAACAGATCCCATCATCGACCCAGCCGACGGCGTGCCTCCAATGGAGCCGCTCGTCTTGACCTACGACCATGTGATGGAGATGCATGACCTGTTCTCAAAACTGCGAGCAAAACATCGAGCTCGCGCCGGAGAATTTTCATCAGAGTCCGCCGATTGAGGAGCGGCGGTCATCCCCTCATCTCTCTTTCAGGACAACGAACAAGTAAGTCAAGCCAACCTGGGCAACAATTAAGTATACTGGGAAGACTCATAGGCTAATCTTTATTAAGAAGTACCTAAAGTTATATAAAAATTTAGGTAAAGTTTAGGTAGTTCTTATCTAATCTACCTACCTACTTAGAAGATATAAAGCGTGCTAGGTATGCTCTGATCTGCCTGCCACCTTTCTGATTCTTAAGTTTTGTGACACCCCCTAGCCCCAGTCAGACCAGTGGTGGTTCCAGAGAAGAGCATACCTAATTTCAATTTTGATGCAAAAGTAGCCCGTTCTACGTTCCATTTCCTTTGATTCTCCGAATAGGCATTTTCTGGTAAAAAAGCTAACCTCTGTGTTGGTACTACAGGGACTTGCTAAAGACACGATAGAACATACCTATTTTAAATTCGATTTCCTATCTTTTGCACATGAGTTTTTTTTCGCTTAGATTCCCGGGCACATGACTGATTTTCCATGCATCTCATCTTGTCCTGCTCAATAAGGAAACCAGGGCGGGTCTCGCCTTCCGTTTTGAGGACTCGGAGCCCCAGTGGCGCTGAGGTTAAATTTATTTAACCATGGTCGGAGCCGTTGTCGGCCCCACATGCTCGGGACGGGACGCCGTCTGGCAACGTGGGAGCGTACTTAAATTTAACACCAGTTGAAGCTAAATTTACATTTGATATCATATTTAGCTTTCCAGTTTGTCGTTAGTTTTAAGCTGACTTAAAATTAAGCCCCTTGTTTGCAGTCGCAGTCTGGCGAACGTTTCGTCGTCCCAAGTACATTCGTTGCGAGCATAATGTCAAACTACTTAAACAATATCTGTCCAGGTTATTTGAGTAAAGGTGCCATTCCAAGTTGTCATTTCCAAGCATCGAGGTTCTGTGTTGATGTACTACAAGTCCTAGAGTCTCAGGCTCTTGGGGTACGGTCAGATACCACCCCTGTCCATACAACCGCCCGATCCCACTTTGGGATGTCAATCAACTAGCAACACCACCAAGCTAAGTGCTGACAATCGAAAGAAAAGCTTGGGATGAGGCGAATTATTTCTTTTGCTAGTTTAAGGGACAGATTCTGATATAGTGTTAGCTGTTTCTCGGCCAATTGCGTCTTACCTCGTGGTCAATAATATATATCACAGCTATACTCCGTAGTTCAGCGACTGAACACCAAGACTAACGGACCGACCGCCCGTGCGGAGGATAGCAAAGGAAACTAATTTTATCACTGAAATTGCGAACTTGAATTGCCGGCTTGACATATGATAGACTCTGGTGGACTAATTGGCAGCTCAGACTTATATAACGGTATTGTCTGCTCACATAGACATATACACCAACAACATATCACGGGGGTTTAGTAGCATTAACAAGCAATTGCGCCAACAACACTAGGTTATTCTTGCCGTTGAGATTACTGTCGATAAAGTTTCGCCTCTCTCTCACTCCAACAATATTCATAGTCACTATTCCCGTGATCTAAGTCTACTAGCAACTCATAGCGTTCTCCCTTAAGTTTTTCGGTGTAACAAGGGTCATCCATTGGCCAAAATACAGTGGAAATTCATGAGATTCAACCAATAAAGAACCTGGACCTTACCGATTTCGACGTGGAGGATGGTGTAAGTGAGCAAGTCGAGCATGAGCCTCCAGGAAGGCCGAATTATAACTCTCTGGTGCCAGGACGTGTCTCTGAATCGCTCGAATCTTGCACGCAAGCATCAGGCACATTGGAACTTTTCACCTTATCGTCTTCTGACAAGTATTTGCTGCGTGCTTCAATTCGCCCAGTGCAGACATCGAGGTTCCACCAAGATACCTCCTCGTGACTTACACCGGAAACAGTACATTACATTGCAGGGCAGGCAGGTCGTCAACATGGATAAAGGAGGTGCTTCCGCTCTTGTCTTTGGGTCAAGGGACTTGTCCCAGATAGGTCAAGAAAACCCGCGTGTTTCCACTTCCCCGGGCCTGGACTATGATGAGCTCTTCAGGTCTGTCTTTGACTGGGATCTCTACTGTGACTCGACCAGGTCTCAGGACCACTCGGCAGCTTCTGGCTCCCCTCATCTAAGCTACAGGGACCTTCCCTCGCTCATCACTGATATCCCATCCTTTCTTGATCATCTTTCTCTTGACAGGGACGAAGCCGAGTACCTAAGAATGACCCCTGGCCTGAGCCCGGACGATGGAGGGATCACCACATCCGAGTCCATGGGTCAGACCCCACCGGAGCTCGTTAGAGGTGGTAGTACCTCTCCATCGTCTCACTCTGGCTCTGTCTTCCTCGATGGCGTAGACGATGTTCGTCGACGTCCTCGAGTCAGCCTCCAAGAGGTTCAGGCCCAGGATGATAAGTGGACATACCCTCAGGCCGTACCTAGCAAGTATGCCCCCCGGGGATATGGCTATCCGCCTCAGATTCAGGTCCATGAGTCCTCGTCCCGCCGCTCAAGCCACACCAAGATGTACTCCTACTCCCCCTCCTCAAATTCAACATCTGGTGTCAAGCGTCAGCGATCTGTGGAGAAAAGATCAAGGCAGCTCTCTGATCCAGATCAGACAGCCGACGTCCGCAAGAGTGGAGCCTGTCTTCCGTGCCGTATCTCCAAGACCCGCGTAAGATAACCAATCCAATGCCTATACAAGGTCATTGCCCTTCTGAAACAAACACTGAACTGAGCCAATCCCAGTGTCAAGACTGTGGCGTCTGTCCCTATTGTCGTAAGGCGTTCCCAGACCACTCGCACCTGGTCTGTACCCGTCGAACCCCTGCGGTAGCTCCGCCTGTGATTCGTCACATCGCCGGTAAGTCGAGCCCCTGGCTCCCCATCCTCAAAATGAGACATGTACACTGAGACATATCATATTAGACGTCTGGTCCCCCGACCCTGCGGAAGAGAGGCGTGTCGTTGATCATGAGCCTCGTTTTCCTACTGCCAAGCCCAGAGACATCGTCATCTTCTTCAACCGCGATGAGGGGTCGCCTTTTCTTCGCGCATCCGTTCAAGCATACCATTCTCAGAATGGAACCGACGAGAACCCGAGAAATGCTGCCTTTGAGCGGGATAGATTCCCCACATATGGTGAGCTCCAGCGTTGGGTCGAGGCACAAATCCGGCGAGAACGCAGCTCTAGATTCGAGCATGTTGTGCAAAACTTTTTGCTCTCATATTATGAAGATGGCCAAGGTCTTCCAAAGGTAACACTCGCAACCCCCACACTCATTGGCCCTGGCAGTCTACAGAGAACTGACTGTTATCGTAGCACAATCTCGTCTCCAAGGTCCACACCATGAACTGTTTCTTCAGGATCTGGAAAGCTCCACGCTTCACCTGCTGCAGCTCATCCAACAAGTTGTCTCAGGTTCCCTTTACTGTTCAGGCTGAGCTTAGGCGCATTGCGTGGAACGCACTTGTGTCCCATGAGCATGATATTCTCAAGCTACTTGAGGATTGCTTGGCGCAACAAGAGTCCCTCAAGCCTCAAGAAAAGATGGCAGTGTGGGCTAGCTTGTGGCAGCTCATTATCATGTACAGAGACTTGGTGATCGCACATGATACGTATTTCACCCAAAACCCAAGTGCAATGAGGGATCAGAACATTGGTAAGGCACTCCGACCTGAAGGTCAAGCACAATTACTAATAATTGTTAGTGGGACCCTTTGAGAACCTTTACAACGGCTTCTTTCCTTTGATAGCAATCTTCTATCATTGCCAGTTCAAGACTCCCAAGAGAATGGAGATGTCTATGGACTGGCTAAAGGATTACCCTTCTCAGGCTCGCCATGGCAGCAAGATTCGCCAGTTTGCTCAGGACATGATGGATGCCAGAAAAGAATTCTGTACGTGTTCATTGCCTTGTTTGTGTGAGACGTACCACTAACCTGTCCGCAGACGAGAGAGTTCAGCGGTCGTCACAAAAAGTTGACGAGCGGCTAAGTGCCTTGGTTATCAACCATGAGCTTAAGAAAATCTCGACCAAGAGACGCCCTCGCACAAGTACAAAGAGCAAGGGCAGCTCCCGTGATAGTGCCTAATAGACGCATATCACCTCCAGTCATTACAGAAAAGTGATTTGTGACCGACAAAAAAAAGGCAAAACAGGAAAAACAGATTGAAAAAACAAAACACAAACAAAAAAGAATTACAAGGTTGTTTTTATGATAATGACGAATATAACGACGCTCGCTGCATATGGGATTTGTCAATCCGGAACAAACAAAACATGGATGTATTGGGTTGGTTTATGTTGATGAAGAAACGCATCATGGTAGTAGGCTCACTTGTGCAGTTATCTTGTATCTTGGCTTCTTTCCCCCATTCTTTTTGGTAGCTCTCTCAACTCTGTCGGCGAGGTCCTCAAGACTGATACCCGCTATGTTGGCGGAGGCGACTCCGATGGTCAATACGATCCTCTCTTTCTTATCCTCTACTTTCCTGAGGTGCGCTTGAATGCTGTGTGACTGTTAGACAAGACCACTCCGGAAATATAAGTCACTACTAACCTGACGGCACTTTGGACCTCATCTGCGGTTGTCGGGAATAAGGGCAACACCATCGCTAGAAGACCAGCCACAGAACCGATGTATGAAGCCCAGAAGGATGCATCTGCGTGCTGACTCTCCAGAAGTGTAGAGAGACTCTGCTGAAGCTGTGAATCCAGGGGATGTAGACTACCTCCCCATCGAGCCGAGGTTGAAAGCGCCAAAAGGGCTCTTCCGGTGTGTGAGAGGCCGGGAACTTCAGCGTCTCGGGTAATTGCATGATGCAGTGCAAACGAAGAATTAGTATCCGCGTCATGCCCCTGGCGGGTCCAAATATCCCGTGCAAAGAGAACATCCATCCCGGGAGTCAAAACGTTCGGCATGGAGGGAAAGTCCACTTCTTGGGGTAGCGCATTTCTCAATGTTTTCACCACAGCGTCCAACACAGACTTTTCCTCGTTTGTGGTCGCAGCAAGAACATTCAGGGGGTTACATTCGCGGATTTCGGCAGGAAGCTTCATCATAAGCGCACCTTGACGGTTCGAGCCACCGCAGAATGTCACGTTGCCAATGTTGGGTACCACAGCAAGCAATGCCTCGATAACAGTCGCGATTGCTGGAAACTGTTGACGACGCCGCTTCGAAAGTCCAAAAATTCTACTATCGTGCTCGTCATTGATGCGGCGCATGTGTTTCACGTTAGAGAAGAGTGAACCCGGAGCCGTGTAACCGTTGGTAAAGGGGATTGGGTATGGGCTCACAGGGTCCTGGTACATGAGCATGCTGCCATAACCGCGAAAGCCGCCCCCACACATATAAACGTTGACGCGAGAATCCTTGTCATGAGAAGCCCTAAGAGCGTCAAGCGCAGGGAACTTGGAGCAGAGGTTCGCATATGCCTGCTGCATGCCGGCTTGAAGCTTGGAGATCTCGGCTGTCTGAACATCGGCTGGTTGCTGCTGCAGCACGCGGATCAATCTCGCAGCTCCAAAAGGCAGGCTCACGCCAGCCCTAGCAGCATCGATCTCGTAGTTGGGCTTGCTGGTATCGACCCATGTCATCTGCACGCTGCCGCCGCCGAGGTCCAGGAACAGAGCGCCACCTTCAACGCCAACAAGACCACTGCGAGAACCCATGACAGCGCCAAATAGGGTCTCGACAGCGGGCTCTAGAATACTCACTTTGAGACCGTTAGTCACTGAAGCGATAGCCTCAAGTATATCAGAAGCATTGTCAGCGCGGCGCATGGCCTCAGTGGCGAGAATGGTGATGTGTCTTGCTGGGACTCCATGCCGCACAGCAAGTTGATGAAAGCGCTCCAGAGTCTCAGAAACAGCAGCAATGGTTTCAGGTGGAAACACAAGACCTTCCGGGGTAGTCTTTAGTGCATCAAATAGTGAGATGGCAGCGCGAGTTGAGTAAATAGGACGAAGCAGGCGTGTAAAGGGAGGCGCTAGGGATGTGATGGAGAAACGAATCCCATTGCTGAGAGATTTGTCAGATATGAGACCCATGTGTTGTAGTTAGAGCTACAAATACCTTCCCATATCAACAATAGCATATAGTTGACTTTCACCTTGAGGGTTCCATGGCGTAAGGGTCTGTGGCAGATTGTCGAGAGTAATAATATCGGGATCGTGTGAGGTCATGATCGGTCTTGACAGGGTGGTAATCTTGCCGTTAAAAGATAAAAATGCCAGAACTAGCACTTATACGATCTATCCGAGTTCTAAAGCGTAAATATTGCAACCTACGCGGCTGAGATGACTCCAACCTGATGGGTAGAAGTTCATGGCAAGGTTTGACGCTTGGAGGGGCGGTAGCTGTGGCTGTGGGGCGTCATGATTGCGGGGTTTCCGTCCCGAAGCCCCGTGACGGCGTCGTACATAGTAGAGGCTCTGCTCTGGGCCTGATCACTCGGTTAATGGATATTTATAGACTTAATGATTTTATTAGTATTGATATTATTTTCCTAGAAAGAACCTCACATATACCAAGAGCCAAAACACGACATACTCCAATGGCAATTACCCAACTAAGCAGAGCCTCGTCTCAGGTATGTATACACGATCAACCAACAACCACCAGCACTACTAATGAAAAATACTGTTTTCCTCCTGGAGTTTCTACTGCTAGTTTTGGCCTGTGCTCAAAATTCACATCTCTCTATCCGCGAAAAGCGCTGTGGCATCTTCTTCACAAACTCGGTTACTTCTCGCAACATGGCCAGCCTGTGCTTTATTCTCAATGCATTGACACTTCCTATTAAAATATTGTCCACCTCAACTCCTCCTCTTCTCTTTCTCAAGTCCATCACCTTCATTTCTTGTATCCATTTCAGCTATCACTCACTCGTTGTGACTGGACGCGGAGAGGCTTGTAATCCTCCTCCTCCCCTTCTCCCTTCGCAGGATCCCACACTTGAGATTCGTCCTGTCCCTCGAGAACGCCTGCTACCAGTTCTCTCATTGGGCCCCGGTGCTGTGCCCGACATTCACAATTTGGTCCAGCTGATCGATGAGCTGATTGCGAGTGTTGACCCAGAATCTTACAAGTCATATGATGGAATACCTTAGACTTCTCAAGGTACTTGAGCATCAGGATGACCCAACATGGGGTTTCTTCGTCTTTCCCACATCATATATCACAGATGCATTGGAAAATCTCGAATCATCTATGTCACAGTGACTGAAATATTGCGTCGCCGCTCTTCACGTCACTATTCCAGAGTTTACTGTTGAGGCACTTCAGCGGTTCAGATTGGATAGTGTTCAAGACAGAGATGCTTTGGAAGATGCATCTGATGATCGCATTCGGGAGGAGTTCAGCACCCGTATCAGAGCACTGGGCTTGTGGGCTGATTTTTCGGAGGATGAGGATGTTCCTTGCGGTCCATTAAACCCCGGCCGCCTTGAATTATGCTTGGTTTTCGGCGAGACTATTATCCTTCACCTAGCTGCGCTCTCGCTGACCCCGAAGATGATTATAATGACTTTTTTTTAAACCAGTTTATCATGAAAAAGCGTCAGGCGACCCAGACGCCATGATGGATAGGTACCATATGTCCAAGACTGTACTTGGTTGGTTGGCTAACGGCGAAGGCAACTAGGATCTGTTGTATCCTGAAAGGTTCAAATCACCTATCCTATATAAATCTATTCTAAGCCACTCTGGTCGATCGTGATATTACCGAGTTGATTCTTCAGTTGACGACACTTGTCCAGGATAAAAGTAGTTATGTCAGTATCGGTAAGTCGTTCGTTCCAATAGTCCTCAAGCTCCTTGAGATGACTTTTAGCAAAATCCTTAGCAATTTTAGCCATTGTGTCTAAGTGATTCCTAATTCAAAGATCCGGTGATCAACAATCTTAGTCGAGACCCTTTTGGTGACTCCAGCTGGGCTGTCGAGGTCAGTCAGATTGACTCAAGCGAGATCAGCGCGCTTAAGCTCTGATCTAATGTTGTTCGCTGTATGTGTCCAAGCCTTGTGGACCTGTGACTCGTTCATGTAAGTAAAAACGTTTATGATGTTGCGGATTCTAGTCAATGCTTCGCCATAAGTATTAGGATCCTTGCACTTTTCCTCCATGGTGTCAGCGTCCACTGGATTGTTACACTTCCAAAGCTTAAGTGATAAGTCAGTGTCTCGCTCTCTATAGAGACGTAAGTAATTAGCTGGGACAAACCGTTGATCGCTTTTTCAAGAAAGACGAAGTCCTTCCAGTTCTCCTCCCAGCTATGTGCTTGCATAATGCGAATAATCGGTCTCTCTTCTAAAGCGGTGCTTCCTAGTGATGCTGGTGCGTTCTTCGGAAGAAGGAAACAAAGGAGAGCCACTTACTGACGTAGAATGGATCACCATCATCGGTCACCTCGGGAACTTTGAACCATGGAGACGTCTTCACTCCAGAGTGTCGAACGGCCCTCAACACCACGCTCGATTGTAGCTGGGTATTAGGAGACTATTCCAGCAACGAACTTGACGAAGGAAACGACGAGTTTTTAGACCAGATCTGTACGCCTCATTGTTTCAGTTCTCTCCCCAAAATTCAGAAGCACATTCATGAAGCTTGTCCGAAGGGTGAGAACCGAGTTGAGCTCAAGAATAAGGATGTTGACCTCGCTACCGACATCGCTGACACTCTTGTTCATGCACACAAGGAAGCATGCTTCAGGGACCGGTGCGTTGGTCTTGATGCTTGTCCCTATACTTCTGCAAACTAATCAAGGCAATGGGGATACGAACGAGCTCTGTTTGAAGGTTATGCGGAACTGGACGTGGGAGTACGAGGCCAAACGCCCCTTTGCCAACTGTCTCCTCGGTCTCAAGGAACTCCCTGAACTCTACCAAGTTCTTCAATCAAAAAGGCTGGGATGAGTTTACCTCCTTGACAAAAAGCTGAAGCAAGGCGGGCTTTCATCCCCCAACGCCTCCAACTGCCAATTGCCTCCCTCCCACCAACACTGGGTCTTCTTCGGTTCCCACCCAGTCGTGCGCTTCAACTTACATTATCCAAGAGAATGATACTTGCAATGGCGTCTGTAAGAAGCTCAACGTCTCAACCGATGCCCTCACATGGCTCAATCGCATTCAGTTGCGCTACCAATTTTGCGTACTGAGTGTTAAGAGTACTGATACCTGTTATCTGATCAATCATAACGCATACCTAAGTTAGTACGCCGGCCGGATTGGGCCATGCAATACGTCACATTATTTCTCGTTTCCGGGAATTCCCATGTAATCGCTATTGAAGACTTTCATCATGGATTTCTGTCTCCAAATCAGTATGACATCAGTGTCAGCTGTGAACTTGGAGGCATAGTGCTCTCCCAGCGATCCAACCTTTATCTTCTTGGTTGAGGTGATGTGTAGGTAGCATCCTACACTCGTGTTAATTAGTGACTACTGTATCACCTCGAGATGAAATCAGCACATAGTAGGTGGAGAAAAACAATGTTCCATCCACTTCCCTTCTAGGCTGTTTCTCTATCGCACCTCGACCTCTGATTCGACAGTCGCTTGTGACCCAATCCCGGCTTCACAGCACAAGCTGAGAGGGGTAGGACACCACCACTACAGCGGCCACCCTAGACATCCATAATTCTGGGTTGAATTCCCATCATCCTACCTAAGCATGCGCGCTGCCAGACGGTGTGCTGCAGGCTTGTCCGAATGTAATGCGATAGAGCTAGCTAATTGTGCTGTATATACAAGGATGGTGAGGCAGCTCCCTGTGCAACCGTGAAAGCAGTGAGTGCATCGAGATGAATTGAATGGTCTGATTCGCAGCTGGTATGCTCAAGTTGCGGCAATGATCTCGTTTGTGTGCCATACAAACCATCGTGCGTTCTCATTGGCTGGCTCAGTGTGACGCGTTGAACGCGCTAGATTTTCGCGTAAATTTCCAGCCACCCCACCTAAGTACTAACATTACCATGGTAGGTAGGTAGGTACTTAGGTAGAGTAGGGTAGGTTCCTCGATTCCAAGTTTTAATTCAATCTTTAGCTGCTTCCCATGATGAGTTACGGTGCTCTAGGTTAGTTTGAGGTGAAGAAAGCCTGAAAGCTTCTTCACGGAAGGGAATCCATGATCAATGCATGGGATGGCCATTGTTTTTGTGCGTTTTGAGTTGTTTACATGCAGCGTCATTTTAAGCCGTTCTGTTTCGTTTGTCTTGGAACCCCTCACTGTCACCCTTACTCGAACTGTCATCCACACCTTTAAGCCTATTCAAACAAACAACCCCATCACTCTCCCCAAAGGTCAATCAATCACCCATCAAGAGCGAATGCATGCATGAGGTGAGTGCGGGCGACGGGTCCTGCTGTGCGTGCGCTCACTCATTCCCTGTCTGTGCTGTCTCTCATTCTTGCCGCCGACGTGCAGCTCTGGCTTGGTGCTTTAGCAGGGGTCGAAACGTGCTGGCGTTGAATCTTGTCTGGATGACAAAGGCAATCTGCCTTCTCGTTGGATCGTCACATCATGCTGCTATCTGCTAGCTCTCGACGCATTTCCCCTCGTCTTTTGCTCTCAACCAAGCAATACTTACTGTACATACATCGTCAACTCACTCTCTGCAGGCACACATGCTGGGTGTGTTAGGTCACCAATAAGTGGTACCCGACTTCTAAGCCAGCCAACGGGAGCGTGGAATAGCTGCGTTGCTGTTGTCTCATCTGAGGAGGCTCACAGATCATAACAAATAAACATGAGTTTGATCGCGTCTTCGCAACTTGGTTCCGAAGTGTCATCGAAAAAACCCTCTGTCAAGAAAATTCAACTCTTTCATTGAAAAGAGACGTTTGATCGTTCCGTGTGTGACAGACACTTGACCATTATTCACGTTTGCCTATTATCTGCAGCTCCTTCCAAGTCCCGGTGCACCCAGGAGACTGGCCATACGCAGCATCTCTATGCGAGGTCCCGAGCAAGTCTAAGTCAATGCCAACGGCAGGCCGCCTGGAGTTGACCGCTTCAGAACCAGACCAGAGGAATTAAGACCAGCGAAAGGTACTGTACGCCGCCTGCTACACAGCAAGGCACGCAGGGTCTCAGTCGGCTGCCCTTCTGTCTCCATTCCATCACATGGTCTCGATCACCTTTAGGATCGTCAAACTCTTCACCAGACCTATCAAAACTCCCCTGCCGTCCAGGGTTATCGCTCAAGCTGGCAAAACGTGCCCTCGTCACCCATTGACCGCTGCTTGAGCTCTTCCTTGTCACGGACGCTGCCGGGGTTGACTTGGACAAGGGCCTTGCGCTAGCACGCCGCCTGTCGGGGGCTTACTACCGTGCTCACCACCGTCAAGGGACTCACCAGTGGATCATCAGAAACTCGTGGGAGCCGTAGAGGTCAAGACACGACCACCAAGGACAGCACAGCACAGCGCATCGAATAACATAACATCAACGTCGTGGCCTGTCTTGGAACAAGTCCTTCCCTTGGTTGGGTTTCGCTGGGGCAGATTTGGTGGTGTTTGAGAATCAGAGCAACAACTTTGGAGCCGGCCGGTATATACATAACAACCAGTACGTTACCTTATCCAGCCCGCCAACAAGCATTACCTACATTACACAGCTCTTCTGCCAGGTACTGTGCCTACCTTGACTGCAGCGTTCGCGCCACCCGCTGTTCGCTGTTGGCCCACATCCACCGACCTTGACCTTTACATACCCTGGTTGGGTCTTGAGACCAGGAGGAAGAGACGTACTGTACCTAACGAGCCGCCCGTCCATTCCCAGCTGGCCCTGCTCTCCCCACTCCATCCCATTGAGCAGCTAGCTTGGCTTGCCCGTTCATACATAGCGCACACTCCCGCCCACCACACCCACATCGTCCCGGTTATTTTCCCTTCTCTTCCCACATCACCTTTTCTCCATTCCAGTCTCTCGTTTGCGCACAATACTCCTCTCATCTCCCGTGCTCCCGTGCTTTGCGTGCGCGGTTTGTCGGTCGCGCGAGCTCAGCTTGTTCACTGTCTATCTACGGGACCATCAACTGCGACGGCGCGTCGAGACCGCTACCCGCTGTTGTTTATTTGCGATCGAGAGATCTCCTCCACAAATCCCGCGCTGGACAACAACAACAACAACGAAACGACCACCACTTCACAGATGACGGCCAACACCACGACAGCGACGCTCGTCTAGGACATATTTCCTTGCTTTACTACCATTTATTACATACCATACTCGACGACGCGCGATCGAATCGCCAACCGGTTTTCTTGGAGTTTTTTGACCATTTCTCTGGATAGACCAACGCGCGCACAAACAAACAATCAATCGCATCCTGTCGCGCTTCAACCGTTGTCTTTATCTTGATCATTGAAATTATTTCAACGCCTCAAAAAACGTTGCCGACAACTTTATCGACGATAACCAGCACACCATTAGTCAACTTATCGTGTGACGTCTTGACCAGATCTAAGACAGCGCTGTCGCATTCCGAAACATTCGCGCCAACTCGTTTTGCGCTCGAATCGCCCCGCTCTTCGTTGCTCTCCCTCAAATACTTAAACTGGTATCTCAGACCTTGCGCGCCTCTGGAGCGCATTCGCGTTCCTTGTGATCCGCCATGTCGCACTTCCAGTCTCTTGCGGTCCCTTGGCCGAGAAGCGCACATCGCGACGACATACCTAAAACGCCCGAGCCTGCCCTGGATGGAGAAACTCAACCGCCATCACCGCCACGACCCAGGTTCCGAGTCAAGAGGAGGAATGCGTCAAATCTTAATGCTCCAACTGAGCAATTTCTCGCGTCGGTTGCCGCTGCAGACATCCCCATTCCCAGTATCGAGGAGCCTCGAGTGCTTGACGAAGAGATGGTAGACACACTATACCCTATTTCGCATTTCAGCAATATGGAGGATTTGCCCTTTACATCCCATGGTGGTCCAGAGCGCATGTTTTCGCCCCCCAAAACACCTGCTCCTGGCGCATTACCAGCTTTGACTCCAAAGCAATATCCAAACTGGTCCATCGATTCTACTCTCAGTAGCCTCGAATCTAGTCCTGATTATGAGTCCAGCCGGCCTTCAACTGCTCACTCGACCCACACAAGCGTTTCCCTGTTGAGCTACTTTTCTATCAGCTCGGAGGAATTGAGCCAATGCATCAGCCCAGACGAGGAGCATGCAGATCTCCCGAATGATCTATCAAATGCCGATGACAACAGTAAAACCCTGAAACCATCTAAGAAGGAGGTTTCCAGAGATACCATACGAAGAGCACCCTGGACTAAGCCTATGAACCAGCACTTGTGGTCAACCTATATGATGTATCTGCAAGATCCCAAGGTCACTCCTTTCCGCATCGGTAAGAGCGGTATCCCTCCTCATGGAGTTTGCTTGCGTGTTGCTCGAGAGGCGAAGAGAAGTTGGAAGGGTTCCAAGGTTCAGACCAATATTGATCTTAGTAGCGGCAGCATAACTCCCACTCAAGGAGCTGCTGGCCCATATGTTCAATGGCCTCATACCTGCGCTGCCACTCGAGCCCAACTTCGGGAGCTATGCAAGATGAACGCCAGGTCCAAAGCACGGAGTTCACAATATATAGCTCCCAACCTTTCTCCGTATAACAAATCTACGGTTCGTTATCGAACCCGTCGAACTGTACTGGGTCGCTCCCCATCGGTCTTCTCAGGTCAAGACATGGCCATATCATTGGCAGTTAGCACGTCCGATTCTATGCAGCCGCAAGGTCCTTTGGCTCAACTGACAAACTCGCAACCGGAGCCTCAGACTGACGAACTTTCGTTGCCTCCACCAAGCCGCGAGACCTTGGAGCCAGTTGAATTGCAGCACACACAACTTGCGTCTCCCTTCGGGGCGCGAAGCTATGGTCCCAGTTCATCAAGCTCTCTCCCCTCAAGCTTCGTTGTGGATTCCAAGTTGCAAAGGCAAACCCACACAGGCGGGCCGCGCCGTGCTCTTATGTCCCCGGTCCGACTTACTCGTAGCCGATCAACCCACAAGCGTCGGTCCAACCATCTTGAGGCTCGGAAGATTAAGCGACCCAGTCTCGGTTCCGACCTTTGGGTTGACCCAGCCTCACTTGCCGACTTATCAGCCACCAACGAACAGTTTGCAACGCCCCAAACTGAACCCGAGATAAACCCTGACGTCGTTGTCCCACGCAAGAATCTCCAACAACTCTTCGAAGCTTCACAACCACTGCCTGCTCAGCAACAGACACTGGCCCCTCCGGTTGGGGAGGTGCCCCCTCGACTAGGCTCGCCTTTCGCTCTTGGAGGATCTAGTTTCTCATTCCCGAACCGCCTATCTCATGCAACTGGCACTGATTCCGATGCTGTTCGCCGACCGTTTGCGACGGTTCAACAATCTGGCGAAAGCAACCAGGGAGTTACCCGATCATCGTTAGCAAGCCGACTGGCTTACATTGACGAAAGACTTAAGGATTTCCGTCGTCGAGATCAGCCACGCCGACGATCCGAGTCACCGCTCTAGCACACCACATCTTTTTTCTTTGTACATTTTCACAAGGTTTATGTCACCTGACGAGTTTTATGAGTCCATGGACACCCACACACATCACATACTGATCGAATCTTGGGACCACGACGAAATATTTGCATGATGCATCTAGACCGCAGCAGTCTATCCGACGATAGCCTTTGTTTTCTGGTTTCCTCTGGCTTCTACACTTTGCTTCACCTTTCCTTTTTATATGCTAGGGAATCCCAGCACGCGCTCGAGCGTACTTGCTCACGACGCTTTCTCTCTCGACAACCATCCAACGACACACAACCTGTCATTTTTCCTTCGATACTTCCCCCAACCTGGGCACGATTTCTCAACAACTCATGATGATATGATGGAACGAACAGCACTCCGGCCAAACAGAGCCTTACGTTTGTCGTGTTATTTTTGCCTTTGGAATTGAGTAAACCAGACGTCCCCGTCAGCAGGGGCGTCGTGACGAGAGACATGATGTATCTAAGCTCTTAGTGAGCTCGGCCATGAAGATGTATCAGCTTGGACGAATGATGCGATGGAACTTAATATCCATAGAACGAGCAACGATCTGAATGATGTCAAAAATATATTTTATATAACTTGTATTCCACGAATGCGAACACATGTATTTATTTAACTGGGGGCAGTCGGAAGGCGAGATGCCTCAATAGTCCATGGTATTTGATCATATCTTCTGACATGCGTTCTTGTCATTATGTACATTAAATACTATTTTACAGAGAATATTGTCATGTAATGAGACTTGCTTGGATGTTAGTCATCTCTCTCCAGAAGAGCTGAGTATATTGTGGATCAGAGAAAAGAAAGAAAAGACTGGTGGAATAACCAGTATCGTCGACTGACGAAGGCCCATGTCACAGACATGAGGCGATATAATAATAAGGGGATCCCAGACTCCCTAACCGGGCGACAATGACGTCTCCTCAGGGTGTGGTGGAGAAAGTACGCATCTTGAGAGAGTTTTTGCCCCGTTTCGACTTGATAGTGAGATTTCAGGAATATTTTCTTGAGTCGTCGTGGGGAGTAACAGGGTTAGGGTGGCGATCAAGCGATTTGAGTTTCACATTCACCCCCCTTGTTCTTCAGTTACCATCTTTGGCGATGATTGTCTCCCTTCAGGTCTTGAGTGTACTTGAGATTGACCTCACATGCTTTATCGCTTTTGAGATTTCGTCCTCCTCGTCCTCTCCGATATCTGAGTCTGCTGGTCCGGAAAAGAGCGGTCTTGGTACAACATCACGATATCTCCGGGTGGGCGCGCTCAAACCCGTTGACTCGGGCCCTGACTCCCTTTTCCCTGATTGATGGGCACGGCGGTATTTCGTGGAGCCAGATTCGTGAGGGCATCGGCGTTCGCCGACGCTCGAGCGATGTGAATGGAATGAACATTGGCGGAAGCCAAATGCGCGTTCATCATTGCGGAGACGGTTAGCTGGAATGCGCAGCTGTGGATTCTTGAAGCGGATGTCGAGTCCTGAGAGCCGCATTTTCTCCATATGTATGTCATAGTCGCTTGCAAATTCCGGGAGCTGTTCGAGTAGATCACTAAAGCGGGTGGGTTCTGAGGTGGCGGATTCTTGAGGGTGGAAGGTAAGCCGGGGTCCGCCAGTAAAGGAGAAGGCGACCATGGCGACAGCCCAGCGTCGAAGTCGGATGGCGGCGAGATCCTCGCATTCTGTGTAGAGGAAAGTGATGAGGCCAGATGGGACGTCCCAGTCGCAGCGGAGGTAGAGATCCTGGATGGAGTCCATGGCTAAATCCTGGAGCCGGTAGAGGCCAAGACGCGACGCAAAGAGGTGTAAACGGATTAGAGACCAGTGAATACTCTGAGATGCCTCTAAACCGGCATCGTGGGCGCTGGCGATCATCTCATCGAGGTGTGGGCGAAACCGTAGGCCAAGGTGAACCCAATCAGCAAACAAAGCAAACATTGAGGACGATTCGCGAGGAAGCCACAGCGATAATGACTTAGGGCTTGAAGGATTCCCAAAACGCTCAGCAAAGAAAGGCGAAGTTGCGCATAATAGGCGCTTGTTGACCTTGAAGCGCTGCTGCTTAGGGCCAATGAGTAAAGTTGCCATTGGCTCTGGCGATGGTGTTGAAGGCGATGGCATTGGCGACGGAACTGGCTTCAATGAAGAATTTGAGGCAAACCGGCTATGGCTATCTTTGAAACGGCCAAACCCAGAGGGGCTGAACAGAGGAACCATGATGGTCGCACGTGTCTTGGGAGAAGTCGACAAGAGTGTATGTATCGATAGTTTCAGTGAAGGACGAGACCCAAGAGGAAACGGAAGAAGGAGGGTGTTGAGGGTGTAGAAAGAAACAAGTATAAAACCGAATCAGTTCGTATGGAGAAGGAGAGTGCTGGACCGGCCAGTTGTAAGTTGAAAGCAAAACAAACCAAGAAGAGAATTCGAAACAAAAAGGCCGTCAAAAGGAGTGGCTCATGGCAGGATTATCAAGTATCTGAGGAGAGAAAAAGACGTCCTCAGACAGAACTCGCTTGAGCCCCTGGCAGAACGACAAGGTGCTGGATAGTGGGCCAATCACAGAGACATCCATGTACATCATCAGCACCAAAGGCGGTCGCTAGCGGGTTTCAAGGCGATCATTTGGGGCATACTCTAGCCTTGAAGACAGCTAGCGTTCTAGGCATACTGGTGGCGACACAATGAGCAGAGAAGCCTATTGATCCAAGGCCCTTGGTCGTTTCAAAAAGCCGGATCCAAAACTGACCCCTCGTGCGGATATTCCGTCCAGTCAGCGTTAGAGCCCTTGCATCAGCTTCCATGTCCGTCACACTTGACTTGCGCACTGCATCTGCAGATGCACCTGTGCTGCGCAGCGCTTCGGACTGTCATAGGTCGAAGCTTCTGGCCTCTGGACCCGCGCAGGCGCTTGGCCAGCCAGTTGGATATCATGATAGCTAGATGAGAGAGGAAGGACGCCGACTTTGATCGGTCTGTTGCAGCTTTCTCGCGTGCACATCTAGTATGCTAATCTCGTTCCTGCGTCAACTCGTATCGGACATCGGGGGTCTGCCTTGTCATGTTATGAAACCGAAGTTCTTTGAGAAGCGCCCAAGGAGGGTTGATAGCCGACGTGGGAGAAACTATCATGATGTGACACAACGCCATCGCATGCGACGATGACCAGGTTTAGAACAAAGACAAAACAAACAATAAAATACAATAAGCTTAAGGTCTTTTTATAATTACACGATATGTTTCTTTGATTCTTTGGCCGTTTCGAACAAGGCTTTGTCTCTTGAGTGTTTGGCTTGTGCAGGCCTCCACTCCACTACCTTAAACACGCCCTTGTCACTGAACCTCGCACCAGACCTTAAACGGGAGGAACCTTCCATCCACGTGTAGCTGGGCGCTTGTGGAAGGCACGGTCTGGATTCTCTCGCCCCTGTCCTGGCCTCACTCTCGGCTGAAACACCTATCGCCCAGGTTAGTAGTGGAGGTATCGCATGTCGCGGGTTTTTAAATACCTACCAAGGTAAGTAAGTCAAATCTCTCGTGACTTAAAGTCACAGTCGGTCACACGTGGAGTCATCACTCTGTTGTGTGTATTGACTCTTCCACTTCGAAACATTTACAGCCTCGAGTAGAATGCCTCAACAACAAAACTGATTGCACGAGAATCCTCACCATCATCATACACTCGTAGCACATTGGGTTTAGGAATTATTGATTCATGGTCCCATGTACCTTTCGACTCCAAGATTTGTACCAGGCTGAGACGCCAGCAACTAAATGCAACACATGCGCCTGGTGGCATTTAGCTAAGACCCATTTCGATCAACTATTAGGAGCCAGCCGTTGCTCCCAAGAAACCCAGTTGCTATGAAGGCAGCTCTGACGTCCTGCCCTTTCCATGGTTTCCCGTTGACTTCGTATTACCAATTTTGACCTAGGAACCCCTGGTGTAGATTCAACGATGCCCATCAACATGTTCAAATGTAAACTCCGTCCCCGTTGAACACCTCAAACCCAAACCTCTTGCGCTTTCGCACCTTGTGTAAGGGGTATCGAACTATAAAAACCCAAACGCCGTGCTCATGTGTGTAAGTCCATACGGCTAGGACATGGTGGCTGGAGCATCATTGTCACCGTCCGTATCCGAGTCGTCATTGTCGTTAATAATTGACATAGTTACAAAGGGTTATCCCGAGTTCCTCACTTCCTCCCACCGAGGGACCGGTATGCTACGGGGAAATGGATGGTTTCGGCTGGGATGTCACCATCACTGTCATCGTCCGTATCCGAGTCGTCATTGTCATCAATTGACATAGGATCATCCTGAGTCCCCCCTATCAATGCTCTGGTACGCTCTGGAGAACCAGACGCTTTGGGTTGGCTCATGGAGATGCCTACCTTTGGTGGCGCATACCGGGGCTGAGCCGGATTCAAGTAGGTGGTAGGATCTGTGAGCTCTGCTGTTGCTTGTGATCCAGACAGTCCGCCCATCTCCGATACAGGGACCCTCTTAGGAGGACTCTCTTGGCCCCCATTTGTCCCACTAGACGAGGGCAACTGTTCATCACCATCTGTCCTGGGTCTCTTCATTGGGCGAGAATCACCGTCAGGAGCCGGTGTTGATTGTGACGATGTCGCGGTGCCGCTCGGAGTTCCAATGAGTCGAGCCTCTTCAGCTTCGATCTCTCTTCTGGTCTTCCTCTCACGCAGACGGATACCGTATTTCTTACGAGTAGTGCTTTGTTTAGTGTTGTAGGAATTCTTCAAGCTTGCTAACCGTTTAGATCTCTCTGGTTCCTCGAGAAGCATGGCGTCTCTCATCTGGCCTCCGTACTTTTCTTCGGCATTCTTCATTTCGTCATTGAACCTCTTAAATGTAGTGGGATTGAGGTGAGAGTATGGGTCGCGGCCTGAATCGCGACTCGGGGTGCTGGTAGGCTGCGATGGGGTTGAAGGAGCCCATTGCAGCTGGGTTGACGGTACTGGCGCTTGAGTATACGGGATGTGTGTTGTCTGAGGAGGCGGGTTTGAAACAGTAGCCCGGGGCTTCTCGGGACGGTATGCACGAAGCAACTCGCGCATCTCTTCAACAGTCTCACGCGAGTGGTCTCCACAGACACTAGACTTCTCGTGATATAATAAGCCACCACCACTGCCGAATCTACAACCGCAAAAAAGGCAGATATCTCTTCCGGCTATGTCGGTTTCTTGCACTCTGCGGCAAGCACTCTTCTTGTGGTGCTGCTTTATGTTAGACTAAATGTGATGAATCTGATGGACGTATTAAGACCACAACTTACATAATCAAGGGCCGCCTGTGAAGCGCAAGGCCAACCACAATGACACCAGACGAGACCGGGAGGACCGGGAGGAAGGTCCGCCTTCGGAGGCTGGCCTTGCACCGGTTGGGGGTTCGCATACAACACTGGTGGCGGAGGAGGCTGCGAAGCAACTGGTTGAGGCTGGAAATGCTGCACAAGGGGTGCTGGGTTTGCGGGAGAGATCGCAGGCTGAGGTTGATGCTGCATTGGCAGCGAGTGCAGCGACGGGATGACGCGCTCATTGTGCTCCTGGATAATATCTTGCGGATCGTAGCCTAGTCGCTCCGCTCGTGCCAATGCGTTGACAAGCTGCCGGGCTGGAATCGTCTCAAGGCGCCTGGCGAGGGCCCTGTCGAGGAATTGTGTACTGACCCGAGGAAGTATCAAGTCTGCGAGTTCATCATAATCAGTTGAATCAAGATGACTTATCAACTCGCGCTTGGACTTGTGCACCAGACTTGCGCCAAACTCTTGGACTGCCTTAGAAACGGTCTCAGGAGAGGCTTGATGCATAGTCGCATTCAACTAAGGCAAACAATTAGTAAGAAGATAGGGAGTTTGGGTGGAGAGACATAAGTGTTAGGATGAAATAGGGGTGCCAACAGACGAAAAAAATGCATGTTAACACCAAGATGGAACGGGGGAAGAACTCACCAGGAAAGCAATGTGATATTGGGAGCCCGCAAGTGACTTTTCCCATCTGTCTCTGACGACTTGGCGAACTACTGAAGCAGGTGTTTTCTCAATCAGATTGACCAAGTCCTGGTAGGATTTCGGCATTTGATTCAGTGGCAGTGTGATCAGACTTTGTGCCTGCGTTGAAGCTTGCTGCGATGGCAGCTGGGGAGCCTCAACCTGAGGAGAGGTCGCATTCTGCATTTGGGGGCTCGGATGTATCCCCTGTTGAAGAGGTGCCTGCTTTAGTGTGCTTGCTTGCATTGGTGGTGATCGGTGTTTCCCAGGTGGCATCGAAGGGGTTATTTGCGGTGGTGACGCGCTTGGTCTTTGTGTTGGAGGAGCAGAAGGAACTGATGCAGGTCGCGAAGAGGGGACATAGCTCGGCAAAGGAACCGGTGTTTGACCATGGGCATGAGTTGCAGTTTGATGACAACTGTTTGCGCCGCTCACTCCATTTTGCAATGGTACGCCAGTTGGCGAAGGTGCAGCCTGCGGCGCCATATTTCTTTCCCCAAACTCCTTAGAGACGAGCCGCGCAAAAGCGTCGCGCTTCTCTCCGCTCCCGGTTGATGGCTCAGATCCTTGAAAACTTGTGAGGAGTTTATCCAGAGTTTGATGATGCAGATTGTTCTGCTATTGTCAAAAAGACGTCAGGAGGATCAAACCCTGAAATGAAAAAGGCAGAGATGAATCGTGAATGGCAAGCAGGAGTGAGTTGGGCCTTCCCGAATTCATGAAGATTATCGCGTCTTCTATTCCTGAATGCCTTCAAGGCGCGTTTGCATTTGCTTGCGCGCTAGCAGCTTAGAAAGGAAGCAGGGGCCTTGTCCTATGAATGCGCCAAGGGCGTGTTAAAAGTTAGGCAGGGTTCACGCTCGAAGGAGGAGCTCCTAGCTTTATAAAATTCTTAGCGCATTATTAGCGCTAGTGTAATTACTGTAAGAGCTAGTTAAAAAAACAGTCACGTGTAGATATATGCCTTATTTATTAGGTTACAAATTATTTAAAATACTTAATAAAATATCTAAAAATATATAAAGTTACTTTCCTCTTTTTTCTTAGCAGCAATTTTATTAAAGAAAATATTATAAAAATAAAATTATAGCAAGCTACTTAAATTACTTAACTCTATTTATATATAAAAAAATAAGACCTGCTTAATAGCAGCTTTAAAATAAATGCATTTTTCTGCTAGTTTTTTTTTCTTATAGCATACCTAGCCTTTTTATTTAGCTATTTTAATTAGTAGCTATCTTTCTACAGCAATGAGAATACAAGACAGCCTCTAATCAGCTCAATCTAATTAGCCTGGCAGTAACTGCATTGCAGTCTTGTGCCGCTTAAAGAGATAGCATTGAACAGCAAAGTTTGAGGATATCATTACTCAAGCTCACACATTGGCCCCTTTTAGGCATAATAATTCTTAATTCATGCTTGGTATCTTAATTTCATTCTCCCCAGCGGCTGCCCAAAACTCAAGATAACGTATCGTCAAAGCTCCAAACGCCTTCTCGTCATATTGAGCATTGGCCGTGAAGCCCAATTCCATCTCGTATCCTTCTAAACGTGAGTTTGCCCTTTCCGCTTTTCTTGTTTGTCCAGCTTTTAACAAGGCTCGCCAATTGCTGCCAGCAGCGTCCTTCTGTAATCACCCGATGTCTCGCCATAAATCCGTTTACCCAGACTCTTGCCATATCGTTGCTGGTAGGCGCCCTTGACGTTGTTCAGGGTGTTGCGATCCCAATGGTAGCGGATAGTTCGGGAAACGAGGAGGTGGTCCTTCGTTCCCAGACCGGCCATTGAATCCTCAAGGAGCTTGGCTGCATGCATATACTTGTCTGTGGCATTGCGCAGCTGGAAAAGGAGAGCGTCCTCCATGTGACCAGAGAATTCCTGAGTGTCGTTAGAAAATGGTACTTGTTGCAGTGGTGAGATAACTTACGCTCTTGATGACCTTTTCTAGGTCTTTGTTGAACTTCTGCTTGTAAGTGTGCGCAATAGCACGGAGCTGGTTATCGTTCCTTGTACTGAAAATGCTGCACACTAGAATTTCATCAGTGCCCAGCTTGCCCTCAGTAGCCTTGTAGATCTGCATGACATCGTCATCAACCTGTCGAGGGTCGACTGGCGCAGCGTCCTCGGCTCTTGTAGCACCTAGAACAATCATGAAGTGTCGCTCAGTCTTCATGCTCAAATCGCCCTTGACTACATCCTCGAGCTTGTCATGGAATGTCTGATAATAGGCGCTCTTAATTGCCTTGAGGTCGGCATTTGATCGGCCAAGCAGAACGTCGTTGAGAACAACCTCCTTTGTTCCGGGCCCAGTCATTGCGTCATGTAGAGCATGCACATCCGACAGGAGCGGACCGCGGGCTAGTGAGACCAGAGCTTTCTCGAACCATGAACTTGTCTCACTCTGAATATCAGAGACCAACTTGCGACGATGGTTGCGCTCGTAAGCGGCCCGGATGGCATCAACCTGTAGAGGATCCTTGTTGGCCAAGACAGCGATCAACGCCTTCTCATCAGTACCGAATCCTTTCATGGCCTTGCGCAAAGCATCAGCGTCGGGGCTGGCGTCCCATTGGATGATCTGAGGCGGTCCGTAGCCCAGAGTGGGTGGAGTAGGTTGAACGGGTGGCGCACCGTACTGTTGAGGAGGAGGCGCGCCGTACTGACTGGGCGGTGCAGGGGACGATTGTCCATAAGGTTGGTGATGTGGCTGATGGTGAGGAGGAGCGCCATAATGGCCTTGCGGAGGTCCGGGAGGCGCGCCATAATGCTGCGGAGGAGGTTGCTGCTGGTAACCACCGTAAGGCTGCTGAGGTGGAGGAGGGCCACCGGAAGGAGGATAATGACCGTGAGGTTGCTGATAACCGCCTTGTTGGGGAGGATACTGTCCTGGAGGCGGTTGCTGATAACCACCGTAGGGCTGCTGTGGTGGGGGATATTGGCCATACCCTTGCGGCGGCGGCGGTTCTACATAGTGATTCAGCCAGATCGTTTGTCGCAGAGGAAGAGAGGTGCTACTTACGGCCGTAGGGAGCACCGTAACCTTGGTAAGACATGGCGCGTAGGATTATTGCTGGCTTTATAATGTAATGTGATGTGATGTAAATTTGTACGGATACTGCGGGGTGACAGAGGGGAAAGGACGGGTTTTGTATGCGGAGTCTGGACGAAAATGTTGGCGGAATAGGAAGCGGATAGCGGCACGAGGCTCTCTTATTTAAGAACCAGTCTAAGCTACCTGTACCTGAGTTGCCTTGGGCTCAAGAGAGACGTGCATCTGCTGCTCAGCCTTGAGGCGCTACTTACGACAATGGCGATCCATGTGGGTTGCTGAGAGGCGGAGCAGCCCAACAGCCAAGATCCCAAGTCTACCTAGGATCGGGATGGAACGTCATTTGCACCACACAGAACGTCTTGTTGACATGTTTTTGCCCCTCATTTGAGGAGTCTTGAGGGACATCCTGATTTAAGCATTTGAACAATGCAGCCGAGACCTGGATACATGCAGTGAGACCAAATTGTCTTGGAACGAATAGACGCAAGAAATATCAAAGAATGCCTGACCCGCTTCTGCTGCATGGAAACCCTGGCTTTCGATAAAGATGTGGATACTTTTCTTGTCAACTATTCCCGGCGAAATGGCGAATGGTGACCAGTTGAGGCTGAGTTGAGTGCGTCGACTTCTGTGAGAGCGAGCTCGCTGCCAAGCTCGTGCGAGTCGTCATCGCATCACACTCGGTTATCAACTGCCTCTGATCATGGGTCAGATTTCTCGCTAATTAACAGCCGAGAGCTCAGACAAGTAACCTTGATTATTAAGGCTTACCGGATTCGGATAGCCTTCACCAGCCACTTCGCAGTGACTCAAGCGCCACTCCACCGCCACAAACGCGCAGCTCAACTTCATCATAGCGCCTCAAGAGATTATTCAACAAAGAGGATCTGGAAAGTTCATGAATAGGTTAGAATATTGAGAGTGCTCAAATTAAGTGTTGAACCTGTTGATTGGAATTTTCGGATAACCCCGCCGATGCTTTGCAGCTGAAAGATGCTTTCAAAATAACGTCGGCTGTAAATCAACCAATCAGGGTTCTTAGCTCGCCCTTGTAGGTGGTTGGTGAGTCTCGCTCGCTACGGAGTAGACCAACAACGTACGTTCGAGCCCCCCGATTGTTCCTGGCCAGACGATGCTAGCGTGTTTTGGCGTCTCTCCAACCTCCATGAATTCATGGACGTCTTTGCTAGGGATAGAAACCTACTTTCACCAGCCATCTCAATTGCAATCAATAAAACTATTTCCTAGGACATGCCAGGTTTGTGCACTTTCTCTTGTCTTGTCTTGTCTTTTCTGGTCTCAAGTAAGAATCACGTTTGTCTCTCATTCTTAGATTGCGATTATCTGTGAATCACTTTCACTGTCAACTCGCCCTTGATGGTCTCTTGTTAGCTGTCAGTGCCAGCATCCGCAAGCACATAAAAGACCAATCGAAACACCACCACACAGTCATTTCCTCTGTTTACAACACAACACAAAGTCCCCTCTGAACACGACAAACATCTTTGGCGAAACAGCCTTGTCGAGATGCGCGGGTTCATCCCCATTCTTCTGGCTCTTTCTGCTTCTTACACCACCATCACTGCACTCCCCCAGCCCAGAATCGTGCACCGTCAAGCCGCAGCCAAGCCCAAATATTCGGTCGTTCCTTTGGAACCTGGCGACGATGATCCCGCTTCAGGTGATCTTGGTGGCGAAAATGGAAATGGTGGCAGTGGTAAAGGTAGCGGAGGCGACAATGGTGACAAGGATGGAGATGGTGTCGTGACCGTCATCCGGACAGTGACACGAAAGCCAGTCACAAAGATTGTCACTCAAACTGAAAAGCCCAATATCATCACAGTCCCTGGAAAGACTGTCACCAAAGCCGTTCCTACTACCGTTTCTGTTATCAACCTAGGTGATGAGCCAGCCACTGAGACTGTCACTGTCTCTCACCCTAGTTCTAAACCCAAAGAGCCCAAGAAGCCGACAACGACTCAAGAACCTAACACTCCTACGGATGAGCCAAAGCCGACAGCTCAGAACACACCAGACGCTTCCAGTTCTACTGCTGCTCCAGGCGTTACCTCTCAGCCTGGACCGGAGCCTCAACCTAAGCCCGAGCCTGAGCCGTCAACCATCGCCGAGCCAGCTCTGACCACTGAATCATCTTCCACCACCTGCCTCACTGACTCTCTACCACCCGCTGAGACAGTTGCTCAGCCTCCTCCCACAAGCGGAAACTCAGCTGAGGGCTCAAACCCAACCACACTCCTCACCCTGACAAGCCAGGGTGCTGGAGCTCCTGAAGAAACTGCAGTTCCTGCACCGGACTCCCCAGTGGTGCCTGTTCCCCCACAGGAGACCTTTGTTGATGACCCTACAACTCAGGGTGAATCCTGGTCTACTGCCACAGTGCCTTATGTACCCCCTGTTGCGCCCACGACTCTCATCACCTTTGCGACCACTACTACTTCTGACAACGAGAATGGAACCCCTGAACCTACCTCTCTCTCAAAGACACAGGATAATGGTGCATGGCACACTTCCTACCCGGCCTGGAATGGCACAGTTCTTGCGATCTGATTTTAGATAATTTGCGAAAAATTAATGTGTCACTGAGCTACAAAATCAGCATGCAGCCAACGGAGGAAATAGATAAAATGGTAAGTAGCATGGCGAACAGAAGGGCATGGCATCATAAGGGTTTCCTTGTATTATTGAGCACAGTTAATAGACCCAGCGAAGGAGGCAAGCGGACCAAGCGCTGGGACGTTTTGCCGCGTGTAATGAGTAATACCAATAAATACCAATCTTCTATAAAATGGCGGCGCATAACAAAGCGTGAAACGCACATATTGTGCGATGAAATTGGATGAACCATGCTGGACTCTTGCAACTGGAAGCATGAACGTTCTAGCTGTGCACTAGTGTAGTGAATGTGATATTCAAGAATGATGTATCATTTCAGAACTTCTAGAGACGTGGCGCAAACAAAAGCCACCAGTTTTATGATCTCTTGATACATGCTTAAACAAAGGATCGAAACATTCAGGAGATGCGGATACCCACATATTCCGAGAACAATACGAAGCAGAAATGATTCATACTTAGACACTTGTAGATAACGACCAACTTGTCAATCCAAGATAAATACTGAAGAATTTCCAACATGTCAGGGTCAAACATTCCATTCGTTCTTATACTCTGCAGGCCTAGTGCAAGCAATTGAGCAAGCTCATTCCAAGTTATCGACATTGATCTTGCGATCTTGAATCTTTCTCAAGAGCCAAAAACGTTCGTGATCCCCCTTGCCGAGCATCAAGCACTTACTCACAACCTCAGGAATATCATCAACACTACACTTCGCAATTTCGAAAAACAAACAATCATGGATTCCCCTGTCAGCACTTTCAGCGACTCTCAAGACCACGACAGTTCCTCCTCGTACATCACTGAAGCGTTCGTCGTCAGCGGAATCCTGATTGGCTCTATTGTCCTCATCACCATGGTTGGAGTAGCTTGCATGTTCTGGAAGAACCGGGCCCGGAAGATGAAGATTCAGCAGGTTAAAACTACCAGTGCCTCAGAGTATGTCTGATCTTGAGCGGAAAGCCACGATTGTGGGGAGTTTGAGTCAGCGTCCATCACGGGCTAATAGGCAGGATGAGTGAATAAAAGGAGCAACAGGGCAAATACACTTTGAGAGGGGAGGGTTTCATTTGTCTGGGAAAGGAGAGATTTCACTTCTTGAGCAGGAGAGTTGAGCCGATTTTCAATCTACGCTCATTTCATTATAATTTACAACTGTGGCTATGCAGGCAGCGCACTAGACGCCCAACCATTCTTATGATCATGAGCAATCTTAATACTCGTGGTGCACAATGTATGTTGCGTAGCCATTACTCCATGTCAGGTACGAATACTGCCTTATCCTTGATTGGCCCAATAGCTGCCACAAGCTCTCAACTCACAATTGCAACATCAAATCACACTCAATGCCCAACTCAACTCAACTCATGCAGGACTCATCACAGCCAAGACTACGAGTCCCGCATGAAATCACACAGTGCGACAGGCCTCGAGCCTCGTAACCAAAAACCCATCTCCCCATTGTCGCTTGTCTTCCTTCGCGAGTTCTCCAATGGGACTGATCCACGTCCAGGACATGACCCACGCTGGGCAGCAACAATTCGCTTGAGCCAAGATGAAGCGAGGCAAGGCGGTATGTGAAAAAAGGAGGGTTCTGAGTATCGGTGTCTCTGGAAAGAAGTATTTAAACCTCTTCATTTTGGTTTTTTTATAGAGCGTTGAAGTTAGAACAAAGATCTACAATTTACTATCAACGGTCTGTTTCTTCGCTTCGGTCCGCTTCCCCACCCAGCCACCCACCACCCAACGCCGGCTCCGCCCCGAAACCGCCGATCTTGCCCGGGATACTAATTATATCAAAATGCGTCCCACACCTATTCTTCAATTACCAGCAACAATAGCGGTAGTCATTCTACTCTTTTCATGCCTTATCCTGGCTTCATCAAACCCAGACAGCATCTTGATCCAACGCGATGAAGAGGCTGGCGCAGGTTGCAGCACAGAAGGCCAATGGCACTGCATGACCAACTCGTTTCAGAGATGTGCAGGCGGACACTGGTCTATCAAGATGAACATGGCCGAGGGCACGAAATGTGAGCCGTCAGGATACACTGACGACTATAATTTTCGGATTGAGCATGATGGAGACGATGATGGCAATCAACGCAGTGAAAGCCAGAGGAATGGTGGTTCGAACATAGGATCAAGGGGTTCGGCAAGTGGTTCTACTATGGTAGCTATTTCTGGGTTGTGGATTGTTCTAGGATTTCTTTGCTGGGGTTAAGAGTTATCAACGTGATTGCTGGTGTTTTGGGCTGATATTGGAATCTGGGCGTTTTGGACATCTGAAGATTTCACTGAGATCTTAGTTGAAGATGGTAAACTACAGGAAGGGTTGAATAGGAACTAATTTGCGCAAGTCCCATTCTGGCACCATAGACTGATAGTGTTCTTCTTGCTTCAACGTCTTTAGAGGTCTTCCAGCTGCCCTCTTTTTCCAAGGTGATTTAAAAACAAAGAAGCCCATGTAACAGGCAGACAGCTCAATAATCAAAAAATCATTATGTTCAGCTGTCTCAGTTGCTGCTAAACTGATAGTATGACCTCTATGGTGAGGAAAACGATGGCACAATAAGGGTCGCATTGAAGTGGACTACTCAACAATCCCCCGAGATATCCACCAATACCAGTCCGTGATGATACCGTATCCGGAAATCACGTCAACCCCAGAGTTTCATTGCAACTCTCCTAAAATTGGGTAAAAACAAAACGGCAGTCAAGAAGAGCTAAGACGAAGAAACAGTATCCGCTCCGAAGGTTCATCCTTGTCCAAATCTCGGCCCTTAGAGCACGAGCGTCTGTCGATGATATGAACCGAAACTAGCGTTTGTTTCAGCATTCTTCCCATATCACGACACTTTCAGTTTCTCCTCCAATCAAACGCTCTGTGGCATTACATCTCTGGTGTTGGCATGACCCATGTCGTGGGCGGATATATACTCATTTTATGCCGTTGTAAACTTGTCATGATTCCTTCTAGTTCTTTTGAATCATTTCCCAAGTCCCTCGTTACCTTTCAATACATTCTTTTCTATTTGGTTTTTTGTTTCTGCACTGCCATTACTTGACGATCCGGTTATCCCAGAAATGGTCAGCTTCAAGTATCTCGGCGCTCTTGCGAGCGCTGCCCCGGCTCTGGCAGCCTTTGGCGTTACCACCAGTGGCAACAACCTCATTGTCGACTCTGGAAACTCGAACGGATTCTCCGTCTCCGTAAGCAAGAGTGACTGCTCTATTAATTCGATCAAGTACCGTGGAGCCGAGTACCAGTACAAGTCTCAGGCGTCTCATATTGCGTCTGGCCTTGGTTCTGCTAATGTTCAGTCCACCGTGCTTAACAGTGAGAATAAAGAGACATTTTGAGCATTAAATAGCGCTGATTTCCATGTAGACAAGTATATCAAGGTCACCTGTACTGCTAAGTCAGGCAACTTTAATCTGACTCACTACTATGTTGTCCAAAATGGCCAGAGCATGGTATACATGGCCACCGACACAAAGTCAGAGCCTGCCATCGGCGAGCTTCGATACATCGCTCGCCTCGACCGCTCCAAGCTGCCCAACGAGGTTCCCTTTGGAGAGGCATCCAACACCTCTGGCGGTTCTGCTATTGAAGGCTCTGATGTCTTCAACGTCAACGGTCAGACTCGCTCCAAGTTCTACTCATCCCAGCGCTTCATCGACAACGATGTGTGGTGCTTCCAGAGTGGTGCCAAGGATATCAATGCCTGCATGATCACTCACGCGTCGCGCTCCTACGAGAAGAGCTCCGGTGGTCCTTTCTTCCGTGATATTAACAGCAACAATAATGGCGGCTTCAGTGCTCTCACCTTTTACATGAACTCTGGTCATGTCAAGACCGAAGAGTTCCGTCAGGGATTTCACGGCCCTTATGCTTTGTCATTCTCTCGCTCCGGTGTTCCCAAGGCTCAAGACATCGATATGACTTTCTTTAAGGATCTGTCTATTCCCAACTATAGTGCCGACTCCTCTCGCGGACGAGTCAGTGGTACTGCTACTGGTGTGCAGTCCGGCTTCCAGGGTGTTGTGCACTGGTTCAACAAGGACTTCCAATACTGGGCCTACGCCTCATCCAACGGTGCTTTCACCTCCCCCTTCATGGTTCCCGGAACCTACACTCAAGTCCTCTACCAGGGCGAACTCAAGGTTGCCTCCAAGAGCGTGAGCGTTTCTGCCGGCAAAACTGCTTCTTCATCTATCGCCGCCAACTCGGACATCACTACTGGAAAGCACACCTCTGTCTTCCGCATCGGTGACTGGGATGGTCAGCCCAAGGGTTTCCGCAACGCCGCCAACCAGCTTCGCATGCACCCCAGCGACAAGCGCATGTCCAGCTGGGGCCCTCTCACATATACTGTCGGCTCCAGTTCTGTTGGTGACTTTCCCATGGCTATCTTCAAGGCTGTCAATAATCCCGTCACCATCAAGTTCAACCTACCCTCTGCCATTTCTGGCCAGGCAACCCTTCGTATCGGCACCACTCTTGCTTTTGCGAGCGGTCGTCCTCAGGTCACAATCGGCAGCTTCAAGAAGGCATTTGACTCCCCTGTCAAGATAGACTCACGAGGTGTTACCCGTGGTGCTTACCGTGGACATGGTGAAGTTTACGATGCTATTATTCCTGCTGGTACCCTCAAGGCAGGCCCCAACACCATCACCATTGAGGTCGTCTCTGGTAGCTCCGGTGCTGATTTCTTGAGCCCCAGCTTTATCTTTGATGCCGTTGAGCTGTTCCACTAGATGATTTATAGTGCCGCTCAGGTATCACGCAGGATAGCATGCATGGTGCATTTGATCATTCATAGCTTTTGATGTACATACTAGTAACGAAGAGCCACATACATAATAGTGAAGCTACGCACTGCCATATCTTTTATTCTCTACGTCTGAAACAAATGTACAGTTTATTGATGATGTCAGAATCCATTCCTATACTCCTTGAGAAGACAGTGGATATTTCCCTAATACTATTTCATTCGTAACTGAAACCTCGAAGTTGATATATGGTATCTTGTCAGGTGGGTCAGAAAATAACCAGCACACTTTACACTTCCTTCAAGCATATCAGATAAGACCTACCTAAATCTTTATCTAACTTTAGGTACTCCTTAATAGATGTTAGCCATAACTAAGTCTTCCCAGAGGGCGGGTTATTCTCTAGCTCACCTGCTTGTAGATGATTAATAGTGTTTCCTGGCCTATGACATAGGTAACTAGGTGAACTTTGTTGCGGAAGTGAATCACTAAAAACTGGCTGATATCAGCCAGACTTGCTAGGGCCAACCACATTTTCTGGTGGTAATGGCATCAGAATGCTGAACATCGCTAACAAAACTGGGGCAACCCAGGCTCTGGCTAACTATGAATCTCAGCCGTATAAGTGCAACCAACCCCCGCGACATAGAGGATAATGAAACATCTTCTCTCTCTTTTTCTCTCAACTCTGAAATATCGTAAAGATGTCATCTCCTAAAGGAACTATCATAGTCACTGGAGCCAATGGAGGACTTGGTTCAGCCATTGTCACCAACATCGTTGGCAAGCCAGAGTTGGCTAGCAAGTACACAGGCGTATACACTGTCAGAAAAGCAGCAACAGCAACTCGGCTCCAGAATGTTTTGAGATCAGTCCCAAAATCCCATAAACATGATGTCGTCGACTTGAATCTCGGCTCATTGGCTAGTGTCCGAACAATGGCAGTTGAGATTAACCGTCGGGTTGCCGCCGGGGACTTGCCTCCGATCAGAACTCTTATCCTTAACGCTGGATATCAAGATCATGAGGAGATTGTAAGTCAGCCCTAAGAGGAAGAAGTACACACACTCATGACGATAGAACATGTCGGAGGATAGGTATGAAATGACTTGGCAAGTGAACTTCTTGGCCAACCAACTCCTAGTTCTTCTCTTGCTTCAAAGCATGGACAAAGGAAAGGGAAGAATACTTCTTATTGGGAGCTGGTCTCATGAGTAAGTAACCCCAGATCGGCAGAAAGAGCATTTTAGTTAGCTAACTGTAGCTGCAGCGTCAACGACCAGCGGAATAACATAAATTACGAGTCCTACAAGGGCTATGATAGCCTATTCCCTGGACCAGAAGAACTCGCGAAGGGCAAGTGGAGCAGGCCAGACTCTGGTGGAGGGTGGCTCACAGGATATCGGCGATATGGAGCCAGCAAGCTATGTGCCGTGTTGCTCATGTAGGTCCATGGGCCCATACCTTCTAGACTGCTATCTAACTACTCCAGGCATGAACTAGCAAGCCGTCTCGCTCAAGACCCGCAACTATCCAACATCACCGTCGTTGGTCTCGATCCTGGAGCCATGGGTACAGATCTCCATCGACGGGGTAGTTTTGTCATGTCTCACATGCTCAAGTTGCTTTCTCCTGTCATATCGCTTCAAGCCAGATTCAAACCAAATGGGGATTTTCGTCCAGTCTGGAAGAGCGCTAAAGATGCAGTTCAGCTTGCCTTTGAAACTGAGGCCCCGACGGGTAAGCTTCTGTACCTGAATGGTACGGATGAACTTGAGACAGGCAAGGAAGCAAGAGAGGATGTGAAGAGGAAAGCCTTGTGGAGCTATGGGCTTGAGGCGGCAGGGATTCAACAGGGAGATACAAGTCTGCAAGACTGGCAGTGAGTTGAAAGGGTTCTCGTAATGGATACTCCGAGTTTGTTAGTGTTGGTGGACATTAGGTAGTCTTTCTAGTTCGGTTAATTATTGAGAGCAGTTTGTTGATAATCGGGAATCGGCCTTCAGCCCTCGACTTGGGATGGGTATGGAAGCCAAGTTCAAGTAAGCTCTCACTACACGGCACATTGGCTGTTCCTTTCTATAATAAGACCATGGGTTGCAAAATTGGATCTTAGGGAACTGATACCCACGATAGAAAATGATCAAGATCGTTTTGGGCACACATGTCCGTTATCCGTCGGCCTCTAATCATCTAGAGGTCAGTAATAAAACCTGCTGGCTCCAAATATCCTGACTTGCCGTGCCATATCAGGCAACGGCAGCGGCGGCAATAGACGGGTCTTAGGCGAAAACCGGGGTCAGGGTCCTTCATAAGGCTCAGCAAAGACACAGACGATGTCCCCGACGGAGAAATACAGAGGGAGTTTAGCCTGTACAGCTGTCGCAAGATTTGGTGTTTTGAGGTGATGATCCGGAGATCCGGCAACGTCTGGCTTTGTGCGGTTAGAGAGAAAGAGGCTAGGAACCCAAGGTTCGCAATTCATGTAAATGAACTGTTGTTTCTTTTTCCTGTTGGCGGTTCCACTTGGGAGTTGATTTGATGCCCCAAGTTTCACATGGTTGCCCCTGAGCGATATGAAACGGGTCCCCTTAGTTCCCTTGTTTTACTGACAGGCATAGGCCCAAATTTGGAAAGATCTTTCCATGGTCCGGATGGTTTTGTCAATACGTATACTTTTCTAGTGTGTCAATCTTTGCCTTTTGTACTGCTTGGCTTGTGAAGGCTTGTGGTGATGGGGATGATCGCTCCTAGTTCTAGCAGGTGAATAGAGTCAGTTCGTCTGAACTCTCTCCTATTCACAACCTCAGTAGCCTCAGTTCGATCTTTACATCAGTTTTGAGTTTAAATAAAGTTATGAGCAACAAGACGTGTTAACATTCGCTAGGGGATAGGTCACCGCCTCCTCTGGTACGTAGCGACGGGACCAGCGTGTGAGCGACTAATCGCGGTTCACTCAGGCCAGTCATACTGCATCGCCAGACTTAGGATGCCACAAAGTGGCCACGGCGCTTGCAAATTCTACACTTGGGCGCCTGTATATCCAACATAATCACTCTCCGTCCATACATCATGATATCAAAACAAGACCCGCTGATTTAACACTTCAGCAGCTAAGAAGCGTTTTTCTCTGTCGGTTGGCTATCGAGAGCCACAAATTTACGGTAGATACCCCATCATCCTAAGCCGTCGTATTGCCACATCCTTGTCTCATTTAAACAAGAGGCGCCAACAGCCTCGGGGCCGGGGAACAAGGCAATCGGTTGGTGCTGGCTAGGCTAGATGCAAGCACCAGGCCTAGGTTAAATTAAGACACCACAGCTCCAGTGGACTGGGCTCCAGCCTACAGGGACTGACCAGCCAACAGCCAGCGGCCACCGTACCTAATTTTGAAAAGGTTTTGATTAAAGAACCCCAAGCCCAGGTCAGGTCAAGGAACCATTCCCCTGCTGTATTCGAGTCTGTTTTTCTCTCTTGTTTGTCTTGTCAGCCCGTCTGTCTCTTGTTCTCTTTTCTTTTTTGATTCTTCACTCTAACCCACATTCATTCATTCTCCTTGAATCTGGGCGTGGAGCTGGACTCGTGCCTACAGTATACGACAAAGATTCAATCGCTTTTTCTCTTACATTTGTCCATCGCAAAGCCTTCCAAACTCGGACCATCCTTACAGTTACAGTACGCTCATTCCAGCCCTAGCTTTTAGAAGGCCTCCGCCACTTCGGTCCCGCCATCGTTTGAACTATTGGATTGCTGCCGTGAGTCAGCAGAGCACATTCATTTACATCGCCAAAACGGCTGAGGTTGAAGGCGTATTACGAAGGATTCACACCCAAAAATAACAACGTGCAAATACATTAGCGGCAGCACGAGGTACTCTCAGCCTAACAACAACCCCTTCAATTTCACTGTTACAGTCTGCAGTGACTGGCAGCTGACAACAAACATGCCCGCCATGTGGGAAAGCTTCAAAACTGGCACTGGCCCCAGCATTCACCAACAGCCACCCCCAGAGCTCAAGAACCGACCATTTCTTCGCCAGACCCATAGCTCGAATTCGAATTCCTCACCGGCACTGCCACAGAACAGATCCACCACGAGCGTCAACAGCAGCAACGGTAGATCGAACAAGTCACGCGACAGCAGCTACGACAATCAAACATATCTTCAAGACGATTTCGAAAACCGACTCAACGGTCTTGGAATCCAAAACGGTCCTTTCAGATACGAAATTCGTCGTGGTAAGACAGTTCGACAACCCTATAACGCGGGCCAACCTCGTTTGTAAGTGCTAGCTCGCTTTCATTCTATGCATATGTATACTTCTTTTCTTGAAATTCTATTCGGAACCACTGCGCCAAAGGATGCAACCCAACACAGCCCATCATGACAAAGGGTCCATCCAACCTGTCAGGACAAGCTGGCGCAGTCCCTGCATACGCATGTCTCCCTTCACGCACGTGCCGAGTACAACAAAGCATTGAAGGCATTCAGCCCCCCCGGCCAGTTGAATATCGGCAATTACTGGAGTCGTTCGTCATGCAACACGTACGCTTGGCACGACAGGCCTGCAATAAAGTGCATGACACCAAGCAACGTGTGTATAAGTCTCACGATCCACTTGAATTAACGGTGCGAATGCAACCATGAAGTGATAGGCTGGGGTGCACCTTGAAGCTACTGCACGGCATACGCAGTACTCACTCAGCTCAAGGGTATCTCATCAACATTGCCTCTTTGTGCTATGACCCGATATTTTATTTATTTATTTTTTTCTCCTATACATGATACTGCTTGGCAAGAACAACTGCGTATCTGTTTCTCACTAACATATTATCTTCCACCATCACAGGTCCCCTGCTCTCGGCTCAGACGATATCCGAGCAAAAGCTCCTCCTCGAAACCCTCGACGTCTTCAAGGCGAAGACGACTCTCCCTGGCGGCCTGCTTCCTCCGTTTATCCCGACGACGAATTCAACTCGAGCAACCACCACTCTCGTCACTTAAAACATCGATTATCGCGCTCCAAGGCGCCCGCCAAAGACATGTACGGTCGTCCTATGGCCGCCGAAATCTCACCCCCTAGCTCTCCTGAGTTGGATGCTACACGATATGGGTAAGTTATTTTGGATCGACATTTTTTCCCTTCCACGCTTCTTGGGCATTCTTGCCGCTATGGCATATCGATTCTTTTGGAACTCCGGTCGCTGCTTCTACAACTGGACACGGCGAAAGTCTAGAAGTTGAAGACTTCATATCACTTGTTTTTGTTTTCATTAACTCAACAAACTCGTCTCAACTCGCGCGTTTTGTGTGTCATTTTCAAAATGAAATTCTTTCGATTCAGTGTACAATTGCTAATACGATGCCTCACTTGCAGACCAAACTCTCAAGATGTATCACCAATTGATGAGAGCCCAAATCTATCTCAACTAGATCTTCTAGGAGAGCGCCGTATCACACCCAGACAATCGCAAACACAGCTTCGCAGTCAGATACCAACTATGCGTCGTGATAAGCCTACAGGCCCAGGCCAACAGCCCTCACCACTACGAACGACCAGGTCAACCGATCAGCTTGCAGACATTACCACTCCGTGGGAAACTATGCATCCGCCACCTGGTTCATCCGACAATACTCAGCAAACGTTTGGTCTTACCACTGTCGTCACTGGGCCGCAACGTACCAGCTCTGGCAATCCTTCTCCTTCGCTAGGACAGCGGATACGTAAGTTTGCCAGAGCGAAGCCTGAGCCTGTTGAAACTAGACCACCATGGAATGGTGCAAGTGGCCGTGCACCTATGGTCGACCCTGTTCGGGACGATCTCACTGTTGCCCCATTGAGCTTGCAACGTAGGGTCAGCAAGCGTGTTGGGCTTGGTGGTAGCCAACCTCCTGAAACACCTAGCGTCAATGCTGGAACAGTTCGCCGACTACTACCTTCACGGTCCACCCAGAAGCTCAAGGAGGCTTATAAAACACCATCCCCCGAACCTGTTTCTCACCCGTATCCTAGTCCGCCAAATACTGGCTCTCCTACATCTCAGCCCACCATCGTACATGCCGCTGGTGCACCCATGCTGAGCCCTCATATGGTACCTGATCAACTCAAGGCTGTCAAAAGAAAACCATCGCCTTCAACTCACAACTCTCACACTTCGTGGTCAAGTTCCGTCTACTCCGCCATAACCGAAGACACGCTTCTTGGCAATAAGCCGCTCCTCAACTCTATTGAGCCAGCGAAATTGTCCACGCCAGAGGACCCTTGGGTACAGCCTGTTTCTCGCTTCAGTGTAACTACGTGCAACACTGTTACCGCTGAATCGCCTCGTTTGTCTGACAACGAGGGTCAGGCTTCTCCGCCAGATACACCCAAGCAAGTCCCGTCAGTAATGGATCGTAGGAGACCAGTTCCAGGCGGGGATAACTTTAGGAGGGCTTCGAACGTCCCAATCATCATCTCAATGAAGTCCGCCTCGTCATTAAATGAGCGTCCTGCGTCTATCATCTCCACAGACAAGGCGCTTCCACCGGCGCCCCCGGAGATGCAATCTGCAAACGACCGTGTAGCGTGCCTTTCCGCTCGACTTGACAGTCTGGCTCACCGACGCAACAATATCCACAAGAGTATCAAGCAGATGACGGAGTTGATGCCTACGGACAGGCTGTTGTCAAGCACAGACGTGATACGCAAGCGTGAAGTTGAGAAGAAGAAGGTTGAGGGGCTTAAGGAAGAGCTGTCGGAGATCCAAAGAGAGGAACACGACTTAGGCTTGAAGCTTTACCGAGCCAACAAGCGCCTTGAAAGAGAGGCAGCCTTTGAACCCTCTTCTCTCTGGGTCAGACGCGTCACATCGGAATAGAAGTTGACGCTAGTCTTGGCATTTTTACTGTGGTTTTAAACAGAGACGGTATCTGGTGCTTAAGCATGGCGTTGAGAAGATATGCATAGCGGGTGGAGTTAGGTTTCTTTATCTTTCGATTCTTTTTATCTTTGAACCACATGTCCATGGTTCTGGGCTTTCTTTCATACGAGAACAGATTCTTTGATGGCTCCTAAGAGCAATTACAATTCGGACAAATAGATCATTGTGGATTGACAATGCATAAAATTACTTCATGTTGTCATTTCTATACGTGTTCGGATGGACATATCCCGTACAAGTATTGTTTCCTCTGTAATACTAATAGCTAATAGCTAGAACAAATGACCATTATTTTGCAATTAACCATGTGCGTTGATCCAATGATAACTGTTGCACCGTCCGTCTCAGATAACCTACCCGGACTAAACTCCACGCTCATGCAAATTTACTCCCCTTTTCTTACCATAGTGACCTTCTGACCACTGAACCTGGAGGTCTAGGTCCGTTGCAACGCCCCTCCCAGCATCTCTGGCAGTAGTCACCCTGTCCGCCATCTTCAAGGGGAGTGATACAAGCACATTCCTCGATTAAGTAATGCCGACAGAACAGATAGACACCTGTACGTGGCGGCTGAGGAGGAGTCTCCTCTTCTTTAGACTCTGAACTCAGGAGATTACGAACACCTTCGACGAGCTGTTCTGAGAAAGATCGTTTACTTGGAGTCTCGGACATTGATACCTGGCGCTGAACCCTCTGATTTTCCTGGTCAAGTTCTGCAGAGGAAGTATCAGACTCGGGGAGCCGTGGGAATGACACGAGGTCACTAGAAAAGGAGTCGACAGCTGGAGGCCCAACATAGTTCCCTGATTCATCGTAGTGATCTGAAGGATAGGTCTGTCGGAGGTTACGACCTCCATGGGAGGCGGAATATGCCCTGCGATTTTGGTAGCTGGTTGCATAGCGGCCCGGTTGGCTGAAGTTTCCAGAGTATGAACCTCTGGTAAATCCGTGATCGGAGTGAGGGAAGCTTCTAGGGAGATCGTTGAGGGAGTGGGTGCCATGCCTATTGTACCCAGTGGCGCGAGGATAAGAGCCGCCTTTGCTGTAAAAGATCGGCCTGGGTCGTGAGGATTCTGTTCGGGGATTTGCTGTTGTATAATACGTGCCGTGGGGACTAGGCCCTTCTATGTAGAAAGTGTCTTCTTCCATAGATTCTCCATCATCTGCCACAGGCACATCGCCCGGGGGGGTTGTATCATGTGTGTAAGTGATTCCACTCGTAGACGATGCATATCTGCGAGTATCGACAGGACCATAGTCCACAGGTCGATATCCAGACTGTCCGCTTTGGATATTTGACGCACTCGTAGCGCGTCTATGGGCCATTTTCGCTCGCCGGGCCTATCTCTCTCTGTTAGTTCTCTCGATCGGGGCAAGGAAAACCTTACCTTTGTCTTCTTATGATCGTGTTGTTGTTTTGCCTCTTGTGCAATGTATTCGGTAGTTGTAGAGCAAATGCTAAAACAATTGATCACGAGAAGCTATCCTGTCGTACAGGTTACGTTACCATCGGAAGGGTTCCAGGAGAGCTTCTCAAGAGTGTCTGTGTGGCTTTAGAGTCTGATTTGGATAGGAGTACTTGTCTGAGTGTGAGTTTTTATGTAGACAGATAATGGATGATAGTGGGAGTGTTGGATGCTCGGTTGATAGCATTGTTTCGCTGAACATGAGTGTGCTGAATGGATGTTCTTGTTCTTTTGTGCGCTGTGAAAGTCATCAAATTTTGATGCACGGGGCCACGAACAAGCGCTTAGTTCCGTTGTAAGAGGGGAGAAAGAAGATATGTTTACGGCAATATAGGAGAACAAGGCCCGGTCGGAATGTGAGTGTGATTCCGGTTGCTCAGGGTGGATTGTCAGTCAAAGGGGAGGCAGTCTAAAGGTTGTGCTACGAGACACTCTTTATTTCATCTATGAATCTGTTCTACAGAATACAGTGATAGTATAATAGCCGCAGATCAAGCTTCATCACGGTTTGGTAGACTTTTCAACTTTTTTCAAGTCCCAACCCTGGTAGTGCCTCAGTTTGACGTGATAATGGTAGTTGTGCACCCTCTTCCCATCCATTATCGTATTATCTGTGCTCAGCAAGGAAATGCCCTTGATACTGAAAATCGCAACTTGAGTCATGTGGGGGACTTCAGGATCTGGATGCTGCGACTCGACGAAGCGCATATTGAGCGAAATAATATGCGGATGGCCCTCCTGAGCGATATCAACACGAACAGAATCATGCCAGTCCAGCGGTGAGATAGGTCGTGCAGTAACCACATTCTCCACGCCTGAAATCATCATCGCCATGCCGTTGTCGTTCTCATAATCTACCTCGAAGCTGAGCTTGATGCAAGTTGCACTTCCGAAGGGGACTCGAAGATAAGACTTTAGATCGGCAAAGAGCTGCATGCCTTTGTAGTGGTAAAGACCCTCAGGATGCCATCCTCCGATCGGCCCTCCAGAGCCCATTCGGATTTCGACTCCCGTGTGGGCGCGCTGGTGTCGGAGGGGTGTGCCCGTCCCAATTACGGCGTGATGATGATTCCAAGCGTGTGTGGCAGTGGAGTTGTGAGGGAAGAAGGCATTCTGCGTTCCAGAAGACCACATGGGTCGTCTAACAGGAGGTAGATCATTCCAGTCGGTAGCATCGATGTCGTTGTATATAAAAATGTGGTGCACTGTTTTCGAGATATCCTTGATGAGAGTCTCGGCGATGATGCACCGTGACATGGCGTAGAAGGGCTTCTGGTCACTGTCTATTCCGAGGAGACGTGGCTCGCCTTGAGGACCTCGTCCGCTGACAGAATCGAGCATGGCTGTGCGTGCTACTCCGGGTATGCGGAAGCAGTTGGAGGAAGGGCTTGAGGCCATGGTTGAGGCGCTTGACTTTGTGAGAAGGTCAATCGTTTCTTGACCGTGAGCTTAATGAAGAACTTGCCACCTATCCCAGGCCACGGTCTCAGGAGATATTTGATCTTGCTCTACGAGATTGTTGTGATGTTGAGAAAGCAAAGTTGTTTGGAGTTCACTGTTTGTCTCATCACGAATTTATCTTGAGCTAGCAAACGGCAGAAGTGCGAGGCACTGCCCTCACTACTAATCTTAACGTCACTACTAAGTTACGGATCAAAATGACCACCTTTTGTTCTTTCAAGGTCCAATAACCCATTAGAGGACATAACTGTTCCCTCCAACCTAGGCATCCAAATGGGAACCTTTCATTACAGAAGATTGGATAAGCTGCCCGAAAGCGAACCAACTCGATTTTCTACTCACCACCTCACATGAGACTGCCCCCCTACCCACCAGAGACAATTCCCTCTCACAGAAACATTTTGTCCGATAAACAATCGGTGCCTCCGGGGTTACGGGCCCGGGAAATGTGGGTTCGATCGGAGACCTGCTTCGCATATATCGGAGATACAGGGTATCATCAACGTCTGAAAACAGCAACTTCAGCGAAATGTGTTTTGGTTACTCTGTATCCGTACTTTTGTTGCTTATAAGCGTGGCCCACTCACCAATAGGTGTTTCATCGATATTATTTTGTTACGGGTTTTCATCTCAACAATATAGAGAGAAAGCAATATGGTGGGCTTCCCCCTCTGTTGTCTTCAACCGTTCAATACTCAAGGACGAAACCCTTCAATTTTTAAAGGGCAGAACTATTGTGAACTTGGAGCGTGTCTTGGTGAGTAAGAAGTGATCGATTCTCAGCTGTTGATCGATCAGCTCAGGCAGACTTTGCTTTTTACTCTTGTTCCTGGATGATCCCGGCACTCAGCTGCAAGAATAACGGTATTGTAACCATATCAAACTGGCATGAGGAGATCATAAGCCATTATGGGTTAGAATAAATGAAGGGCTCTGTTTACGGTTGGAGCATGAAGTGACTTGCAGAAAAAGCAATAGTTCGTCACAAACTGCAAAGTAACCCACATGATGTAGTATCACTGCTGGGTACAAACAAGTAAAGTAAGTTTGCGTCTATCCCTTTTATTTGTTTTCGAGCCCTCTAAAATCTCTACAGCTTCGGTATCATTATTAAGAAATCGATAGTTTACCGTTCTCAGTTCCTGGCTCGCTACTCTGGCTCGGATCTTCATAACACTTCAATGAACGAAGTGCATGGCATTTATTTATGGTTTTAACTGTGGCATCTGCTTCGCTTCAATCCATACCCACTTCGACTCCACTGCTGCATTTGTTTAGCTATATTAGATATCCTTCATCTTATTAATCTATCGTTTACTGTTAACTCCTCACCCAGAAGCAAAGAGTACGGGTACCTCATTTCTCTTTTTCCCGGCAGAAACCGAAACCATGCCAAGAAAGCTCGAGAGAAGAGATAGACTTGATTTATAAGTGATGCCTCTCCAGTGTTATTACCCCCCATAATGCTGATGTCAAGTGTTACCTGACACTGGACACATGCCTCGCCCTCGACTGCCCACGATGACCTCGGAGGATATCTCAAGCGAGAGCAACATGGCACTGATCTACGCTCCAAGTATCTTTTTCTTCGTTGTGACGCCTGTCTTCATCGCTTTCAGGTTTTGGAGTCGTCTGGCGCGGAGCTCAGGCCTGGGTTTGGATGACACTACCGTTATTATATCTTTTGTAAGTTCTCTGTCTGCCATCAATGCTCTGAGAAGACTGACACTGGTGGCAAGGTATCTGCCTTGACTTTACAGATCGTTATGATGGTCTCGTGCAATTATGGATTTGGACGCCATATTGAAACATTAACCACAGAAGACAAGCTGATGGCACTCAAAGTGAGCAACATATGTCACATGCCCTACAAAATCCTATTGTATGGTGATTCTAACAGGGCCAGTTATTTTACATCGCTCAGATATTCTACAAACTCACCATCAATCTCGCGAAAATCTCAATGCTTCTACTCTACCTCCGCATTTTTGTCCAGAACTGGTTTCGCAGATGCTGTTATGCACTGTTGGGTATTATTGCCTGCTACATGTCTGCAGCATTGGCATTATCAATCTGGCAATGCAGGCCTCTCAGGGGTGCCTGGGACAAGTCTATTCAACCAACTTGTGTCAGCCTAAATAAGACTTGGCATGCGAATGCAGGTTTCTCGATCGGCACAGATGCTTTGATACTGTTGCTCCCCCTGCACCCTATTTGGACGAGTCAACTGTCCGTGGCTCACAAACAAGCATTGATGATGGTGTTGACGATGGGCGGTGGCTTGTAAGTGAGACTCAAGGCCGGACATGCACCAGGTGAACTTACTCTGTTTAGTGTTGTAGTTACATCCATCGTGCGCATGACAACTCTTGATTTCGCAACAAAAACGTCTGACATAACTTGTATGTACCTGGCGTAGACGTGTACAGTCGATCTCGCTGACAGTCTAATCAGTCGATATAAACTCCACAATGTGGACGATCATTGAGCAAAACTTGGCCATAATCTGCACATGTCTGCCAATGTGTCGCATCCCCCTCGCTGTACTTCTTCCGCCATGGTTTTATAGATCGAAATCGTCATCGCACCGCGTCTCTAACCTCGCTGATGAGTCTCGAGGTCAATCAAGAGCTTGGAATCCTTACGTTGGGCCCAAAAGCGTACAAGGAACTACACGAAGCGTTGTACGTACACACAATGGGCCAAGTGAGGAATTCATACTGGGTTCATTACAAAGAAGTGACACAGGGTCGACGCTGGCAAGTGATGTTGGTGTAATAAGGAAGACGGTTGAATATGGAGTCACGTACGAAACCAATCCCGAGTTTCCAAGTTCAAGCCATGTTGGATGTCCATAGCAAACAACCAGATTCCTGTATGCCGATCTATACGGCATAGGTGCTTTCTCTTCGTCTTTCCTCATTATCCACTGTTAGGGACCAACCGGCCAAGGCGTGTTTTACAGCAGGAAGATTGAGAATCTTCTTCAATGGAATGTCTCCTTGTTTTACAACCATGGTACATACTGAATCAACAGCTGAGACACTAACTCATACCCTCCATGAACTCAACACGATCGAGAATCATCTGACGGTAACCCATGTACTCCTTGAGGCCCTCCCATTCAGGACCAGACTCCTCTCCGTGCCTCCAAGGCTCCTTGAAACCCCAGGCACAAGCAATCTTATCCATGGCAGCTCGCTCTTCTTCCCTCAGCCACCGGAGGCGCAGCGGTGTGCCAGGTGCCCAAGTCACACGCTTCATCTGGTCCTTATTACTCAACTTGGCAATCATTCCCATCGATCCCACGACCAAGAAATAGCCAGAGATACCAGCGACTCCAAGGCCGGTGGCAGTGGAGATATCCATGGTATTCTGCCAGTAGGCGGCATACGCTGATGCGAGGCCAAAGATGCCAAAAGGAAGAGAGCCAAGGGCAAGAGCAGGAGCGGTGGAATGCTTGAGAAGCTTCTGGCGCTTGAACGCGGGAAGACTGAAAGAAGCCTCTACAATACCCAGCGCTGAATCCAGATGCTTAGCATCAATAGCAGTCTGTAGGGCCATATCTGCAACGTCCTTCTCAATAGCCTTAAGCGCAGCATTAGGATTCGACGCCACGTATTGGACCACTCCATCTTTGACAACAGGCTTCTTCTTAGTCGCAAACATCTCGAACACGGCAGGAAGCGACTCTGGTCGACCCAGCGAGGACTGAATAGCAACGTAGAGCTCAAGGAAAGCGGGTGTTATCTCGACATTGGGTTGCGAAATTATTGCGTAGGCAGAGTACGAGATTTTCTTGACGCTGTCGGCAAGTTGCGCATCCATAGAATTGGGTCTCTGACCAGTCCGCTCAGCTCCCAATTCCATGAGCTTTGATGCTGATGTTCGGGATTGAGCCTCAGCTCTGTGAATTTGGGGTTGGAGAGCTTGTGCAGCCTTCAGACATGTCTCCAGAGCCGCAATCGTCAATTGTTTCGCCGGGATTCCATCTGTCGCAAGGAACTTCTTTTTGGTGCTCTCCACGATATTTGCCAGTTGTGTTGGATCAGTCAATTGTCGGGGGACTTTTTCGGCATCTGCTGGCTGGATGTTGAGGTCTGGGTAAGTCGATGAAGTTGCAGCCCATCGCGCGCCTGAGGCCTTTATTATTGTCCTTCGGCCATGGTGAAGGCTAGGTAGGAGGATTCCTCTATTGAGTGCTTGGTTGGCGATTGTTGGCGATGGTGTAAAAGCGCATCGATAGCAGATATTGCCAATCTGCCGAGGGGCTGTTCGTGACATGGTGTGTGTTCTGAAATGGCGATTCTGAAGCCGATTTGCTTAGAAGCCCAGCTGTTGATCCGTCCCAATTGACCGCTCCCTTCTCTTGAGCAAATTCTTCCCGTCTCGGTTGTCGTTGATGCTGTTCAGGAACCGACTTTGGATTTCGCAGCCCATGCATGATACGCGAGCGGGAAGCCCCACTTGGGAATGATTGAGGAGCTTTGATAGGCTGCTTAATAAGAGTTAAGAAGACTACCTAGTAGGTACTCAAATGGAAGCCTCCTTTGTTAGTACATTGTTGCATGCTTCCCATGATCAAGTGCTTCAAAGTGCCTCATCAGAAGTCTCACAGCCAATTAAAATTGCTTTGAGGAGAGTAATCACTTGAATGCTTTTGACATCGATTCACATGGCTACCTATGCTGGCTCATACAGTATACCTACTTAGCTTTAGCCTCTAGAGCCTGTATCTTCAAGGAATGGGCTAGAAGAAAGCGGGGCACAGCCCGGTCCGTCCATGCCCAGCGTGTCCACTGTAAGTAGCGGTGCTGCCTTCCATTCTTTCCATGCGGCGTCAGCGTTCCATTGGTCATGACGAAACATGGTGGCTCTGTCTTTGGGTATCCGAACTGATTCAACAGTACTCCCAAGCCCTCAACCTTGACTTTTATATATCCGCTCTTTAACTACTAAACTAGGCCTTCTCATTGCTGCCTCCCCAGGTTGCGTGTAGAACTCATATATATCCCCCAGGGTCTGGACCCTCCGCCATCGAAGTCCGAAGACCCTGACTATCTCTCTTTCACCCGCCCAGCGACAACCAAATTATCAACACCATACCCGACACCGTCCAAGCCATAGAACGATTTCGTGATGCCTCCTCCTCCGCCACCGCCGCCGCCTCCTCCGCCGCCTGGCGGTATGGGAGGCCCTCCCCCACCACCTCCTCCCCCAGGAGGTCTGCCTGGCCGTCCTCCTGCGGCAGCTCCTAGCAGAGTATGTCAGCCATACTGAATACCTATCAATGACAGGATAGCTTGAGCAGAAACTGACAACATTTCCTAGGGCGCTCTCTTGTCAGATATTCACAAAGGCAAAGCTCTCAAGAAAGCTGTCACCAACGATCGTTCGGCACCGCAAGTTGTAAAAGCGTCGGGCTCCTCAGCTGGCCCTCCTGTTGGCGGCGCTCCTCCTGTCCCAGGCCTAGGCGGTGCTCCCAAGCCTCCTGGAGGATTAGCACCACCAGTTCCAGGAGGCCGGGCGAGGAGTAATAGCGACCAAGGATCTCGTGATTCGACGGTGGGCATGGATGCCGCGCCGCAGTTGGGTGGTCTTTTTGCTGGTGGAATGCCCAAGTTGAAGAAGAGTAGGGGAGGTATTGACACAGGCGCAAATGCCGACTCTTCATATCGATCGGATCCCGAATCTACCACTTCCGCACCTAAGCCTCCCATTGCATCCGCACCAAGACCCCCCTCAGCAGCTGCGCCAGCAATCCCTGGGCGAGGACCTCCAGTACCACCTCCAGGAGGGGCGGCGAGCTTGAGAAAGACAACGCCTGTGGGATCCAAACCTCCGCCACCACCTATAGGGAAGAAGCCTCCTCCCCTGCCAACATCGCGGAAGCCTTCGTCTATGTCTCTGCCACCATCCGCGCCCTCGCCATCTTCAGCGCCTCCAGCTCCACCACCTCCTCCGCCAGCAAACAGTGCTCCAGCTCCTGCTGCTCCTCCGCCTCCTCCCCCTTCTGCAGCACCTCCTCTGCCCAGTCAATCGCCAGCTTCGCGATCCTCGGTACCGCCGCCTCCGCCTCCGCTTCCAGCATCTCATTCCACACCATCTCTCGCTGCACAAGCTGCCATTCGTGCTGCTGGTCAAGCATCCCCCAGCGCCGCGCCTCCCCCTCCCCCGCCTTCTGGATCATCACCAGCACCTCCAACCGCGCCTTCGCCTCCACCACCAACGACACGGTCTCGAGGTTCCTCTCTTCGTCAATCCATGCTAGATCCAAGCATGTTCACATTGACAGCCAACGGAGCCAAGTCTCCTAGCCCAAAGCACTCGCCCGCGCAAACACCCGGTGTCAGTGGTGGGGGACGTATTGTGATCAGCGACTCTAGATGGCAATTCAAGGACGAAGGCTTATTCCCGAAACCCAGGGACTTTTCGGGCGGAACAAAAAAGTACAGAGCAGGAAGAGGAAGCAGTGTGCCTTTGGATTTGAGTGTTCTATGAGCATTACACGACATCGGATATCGAGTCCATGCTCTTGAATAGTTTGACGGTCAAGCCGTACCATTCGTGACGAGAGGAGCAGCATGGCGATTGTTAAATAGATTGGATATGCTAGATTAAATATGAATCCATATACAACGTGAGTCAAAGCATCAGAGGGAGATTTGGTAATAAGTCTTAAGAATGCTGTTCAGGATTTGAAGCCAGAGTTTCATTTTTGCTCTTGATACCATGCTATGGCACGTATAGTACAGTCGAGTTACATACTCCTCTAGGTAGTGTACAGATATAAATAGCCATCTTAAATTTACATAGACTTGAGGTAGTTGGTCTCCTTGATCTTAGCCCGCCTCTCTTTACGCATCGCCTTCTTGAGGTCCTCTCGCTTTTGCGCCGCCTCAACGTTGTGTTCGACTCCCCGGTTCTCCTCGCCGAGGATGTTGATAGACTGGTGCTGGATGGGAATCTTGGGAGCCAGGGCTTCGAGGTTACCCTCAGCCAACAGCTTAGCCTCAAGGGCCTTCTGACGCTTAGCTGCCAACTTTCTTTGCTTCTTCGATTTTGCTGTATAGCTGTTAGAAAGTCTTGCTGGTTGGTAAAGGATCAGGTATAAAGCTTACAGAACTCGTCACCAGCATCTGCATCCGCCGAATCGGCACTCTTCTTCAGTACATCCAAGCAAGACCATAGCCATTCTGGATACTCGTCATCGTTCTTCGCAACAGGGTCCTGTCCATTCTTGTTATAGTTTAGGCCATTGAGGACAGTTCCCGGTGCACATGATGATTGTGGAGTAGAGACATCCTTATGAGCCTCGCCAGGCGCTGTAACGGGGGTAGAAAGTTGAGGTTCGGCGTAGCGGAAATGTGTTGTTGTCGAAAATTGACGCAAAATCGGCTGGGAACGCCGCAGGGCTGTGGCGTGCAGACACCGGGTGCAGAACATGATGATTGCTGTTGGTGGATGTTGGGAGATGTAGTGTGGCGAGGCTCGAGGTTCTGGAGAAATTTTGGTTGTCTTTTGGTGGAGAGCCAATGAGAGATCTGATAACATGTAATTGTCAGCCTTGCGCCAAAAGCTCGCGAGAGCTGGAAATACAATGAACTGGACGATGTCAGTATAGATATTGAGAAATTTACTTGTAGTTTCTTTTCCAATTCATTTCTTCCTGATATATACACAGTCATACAAGATCTAGATGATCGCTTCACCTCTTACGGGAGCCGAGCTTGTCAAAAGTCAAATCGTGATATCAAGATCACAATTCCCTCTCATCTAAACAACCAAATCCCACTCAATTCCTTTCAATTCAGAGTATGATAATATTTTATCCTCACGAGGAGAAGCGACCTTGGTTGAGCTTGGCGATCTTGTCGCTGGTATGCACCTTTGCGGCAAGATCAAGCTCTTGATCCTTCTGGTCAACGTAGTTTTGTTGCAAGAACTTGGTGCCCTTGATCTTGTTTGTCTTCAACAATTGCAGGTATCGCTCTAGTTGCCATTGTCAGCAGACGCTCAGAAGCGCAGACTCGGCAGCCCTCGGGAGAGCTCCATATCCAATCCAACTAACCTCGGAGATGACCGCAGTTCTCCAGGTGGTTTACACCCTCTCGGACGTAGCACTTGTTAAGCTCCTCTCCAACAAGTCGGGTCATCATAGCGCCAACCCATTGTTCCCGGATGAGGGCATCCTCGGCAGCCTTGAAGGCCTTGGTATCATCGTAGTCGACGCCGGTGAAGGTGGGAGGAACGGTAGGCTTCTGGGCCTTGAACTGCTCAGACTCGGGGGTAGGCATGGTGAATCTAATTGAGCCTCGTTGGCTTTCGAATCGTATGCTGGACTGAAGCGAAAGACGGTGCGCAAGGCTGGCAATGGGACTCAATCGATATCGGCTACTTGATATGTCCGAGTAGCTTGAAGCTCAACCTAAGTGAATTGGATGTCCAATGACTGGCGACCTGATTTCTCAGGCAAGCATCGGCCCGCTCCACTGAGCTGAGACCACCTTCCCTGTCAGTCGCATGCTCCTCACCGCCTTCAAAGGTCCCACTTTGAACCCACCCTTTGGCCGGCAGAAAGAAAAAAATTTCTGAAATCTCATAGCTTAAAACCCAGTGCAAGGCGCAATCGAAATCTGCTTTCTGCATCCGCCCTCTTCCCATTTTTCTTCCTGTCTATTTACTCTGACTAGACATTGCCTCTTTCTTACCCCCTTCTACCTTAATACATAATCACAATGGCTAAGACCAAGACAAAGGAGAGCAAGAAGGCCACCAAGGTCGCTGAGCCTCTCAGCACCGTCAAGGCCGGAGGTATCACCAAGCCTTCCAAGTCCTCCAAGTCCAAGTCCAAGGAGCTCGCTAAGGCTGCCGCCAAGAAGGTCACCAAAGAGAAGGACACCAAGAAGAGCAAGAAGAAGGCTGAGCCCGAGTCTTCCTCTGAGTCCGAGTCCGAGAGCGAGTCTGAGGCTTCCGACTCTGACTCCGACTCTTCTTCCTCCGAGGAGGAGAAGAAGGTCACCAAGAAGACTGCCGCCAAGGCCAAGGCTGCTGAGTCCTCTTCCGACTCCGACTCTGACTCCGATTCTGACGCCAAATCCGAGTCTTCTGACTCTGACTCCGACAGCGAGTCTGAGGAGGAGAAGCCCAAGGTCAAGGCCGCTAAGGTCAACGGCACTGCTAAGGCTGCTGCTCCCGCTAAGAAGGCTGAGTCCTCTGACTCCTCTGACTCTGAATCTGGCTCTGGTTCCGACTCTGACTCTGATGATGAGAGCGAGGAGGAGAAGCCTGCCGCTAAGGCTACCGAGAAGGCCGCTGAGAAGGTTCGTACATCCATACTATGTTCAATCATGCTACATCTTGCTAACAACAGAAATAGAAGGCCGACTCTTCTGACGACTCCGACTCTGATGACTCCGATGACAGCGACAGCAGTGACTCTGATGAGGAGGCTGGCGCCAAGGTTGAGAAGACCGAGGAGGCTCCCTCCAAGAAGCGCAAGGCCGAGGACGATGGTGAGGCCGACGCCAAGAAGACCAAGACCGATGAGCCCACTACTCTCTTCGCTGGCAGCTTGAGCTGGTCCATCGACGACAACGCTCTCTACGAGGCTTTCAAGCACATCGAAGGTCTCGCCAACGCCCGTGTCATGACTGAGAAGGGTACTGGCCGTAGCCGTGGCTTCGGCTACGTTGACTTCAACGACGGTGCCTCTTGCACCAAGGCCTATGAGACCATGCAGGGTGTTGAGCTCGAGGGCCGCGCCATCAACCTTGACTACGCCAACGCTCGCCCCGCCGATGCCAACCCTCAATCTCGCGCTGCCGACCGTGCCCAGCGTCATGGTGACACTGTCAGCCCCGAGAGCGATACCCTCTTCGTTGGCAATCTTCCCTTCGATGTCGACCAGGACACCGTCCGCGAGTTCTTCAACGAGGTCGCTGCTGTCGCCAGCGTTCGCCTGCCTACTGACCCGTAAGTAGAAGTTTTATCCTTGCTTCGATGTTCACATTACTAACTATCAACAGTGACAGCGGTAACCTCAAGGGCTTCGGTTATGTCAGCTTCAACTCTGTTGAGGAAGCCAAGCAGGTCTTCGAGGCCAAGAACGGTGCCCCTATCGGCAACGGACGTATGTCCCGCAGTGTCCGCCTGGACTATGCCAGCAGCAAGCCTCAACAGGGCGGCGGCGGCTTCGGTGGTGGTCGTGGAGGTGGTCGCGGTGGCGGCCGTGGTGGTTTCGGAGGCCGTGGTGGTGGTGGTCGCGGAGGTGGTCGTGGCCGTGGCGGCGGTCGTGGTGGTAGCTTCGGCACTGGTGCTAACCGCACACCTACCGCCTTCTCTGGCTCCAAGATCTCATTTGATTAAACGTGGGTTAATGCACAACAGTTGCAGACCGAGGGTTTCTGGCGGGTTTACCAATAAGTGGGCTTTTGTGGGCTGTCGATTCAACACAAGTTAAGACTCCATCATGGAGTAGTGGGCTTTGAGAATACGCTTCACGCGCGTAAAGCAATGATAGACCTGGGGGCTATTACACTTGAGGGACCGTGGGCTCGTGGCATCTTCCAATGGCATCTGCTGGTGCCTGTGGCTTTTTGATGTTTGGGTTTTGATCAAGTCTATCTATATGGCAGACACCACGTGGGCTTCTGAGGGATTTGTTGACGGCTCTTTGGGAAGAGGCTCCCTCTGTCTTCTCGACATTGCGGAGTGGACCAAGTCGGTCCTCGCGAATACTCTTGAGGGTCCTGGGGGCTTTTCGAAACGCGACGACGATGCCTTTGCCTAACCTCGGCTCCAGTTGACGACGATCTCCTGCCTTTGACAACTAGACCACCTTGACTTGTTATACCATGTACACTGTTTTCATCGTTTGATGTTGGTGAGTATACCACTGCCGTTATTTCGATTTATGTAGAACCGGGATTCGTTCACCTCCCAAGTATAGGGGCGCAATAAAAGTTTGATCATGTTTATTTCATTCAATGACGTCACAAGCCTTTCCTTTTCTCAGCTTACTATGCGAATGTATGTTCCAAGTGAATGTTTCGTAGTGGGATGATGTTCCAACCAACATCATGTGTTTTTCAACCATCATATAGCAGATAAAACGCTTAAATCATAGACATGAGCTCATCTCGGGCCGCAATACAGGGATGGAATGTTATTAAAAAGAAGGCAGTATTAAGTACAAGGAGGTTTTGGCCTATCAAAATGTGAGGTTGATGATGCACGTATATCATATGCACGGCTGTGCGGTGTAAGTTGCGAATCAGACTGAGACAGCGGGTACGGGAGTGACCAGCCTTTAAGAGATCCCCTACACGTGAGCAAGCTAACATGATGGCCTTCCACTGATAGTCTAGATGGATTTGTTGGGGAAGGACGAAAGAGGAACATCAGGCAGGTCAGTCATGAAAGTCAGCTGGTATAGCTCAGGTTACCGATATACAATTTGTGTCCAATCTTGAGTTTCCTTTGGTATTTTAGTCGCAGTCTATTCATGACGCAAAATAAACAAAAGGATTGTGATAGTAAAAGAGGCGTTCCTAGTTCATACAGTACCCGTTACAGTAGGCTGAAGTGAACTGAGGCGCTGGACGATGGATGTCATTGCGCCATCTCTTTCAAGGTCAAGACAGGGTAATAAACAGTCCAGGTAGCACTTTGTTCCTTGGTTTTTGTTTCACGCATAATGCAGATCAGCAAAGTCGACAGATCCATGAGCCCAGACTTTAAAGGGTCTTTGTTTAATCCACGTATACAACGATAACTGTAAGAGACGAGAGAACATCCACTAAAACAAGGCCATGATAAACAAGGTTTAAAGACTGACAACGAACGATGTGAGATGGCCGATAACGTCAGCAGCCTCAGCCAGCCCCTTTCCATTCTACCCTACTTATGGTGATAATATTTGCTTTCGGAGGTCGTCAACGGGCTTGTTTGAGCGACCTAAACCCCCGCCTTGTGCTCATGACCGGCATGTTTGTGCTGCGTGCTCAGATGTAGAGGCGGGGGCTCAAGTATCGATACTTAAAGAAAACTACTTCACCGCCCTCGAGACCTTGGATATACAGTGTGCAACAGGACGAGCGTCATCGTTACGGCATTAGTGCAGCTGCACGAAATCGGCCTCATACCCGGCATTAAGAATGCGGGTGTTTCACAGCTACGAGTGATGCGTCCGCACTGTCCCCCCACTCACACTCAAAGTACCGCTACTTAATCGTTATCAAGGGTCGTTGAGACGTGCTCTCGTGCCTGTAACAAAGAAGCAATCGTCCACCCCCCCAGGCCCCCGACTTCGCTGGCCAAGAAGTTACCACCTCTATCTTTTTTATACCCTCACTTTGAACGCGATCTGTCTCTTTCTCTGCATCGTTAGCTTTCAACTTTTCGGTGGTCTCCTAAATAACATCACCCCATAGCTTAGAGATAAGCGAAGTTACACACAGCTGCTGATCTAGCATACTGCGCTCGTGCCTTGTGCTCCGCCCCGGAACTCGAATACCGTGTATCCCAACAACTTGACTTTCAACAAACTTCAATATTATCAACGCGAAAAGGATAAAATATGGACGGGCAGGCGAACCAGAGTTGGCAGGGAAGCAGGGCGTTTCCAAACGGCGCGAGATCGAGTCCTGGGCTTCCCCAGCAAAGACGATACGATGGTAAGTTTACGCCAATCACCTCACGCTTTCATACACGTCAGTTAACAAACAATTTTAGAATCTTGGGTAGAAGTAGCATCGCAGCCCTCATCCTCTTCTCTGTCGAGCATCGGCGATGAGATAGTTACAACAGGCCTACGCGTCGGTAATCCCTATGTACGCCGGCGGCGGTTACAGCAATCAGCAAGATCTCTTCCTCAACAACAGACGGCTATCCACAACGCGAACGCCGCCGACTTGAGTAGCCAGGAGGAATACGACGAGAGCGACAGCGAGGATGATCGCTTGCTTACCAGCTCGACCGAAAACGCTCAGCGGTCCGAGGAGGAGATGGATATGGATTCAGAGGTCGAGTCAGATGGTGATAATGTCACTGCGCTCGGACGTGTATCCGATCAACCTGCCGAGCCAGTCTTTCGACCTCAGCCAAACGCTTTCACTCATCCATCTACGCAAAGAAGAGACTCTGCTCCAGCTGTTCCGACTGCACCTCCTCCTCACCCTCATAATGGTCTTACACGACCATCCTTCACCCAACGATCGCAGACACGGCCCCACCGTGCGGGTCCGAGCTTCATGTCCCCAGCTGTCCGTGAGGAGAACGACGCCGCTCTTCGCGCATCTCTAACTACTCTTCTTTCTTGTGCTCATGCTGCTAGAAGTCTACCCAAGTCTAAGGAAGAAGTAGAGGGACAGAGAGCTGCAAATGCAGGCGTAGGGCCCAGCAACCAACCGATGGAACTGCGACTTGTGCCAGAGTCGGAGCTGTCAACGGAGCCGCCAAGACGGGCCCAACGACCCGCGGCCCCATCTCCACCCCGCAAACGGGACACTCCCGCAAGATCCCCTTCACGAACATCGGAACGGGGCAAGCACGCCTCCAGTTCGCCAACAGCCCCACGAGCTACCAAGAAGAAGAAGGTAGCCCAGATGGAAGAGCCTACCAGCATTTCGCCGACTCTTCTCACATGGGTTGTCAGCGCTGGCGTTGTCGTTCTTGTTTCTGTGGTTGGCTTTGGTGCTGGGTATGTTATTGGACGTGAGGTTGGCAAGCAGGAGGCACTGGCGGCCAGCGTTGGAAGTGTTAACGAGACGACGTCCTGTGGCCAGGAAGTCATTCGATCTTCAGGCAGCGGACTCCGTAAGCTTCGATGGAGTGCTGTTGGCAAGAGTATCGTTGCGTAGAACATCCTCGGCATTTCTGCTTTTCCCGGAGCGGCGGGGCGGACAGACACTTGCGCAGCGCCCGAGACAGATATTCCGAGGAGTTAAGTGTGTTGAAGGAGTCTATGACACGATATTGGCGGTTACGGTTACGACACATGCAAAGCTGCGGTCCTAACGAAATGATATCGGCGTTTGTTTGATCTAACGACTCGTTACGTACAGGCGTGGGATACCTCTGAAGCATTGGTTCGCTTTGCGTGCATTTTTGGGATACAATGGAGAATTTGGCATCAACTTTTACTCTTTCATATTTTATTGCCTGGCGAGTTTGTGCTTGCTCTAGGTAAATACATACGCTCTGTTTACAGGCGTCGGTAATATTCCCCTCATGATTTCATAATTCGTAGTATAGGGTACAGGAATAAAATTAAAAAAAATTACCTATGCGTATCTTGAATGTTCTCAAATGGTGCTTGTAGCACAAACGATAGGGCTTATTTGCTCAACACTGATGACTGATTTACCCCAGAGTCTCGGGTTTTGATCGCGTGAGGAGTCTTAAATTTTTAACAAATCAATAGTAACGTGGACAAGTGTCTCGTGGGCTTCTACTGGGGACACAGGCGTGAGAAAGGCAGCGTAATACGAGAGGACCAATGTCTAAAGGAAAGCTAACCCTAGAGGTCAAGACTGTGTTGAACTAAACTTACTGGAAATCAATCACGAGATCACATTCAACTCACCTAGGTGATCAAGAGAGAAGCGACATATTGACCTATCCGAGATCTAGAGTTCCATTGGAGCATCAAAAGAGAAATATGCCAGGAGAACCTCGAACCCTGTATCTGGCGTATATGCCGGCGCTTCTCAAAGCCCTTGCCCGGGCCGTCACGCCAGATCGGCGCCGGCCGGGACGGAAGGACACCGGGGGTCCGGGATATCATTGACCGTTCCGTCTCACGAATACGGAAGGAAGTCGGGCGACGTTTTACCTCCTTATAAAAAGATTGCCCCGCGAGCGTCAGCCCATATTAAGCGGGGCACCACAGGCGAGCCTGGCGAGGTGGTTTAAGTGTTCGGAGTGATCCGGGGCGAGAAACAAACATGATATGTTTTTCTTTGTAAATTGCAGCGGCTTCAGGGATGGCTACTGGGTATTTGATCTGGCATTTCCGGCGGTATCGTAGCTTCGAAATTTATCGAACGGTAATTGACAATCATAGCCACACCAGTCGAGATCTCTATTAATGCTAGAACAATGTTTCACTACCAGTAATCATGTGTATTTCCAATTGAAGTCTCAGTAATCGATAGGCTGTGGTAGTTCTCCCAAGATTTCCTCTAGGAATTTCATCATCAACCTTGAGGTAGATCAACATGTGAATACTGGTCCCGCCCTTGAATCGTGTTCTTTAATCCTGGACTCATCAAAAGCCATTGACCAACAGCCAATATGGTCTTATTCATCGAGGACCCTGAAAATGATTCGAGCATCGTCACATTAAATAGCCGAACAGTTTACGGCTCATGAATAGTCGGGTTCTTATTCGGACCATATCGATGCAACCAATCAGAGAAGAGACTCTGTTGACCAACTCATCAGACCATTTGGTAGAATACAGACTTTTTAGTGCAAGGGTTATAGTACCGAGGGCTATGAAGTAACCGGTGGATCATTGAAACGAGAGAAAGGAAAAAGAACAGGCTTCCGTTTTTGAAAATTCACATCAATGCTGACAATTGTACATGCTCAATTGTAGACTAGAAGTTGGTCGTATTTGGGGGGGCACAACTTAAGATTCCACAACCTTGGCACAGCGTGTGTTAGTACGTAAGCAGTCAATGCGATCAAACTCGCAATTCTATTGGCAAAGCAGATAAGAATGCGAAAAAGGAGGGACAGAGGGGCTCAAGATCTGGCACCACAAAAGTAGATGCGAATACGAATCCGTGACTCTGAGCCAATCATATCACACCCTTTCACGACGGGAAGGCATGGTGCCCCATTGTTTTCAGGAACCGTCCATGTACCACATTTAGGTTCCGTTTTACAGAGCAACAACAGCGCTGTAAACTGTGAACCACCACAGGGGCGAGGCAATTCCACGGGCGGGCTTAATTTCAGGCGGTGTGCTGTGTTGTTCGTTGTTACTGCTCGGTAGGTGTGGGGTCTCTAAGACACCCCGGTCCGAAAAAAAGACGTCGGGGTCTGTCGCAATTACATATCAGTTAATCTCCTTCGCCATCTGGTTCCCTTTTATTTTCCTGTCAGTCTCTACTTTCTATAGACTCGCCATTGGGAATTATCGATCTTCCTGGCGCTGAGGACGACCTTTCTTGTTTCTTCTTTCTGACCGTACTTTTATCACTTGAGAATTGTACCGCAACACAGTCTTCCTCACTGAAATACCCGGCCATGGGTGTCCTCCAAGAACTTGCGAGCCACCCGCTCGCACAGCAAGCTGTGAACCATCCGCTCACACAACAATTCCAGCAGCTCCCCCTGCCCCAGCAGATTGGAATTGGCTTCGGAGCGTTCATTGTTCTCTCTGTTGTCCTCAATGTCCTCAGCCAGCTCCTCCCCAAGAGCCGCAGCGAACCCCCCATGGTCTTCCACTGGTTCCCCTTCATCGGAAGTACCATCACATACGGAATGGATCCTCCCAAGTTCTTCAAGGAGAACCGCGCCAAGGTATGCCAAAGCCTAAAATTCCCATGATTTGGCAAGGATCTCGGACACTCAGGGCACAAGATGCTCCAGTGGCTGCGATACCATAAATAAAGTAATGATCAAGAGCTAAATTTGCGCTAGCACGGTGATGTCTTCACCTTCATCCTCCTCGGAAAGAAAACCACTGTCGCTGTTGGCCCCGCCGGAAATGACTTTGTTCTCAACGGAAAGCTCAAGGATGTCTCTGCCGAGGAAATTTACAGTGTTCTTACCACTCCTGTCTTTGGCAAAGATGTCGTTTATGATTGCCCCAACGCCAAACTCATGGAGCAGAAGAAGGTGAGAAACGACGATAAATCCTTTCAAAACAAACATACTGACAGAGTCTCCTCAGTTCATGAAGATCGCTCTCACCACCGAAGCCTTCCGATCCTACGTCCCTATTATCGCCGCCGAGGTCCGTGACTACTTCAAGAAGTGCCCCGATTTCAAGGGCAAGTCTGGTATTGTCGATATCCCCAAGAAGATGGCCGAGATCACTATCTTCACTGCCTCACACGCCCTCCAGGGCAGCGTCATTCGCAGCAAGTTCGACGAATCTCTGGCCTCTCTCTACCACGACCTCGATATGGGCTTCACTCCCATCAACTTCATGCTTCACTGGGCTCCTCTCCCCTGGAACCGCAAGCGTGACAGCGCCCAGCGCACTGTTGCTAAGATTTACATGGACACCATCAAGGAGCGCCGTGAAAAGGACAATGACGAGACCGAGCACGATATGATGAAGCATCTTATGAACTCTACCTACAAGAACGGCACCCCTGTCCCTGACCACGAGGTCGCCCACATGATGATTGCCCTGCTCATGGCTGGCCAGCACTCGTCTTCTTCCACCAGCTCCTGGATCATGCTCCGTCTCGCTCAGTACCCTAACATCATGGAAGAGCTCTACCAGGAGCAGGTCAGAGAGCTCGGTGCCGACCTGCCTCCCCTGACTTACGACAACCTCGCCAAGCTGCCCCTCAACCAGGCCATCATCAAGGAGACCCTCCGTCTCCACGCCCCCATTCACTCCATCATGCGTGCCGTCAAGTCTCCCATGCATGTGCCCGGAACCAAGTACACCATCCCGACCTCGCACACCCTCATCGCCGCCCCCGGTGTCAGCCATGCGGACCCTACATACTTCCCCAACCCCGATGAGTGGGATCCTCACCGGTGGGAGACCGATTCCCCCAACTTCCCCCGAATGGCTACCCGTAACGAAGATGAAGAGAAGATCGACTACGGCTACGGTCTTGTCAGCAAGGGCTCTGCCTCTCCTTACCTGCCCTTCGGTGCCGGTCGTCACCGATGTATTGGTGAGCACTTTGCCAACGCTCAGTTGCAGACCATTGTTGCCGAGTTCGTGCGTGAGTTCAAGTTCCGCAACGTTGATGGCGGGCACACTCTGATCGACACCGACTACGCCTCGCTCTTTTCCCGACCTTTGGAGCCCGCCAACATCTACTGGGAGAGACGCCAGTAGATTTATGCTTGATAGCAATGACGAGAAAACACGAAACAAGTTGTATATATGCAGCAATTGCATCGGGCATGCTGAGGAGTTGAGTGTTTTGTAATGGCTGGGCTGGTTTTTTCCAAAAAGAAGTCAATTAACATGCCATGCCAGCAAAGTTCTGGTGATAGAATCTATAAATTTTTAATTAGCAACGATCAAAAGAAGAATTAACTCAAGCTTCTGCATCTTTCCTGGTAGCTGGTTGTGATGATCTGATGTGTAAGTGAGGCGGTTTCAAGAGACATTTCAGCTAGGTATCTACTAGTTAGTTAGGGTGAGGTGAAGTTGGAAGTTGGCAGATGAACCCCACCAAGCTGAACGCCATCAATGACGACGGTGCTGCTTTAGCTTTCATAAGTGACGGTGACTTCGTTATTTTTCAAGTTGGCTTGAGGTGCCCCGTCAACAACAAGTTCATAAATTATATTTTAGTTCTTCTAGGACTTAAATAGCAAAAAGCCGAGTTCTTTAGTTAGGCAAAGAATCGTTTATTGATACATACAGTACAGTACTACCTACTTAAAACAATACCCTTGACAAAACCACGGACCAAGACATCATCGAGACATGAGCGAGTCATATGGGCCTCTTGTCCGCCTTTGGGGCATTCATGCTTCGAAACTGCCAGCTACAGGAGCTCAAACCGAAGAACTCAAGGTCCTCCTCGCCTCCATTCTTCTCGAAACTGTGCCCTTTATAAGCTCCGTTCCTTCCGAGATTCTATCAACGGAGCCTGCTACCGAGCTTCGTTCCACAACTGAGCTATGGAAACACAAGGCAGTCAAGACTTATGACGGGTCTACGGCTCCTGTGCATGTTTTTGAGCGCACTGTCGATGCTGAAACCCTGGGAGTTGTCGCTCAGAAAAATGCTGATCTTGGCATTCCTTCAAACAAAGTTCAGTCGGAGCTATGGGCTTTAAGACGAAGCACTCACGAAGCCAAGAAGGAGAAGGGCACGGCGACTTGGGACGAGTTCGTGAGATGTTTCAAGGAGCGGCATGGTGAAGCGGAGAAGACCTTTACGCCAAGTGTGATGAGCTTCAAGCGGCTTCAAGAGTGGGATTGCTCAGGTATCGAGGTTCAGCTTGAGAACGAGACTTGGACCGACTGGACACTTTGTCGAGAAGAGTCTGTTCACGATCTCCCTGGTCCGCTATCAAAACGGGTCTTTCCTGTTCTACAAGCCACAGCTGCTGCACGTGGTCGTAAGGAGTTTCTCGTTGTTCAAATCGCCGTCCGCGCCAGCGGTGACGAAATAGACACGGCTAAACACGATGGTCCGATCAGAGCAGCTTATACGAGCGTCGAGAGGATTAGAGAGTTGGATGGTGGGAGCGTGGAGTGGGTGATGGGAACAGCTTCTGATGCGAAAGGCTTGGTGCCTATGTGGGCGCAGAAGATGGGACTATCGGCAGCGATAGCTAAAGATGTCGGTATGTTCATGGAGTGGATCGGTAAAGAAAGACTGAAAGGTAAAGATGCTGAAGTCATAGGTGATCTGGAATGACTGATGGTTGTGGGCTTGGATTGAACGATGTTGATGTTTGTTAGCGACGAGTGCTTATCAGGGACTTTCTCACTATAATTGTTTGAAAAGGTTGTCCATATGCGTTCTTATTATTTGAATCTTGCCCTGATATTCAAAATAAGAGAGGCCGTAAGTAGGTGATTGAGTCGCGTAGCTCCTGCCCCCTTCCTTCATGCTGAGATACCTTAGCTAAACCAATCCACAGCTTCTTCAACGTTCCTTCTGGATACATGACTTCCGGCTGATTTTTAAACCCGGCTGTCGCCTACTTCCTCTACTGTCGAATTTGAAATCTTCAGAGGCGCAATCCCTCTTGCTCCCTACGGTTCCCTGTTTTGTCATGTTGACAACCTTCATTCCACGACAGCTGCTTTGCTTACTTGGTCAATATAGGGAGAGCACCTCTACTGGAGCATCTTCAAGATGGGCCAGAACCGCCATCGTTCAGTTCCTTCGGGAACTGGCGCTCCTCTATCGCCTCCATCAAGTCAGAACTCGAATCAATGGTCGCCAGCAATGGCCCTGTCAACTGCGATCCCTTCTATAGCCTATCCACCAATCAAATCCATCACCAACAATCAGAAACCTGAAGAAAATAAACTCTTGAAGCAGGCAGAGGCACTTGCGAGCATGCATTTTGAACTCAATCTTCATTACGTCTCCTCGCTTGCGAAGCGGCTTGAAAAAGATGTTCAGCAGCTTGTTTTGCGTACTGCCGAGGACCAAGAGTTCAGAAATCGGAACGAAGAAAGAATGACCAAGATGATGTTTGAAGTTCAGACAATCAAGTTGGTTATGGAACGGATGGAAACCAGGCAGCCCGTCACGCGGGCCGACATTGAAAGGCTACAGCAGGAGATGAGCAAAACCACAATGGAGTGGAACAAACAACTTGACGATGCAAGAGTCAAAGTAGACGAGATTGAAGCCCGAATGAACAAGGCTCCTCGACCCCCCCCTGTTGTGAAAACCAACAAGCCAAAGTCAAGTTCATCTCCGACTTCGAGAATGGAAACACGCGCAATGCGAAAGGCAAAAGTGCAGCTCAACTCGAGTGCCCAGAAGAGTAAGCGATTTCAAGTGAAGACTCTTAGTTGTACAAGTACTGATCTGTAACGAAGGCACTCCATCCTCTTCGACCCCTGAGTCACGCATCAATGACACAATCAATTCCACCAAACGCTAGAACCGCGAACACAAGGTTACAAAGATGAGAGACAACCAGTTCATTATGGGCTACCTGAAAAAGCAGGGGCAACGGGATGCGGAACTCGCCAAAATACTTCTTCAAGCGATACAAAAGCGAGCACTAAAAGCAAAAGCAAGACCTGACAAGGCAAAGAGACTGCCAACCCTTGAGGAAATTTGCCGCAGTGTATCTTGGCAAGATGTCATAGCCACGGCGACAGAAGTTCTGGTAGTCAATAAGGCACGGACTCTGCAACTTTTGGGTGAGGGTTGAATCTCGTGGGAGTGTACACCTTTTCTAGAATTTTGGTGCATTTTGGCAGGAGTTTGACGAATGAATCGCTATCAAGAAAGACGAAAAGAAAAGAAGCAGGTCTTGATGGCTCACTCAGGAGTCGTTTGAAAAACAATCAAAGTGGTATTTAGTGTCTGAATCCTTAGTTTTGTCAAACCATCGCTTGCCCAGATCCTGAGACACACCTTAACGCCGTCTACTCTTCATGAGTCTATTTTCCCATTTAACCTGGTTACATTGTACAGCCATATCCGCCCCTTATTAATCATCTGTCTCGATGCCGATGGACGAGTTCTTGAGCTCGATTTCAGCTTTGAGTTGTTTGATCATCTGTTCAATGCGCGTCCGTAAGATCTTGTTCGTAGTGCGGGCCAGTTCAGCTTGTTTATTGGCAAGCTTCTTCTTCAAGTCGTTAATGATATCCTTGACACCCTGCTCCTCGTCACGCTGGGCACGAGCATCATCATCAAGATCCTCGTCGTCATCGTCATCGTCGTCGTCGTCCGAAACCTCGGACTCATCGGATTCGATGCTCTCATGGAGTGGTGCTGGTGTATTCACTTGGGTGGTTGTCATAGGCGTGGATACGTCGATGCCAGTAGCAGGAGTCTCATTACCCATCTCCCCGAAAGCAGCCTCTAAATCGGCTGCCAGGTCGTCTTCGTCATCTCCAAACATGTCTTGGCTCTGGAAGTAGTCCATACCATCGTCCATCTCGCCCTCAGCATCCTCCTCTGCGCCATCCTCATCGTCTTTGCTTTCGTCAACCCATTCCCAGCGCGTAGAGCCGGCTTTAGCATCCTCAGCGAGCAGGCGTTCGACTTCTGCTTCTTTATCTTCGATCTCTTTTCGACTGATGGTCTTGGCGAACCGACGGTTTGCACAGTCATGCATAGGCGGTGTTAGGCCGTGTGGCCATTTGAAGTGCTGATCGATCATGCTCGGCAGGGGTGTTTGTCTAGCTTCAGCTTCATTGGAAACTCTCTGATAAACGAGAAGCATCTGGCAGATATCCGCAGACTTGAGGAATGATTTGCGATCCCATGTCTTCATCGCTTCGGTAATTGTAGGCAGGTCCACCATGACAGCAGCAAACGGTTGGCCTTTGACTGTCACTACCGCTCTCCGAGTATCCTCTTCGAAGAACTTGAGGTGAATGTCTGCGCCTCCTGCACTCCGAGGAATGCCCATCTTGCCGTTTTCCATGCACCAGCGCACATAGTCGCAGTGCTCTCCTGGTAGCATCCTCAAGACAAACTGTTCCTCTATCGATGGATCCTTTTCCCGATCGCTCGCCTCCGAATCATACCCATCTCCTGGCGGATGCACTGGTGCGCGTCCCTTCGGCTTCACCACGACCGTTGGAGTGAGAGCTGATTTCGTTGGCTTAAGTTTGATTTTCGTAGTCGGATGTGCCGAGCCTAACTCATCATCTATCTCATCATGTGCGCGCTTCTTGCTCTCAACGAGTTTCTGTGTGGGCTTCGGCTGCCGGCCAGCTTTCGTCTTGGTTGGGGGTTGTTCTGCGGGCGTTGATGGCTGTGATTTTCCGATCTTCAGCTTCACTTTGCGACCTTCTGTTGGTGTCGAAGTCGGAGCAACTGGCCCAGCTGGGGCCGAGACTGATGGTGTTGCGTTCGCATCGGCAACAAAAGACGAAGACCGGCTGACGTTGATCTTGAGACGAGGTTTCGCTGGAGGCTGTCCGTCTTTGGGTGTCGGTGTTGACATATTGAATGGTGATTGAGAGCTTGCCTTGCAGAGCTAAGAAGCCTGCGATACTCACTCAGCCTTGAGTGAGGAAAAATTGTGGGAATTGGGAGTGTTCGGGGGAAGAGGATAGGGTGAGAGAAATTGAATGCTCTGCAGAGGCAAGGCGATGCTTCCGAAGGGCCTAAACTGTCTTTTCCCAAGAACCAAAGTTCATAAGAAGTTGATAAGATTAAAATGATAGTTCAAGAAAGGGCCTGAGGAACCGCGGCGCGCGCGCATGATGGGCGATAGGGTCCACTTTTATCCGCTGGACACTTTATCCCAGCTGGACCAATCAATCAAATCCATTGTTACAATCGCCGTTGTGTTATCCCTATTGTGAAGCTCCGACTTTACCGTCGTGGGAATATGACATTGAAATGCGGCTTAAACTTTACATTGCAAACCTTTATAAGACCATTGCGTTGAATGAAGAAGAGAAAGATTGGTATCTTATTTGCTATCCAAAAGTAACGCCAACCAACACCACCCCATGCCCATCAGATCAAGTGTGTCTTAAGAATGTTGTCCTCAATATTCCTTTTGGGTTACTGAACGACGCAAGGAAACAGTAAAAATGTAGTTGAAAACTTTACCAGTCGATTCCAGTCCAGCCATAGGTTCCATCGACATTGTGCCAACCACCATTTTCCACGCTATCCTCCCAGCCCATCATAACAGCTAACAGCCGGCATCCCATGGAACTTACGGTACACACAATCTTATCGCTCGACTCAGAGAGCACCGCAAGATCCATCATGTAGGCTCGGCCGACAAGGCTACGGAGTCGGAGCGTTTCTTGAGAAGGTGGCGCCATGTGTCTCGCTTCTTCGTTCACATCTTCAACACTCACTCCTGCGGGTGCTTCGGCGGCATTATTCTTGCTGTCAACCCCCAGATTCCAAAAAAGAGGAGCGAAGAAACCGCCTTCCCAGCCGAATGTGTTTTCAACAAAGGAATGCTGGTTGCCGCTGGCCCGGGCAATCGCCCCTTTGGAAGCCAAGCGAATTCGATCTTGAGAGAGGATGGTATGAGAGAACTCAGGCTCTTCATGAACTGTAGGATCATCTGAAGCTAAGATGGTGATATGACGTCGTTGGGTGCGATCTTCGGTACCTGTCATGTTGTAGTATTCGTCAACGTAACGGTCGACTTGCCTGAGGTAGATGTCGGCCGGGATATAAGTATCTCGATACTGGAACTCGAGTGGATGTTGGTCTCCGTGACGAATGTGAAGTCCGATGATGGGTGCATGTGTGGTAAGGCTGTCTTCTGTATTTGCCTTGGCTTGAAGTCCAGTCACACGCTCATCGACGTAGGCTTGATCTTCATCGCTCAGAATAAAAAGGTCTTCGTATCCAATGCGAGCCAGTTCGAAAAGGTCCCGCAATCCGTCATCCGTTCCTGCAACTCGATGATTCTGGGCTAGCAACGCTGGGAAAACCTCCTTTGCTGTTGCAGACGATACGACCAAATGGCGAGCTTGGAAGGGACAGGGGACCATATGGTGTCTCGGGGGAGGACGGCAGTCTGGAACAGGAGGAGCTTCGAAAATCTCGGTCCAAGGACCATAGGCCCAACGTTTATCCACAATGAAGAACTCACGGCCGAGCTGCTTGGCCAATCCGTAGAAAGTCCACAACATCATGAGCGTGTTGCCGAGGCCAGCATCCGAAGATTCCAAGACAAAAGTCATAGTACTCTCACAAACAGGCTTGTGCTTCAAGTGCTTCTTATTCAACCCAACGAATTTACCCTTGTTTTTGGCGCGAATTCCTTTGTAAGGAGTGAGGAGTCCTGTTCTCTCGGCCTCGTAGACATCGATGTAGTATTCATCTTTAGCGTCATAGTTGATGATGGCATTTTCAGTGATCGGAGCCTTGTGATGAATATCCCTTGCCCGCGAAGAAACCTCTCGACACTGGCTGCCCATCTCAGCATACTGCTCCATAGTCAAGGGAAAATCACCATTTGGGGGAATAAAAACGGTCCACTTCGAGCGACCCTTGATATCATTGATGAGAATGGGCGTAGGGAAGTCGGGGAAGGCATCCTGGCCAATCATTTCAAACTCCTCTTGTCCAAAGTAAGGCCAGACTGCTGCTGGAATGACATCTGGGTTCTGGAAAGCCAAGGCTACAAGATACGTGATCGAGAGCAGAATACCGAGAAGGAAGAGTCGTCGAAAGACTCGGCTCGGTCGAGTGACCAGGATCTGGCTTGAGGTCCTCTTGGGAGGTCGAGGTACTAGCGCCGGGAGTGCTGGAGAAGCTGGTGGTGAGAAAAATAGGTGGTTGAAGTTGAAACGGGATGAAGTTGACGAGATTGGACCACGATCCTGAGCGTTGTAAGAGCTAGCTCGGCGCAGGTTGAGTGCAGGCGGCACCACCAGCATCTTTGATTGAGTTGGACCAGACATCATGAAATCTTTTGAAAATGGAGGTAGGGTAAGTGAAGAGATTAAGATAAACAAAGAAAAAGAGTCGGCAAACAAGAGCCCGAGACTTTTGCTTGGAATGTCTGTGAACGTAAAGGTGGGAAGTCGGGAAAACGACAAACCAGGTCGTTTTCGCCGGATAATCGAGGTTTAAAGGAAGGACAAGAATGGCTTGCGTTGCTTTTGGTCGGTTGGTGTAACACAACCAAGAAATGTTATCTCTTTGATAGTGCAGATTCTTCAAACGGAAACAGTTTCCCTTCCCGATAGTCAAACAAACGAGTTAATCCTAAATCTGTGTATCGCGTCGGTCGACATGTAAGGAAGCGAATCGCCAAGTTGTCCCGCCAGTTCCTTTTAACTGTCGTGAAGTTATATACCCGGGGATACGCAGTCGAAACGAAAATCTGAAGAGAAAATGTCCAAGTGGCCAAACAATTGTGAGAGAAATGGGCTTAAGGAATGTATCGAGAATCGAATAAGAGATCAAGCTGTAACCGTAGACATCAAGCCTTGGACCTGCGCAGCAGAGAGTAAGAAGAGAAGAGTGAGAACACGAATCCCCGCGGGGCACAAAAGACAAGAAACAAAGGTTCTAGAACCAGACGCAGAGATATAAGAAATCCTTTGGATCATGGTCCTGGGTAGAGAGAGGATGAAGACCGGATGGGATGTGGCTCGAGCTAAGACAGGGCAGGGAGCACCCTGGATGGGAAGCAACTCCGAGGCAACACCTGCCTCGGGATACTCTAGCACGGATAAAACATCACATTAGGAACTTACGACGTACAAAAACGTGGTTTTACTACGTACTTGGCCTAATTGATTGGTAGAGGATGCCCTCCAGTTTGACCGCATATTTGCACCTCCTCAAGGTCAGAGCCAGAGTGTTGGTCAAGGATATAAGGTTAATAACCATGATCCTACTAATTTTCCTTCAAATCCCATCACCTCCGCTCAGCAAAACAAAGAGAAGAACCAAGCCCCGACTCCTCAGACCATTTGAAAATGTAAGCATCGCAAGCTAAGCTAAGTCCGATAATCGCATCACGTTGCGTGAGTGGGGTTTCGACGGCAGAAAACGAAAGAATGCTGGGGGTTTGACGGTGGTTTACCTCAGACTGATTACGCAGGGGCACAATATGCTGTGCACAAAAGTGCTCCCTCCGCCATGTCATCATAACATTAATAGGAAACATATCGTGTTCCGGTTGTCGATGATCATCCTATGGAAGCCGGTAGATCTTGTGTGATGAGCCGTTACAGATGTTGGGTTGGCTAGTTGGACAACCAGCCAACTCCCATGGTAGCGCTTCTTTCATGCATTGAATAGACGAGATGTTGATGAGCTCACTGGTGGCCTATCTATCACCACACAGAAGCTGTCAACGGGATGTGGCGGCTAGCAACCGAAACAGCTCTGCTACGTGCCACTTTGGCTTACAACGCTTTTACCTTTTGCAATTCGCCAGTTCCTCGAGCCTGACAAAGGAAGCCCTTCTTCTTAGCTCTTACGAGGCCCAAGAGGTTCGCACCCTAGCCCGCGCTTCTGCAAGGTACAGCTCCTTGCTAATCTTGACAGGGATGGATGCGGAAGCAAAAAAGGCCGGGGCTCTTGGGTTTTCGCTAATTTCAGACTTGTTTCGGATTTGGCAGCTTCCAACGGTCAGAACCAATCAAAAAGAGATATCAATTTAAACCCTGTCAAAGTCCTCCTGGTGATAATCCCAAGGACCACATCAAGTTAACCAACGACGAGAGCTGCCATTCTTCTTAAGCTTTGCGTTTCAATCACACATTGCGAGAAACAAAATGCTTTGCAATGTTTCGAAATAGCACGTATCCTCCACGGGGCAGAACAAGCCGATCATTACAGATTAGGAACGGAAGCTGATACCTCCTCCTTTTTGTGTTTTGCGTTTGCCTGAGAAACATTCTGAGGATCGTGTGAAATTGTCTGACTCGACCGTTGTGCCACTATGAAGCCCCAGGCAATAAAACATTTCATGCGCAATGCCTTATCACGTTGCTTTGTTGTTTCAATGGTATTAGTGCGCGGGAAGTCGGTGTTTTATTACTTCTTGATGAAAACGGTCTTCTTAGTAATCGCAGGATCCATGGTCGCCCAGATTGCATCTCTGCAGTTAACGAGTATCTTTATGATTGGACACTATCTATCGTCAGAAGCCTCTCATTCTTGTCTGTCTGTCTGATCCCATCTTTTCTCGTTCTCCGTCATTAACTCACTGCAACAGCCAAGTGTTGCATGTTAGACGTTGCTTGCTGTCAAAGCTTCCGCTCCCAACTCGTCATGATATAGGTAGTTATAGTACACAACTAAAGCTCTGTCTCCAAATAATAAAGTCAAACGAAGGTGAAAAGGAATGTCCTATTAAAAGACATGTTGCCGCCCGCTCCCTGGCCCAAAGAAGAGGAAAATATTCACATAACACAATAAGGGTTCTGCGGTCCCCTGTTTTTCACCGAGTCCCTGAAACAAACATAAAATGCGGGCGCTTGCATGAAGAGCCACAAGTCCTTCCATTCCGCCTTCTCTCGCCGGGTGACAAAAGAAAGTATACTCGGGTATAACGCAAATAAAAACCCTTTTCCCACAAGAAACAGTCAATCCCATTTCCCTAAACGCCTGTATGCTCAACATCCCCCACCCCATTTACTCTAGAAAGAGGGTCAATAAATAATGAGACGCTCGGTTTTAAATGATCTTCTATGCCTCTGTCGGCATGTCTCTTCTCTCCTCAGGGGGGTTCGGTGTAGGAGTTCGTCGCAAGGGCTCAAAGTTGGGCTCTGCTAATGAGTCCATCTTCTGGCCACTGGCCAAGCGTACGCTGCCTCGCTTGCCTCGCACCACCTGGCCTCTCTCAACTCGATCTTGAAGCATCTCGTCCAAGAGATTGTTCATCTCGTCAACGCCACGCGTTCGCTTCTTATCTGTCTCCATTGGTTTCGTGGTGCTGGGTATGTCGGTCTTCGCACCTTGCTGCAGAGGTGGAGAGCGAGGCTCAACAGTCGCTTCAGCCGTGTCTCGTGATCGAGCTGCACTTCTCAAGGCCGCCAACATTCTGTCCTTGTCGTCTAACCTTGCTCGAAGATCCGCAATCTCGGAGTCCTTTTCCCTCAAAGCAGCAGATACGCTGTGATCCTCTCCTACCATGATAGCCTTGTTCGGAGCTGCGAAACCAACCGACGCTCGACTAGAGCTTGCACGACGTGCCTGGAGAAGTCGCTTCTCCAATGTCGCAATGTATCGGTTCTTGTCCGCAAGATCAGCTTGCAGGGCACGGTTCTGGGTCGTCAAAGATGCTGTGCCGTCTCCAAATTCACCTGCACTGTCATCTTCCACATCACCAACATCACCCCCGATCTTCTGATCACCACTGGAGCGACGGCCGACGGTAGAGGATGCTGATGTTATTGATGAGGTTCGTTCCATCAGTGGTTTGCCGCCCACAGAAGTAGCAACAGACGAGCGAATCGACGCTGGCAACGAGATCTGCGAGAACTGAGAGAATCGCGCGTATTGACCCATAGAACTTATTGATCCATTCGTGTTGACACCAATCGACTTTGAGCTGAGGATGAGACGGTTCAGATGGTCAATTCGTTCCTTGAGCGCCGTTCGGGCGAGTTGCATCTCGAGGATTTGCTCCTCATGCCGCTCCGCCGCCTCAGCTTCTCTGGCCTTTTCTTCTTCCTCGTTATGAACCTTGTCTTCCTCCATGACTTCCCCCTTCTTCTGCTTTGCCTGAGACTCTAGCTGTTGGCGCAGTTCCGTGATCTCCATGCGATAACGCTCAAGCAGAACTCTCGCTCCGCCTTCACCGCCAGCTCCGAGGGCTTCCTCAGCCTTCTTCGCATGACTAACAATGCTGTTTTTGGCTCTTGAGGCGAATTTGAGCGTATTGATCGTTTCAAGGGTGTGATTGTTGGCCAGAACTGCGCTGTTTCCAGCGCCGATCTGTATCGTGCAGAGAATGCTGATGAGAGAATTTCCAGATAGAGCCCCCTGCAGCAATCGAGTGAGTTTACTATCACGATACGGAAGATGCTTCCCTTCCTTATCTCCGCCCTTTGCTTCTTTCTCTTTCCACTCTGAAAGCTTGGAGATAACATTTCCCAGGGTGAGCAGACTCTTGTTGATGTGAGCTCCTTCTTGTCTGCGTTCTTTCGACTCGGCAGCCTTTTCGGAGCCAGCAAGATCGATCAAGCTCAGTGTCGACACTCGAACACCACCAGGCAAAAGGCCAGATCGCTTACCGTCCCCTGCAACCGCAGTCCCCGGCATTCTCTCTCGAGACTCCACTACAATCTGAACAACCGCATGACTGCGTGAACTGCGGGCATTGAACTGAGTGCTAGCGGTTCTTCGAGCCTGGTCGCCACGTGCAATGACTCGCAACAACTGTGTAGGGCTCTGCACAATCTCCTCCTTCAGCGGGGTAGCATACACACCCCGCTTGCTGTCCTCCCGCAGCTTTATCTCTTCTTGCTGCGTTCCTCCTCCACCATTTGCGGAGGCCATACTCAAAAGATCGTGGATTTTCTCGTTGTAAATCTCTAAGTAGCTGACTCGTAGCAGAAATTCTCGTGAGGGCGTTTCTCGAATGTACGAAAAGATATCAGTAATGGCAAGAGGAATCACACCTGGTGATGAAGCGGTTCCCTGCATGGAAAACGTCTTTCCGGTACCAGTCATACCGTACGCAAAGACAGTGCCGTGGTAACCCTCCATAACCCGTCGGACCAGTCGCTTCGCAATATGATCGTATACTCTAGAGTTATGGTCATGTGTCGTAAAAACGTTGTCTGAAGAATGTCAGTAGTGGTCAGGATTCCAGTTCTATAGGCGCATACCATAGTAATGATCACCGCCGTCCTTTCCTCTGAACGAGATAAGTGACTTGCGCCCATCGACCATCCATTCGCCCTCGGGGCTCCCGTTGTTTCCATTAGCATCTGGTCGAACTCGCACACTCACAACAACATTTCCTTTGCCATCTTGTTTAGATGCTCGCTTGTCGGCAGAAGCATCAGACTTCTGACCTGATCCTTCCGCAGGATCATCATACGTTGTGGCTGATGTTGAGTATGAGTCTTGTGCTGAAGAGCTTCGGCTCTGTGGCGGTGATGCAACACTGATCAAGCCGTCCGACATGCGCACGCTGGTAATCGACTTTCCATCCCCACTGCCGTTGAGGAAGCTTGGTGTGCTCGAACTCATAGTGCTGTACATTGATTCTTTTGCGGATTTAGAGGGTTTCCTTGTCGATCGAGGTTTATCGGGAGCTCTTGGACTAGGTGGCACGCCACTACTTGTACGTGTGTCGCCTCTGGGCGGTTGAGGGAAAGAGTTGATGCTGACGCTCTTGCGGAGGGTCTTTCCGGTACCATTAACGCCCGACCCGGACTTCGGTTGCGGAAGTGCGGCCGATGGCGCTGGGCCTGGAGGAGCCAGGCTCATCGTGGAGGGTGTTCGAAGACCGGATCTGGGAGTCCCTGGTGCTGATCGGATCGATCCTGTGGGCGAACGAATGTTTCCTGTGCTCTTGCGCGTTTTGCTCACTGGTAAGGCTGGTAGGGCCATGTTGGGGGGGCCAACTGAGGGCCGCGATGGGCGTGGTAATGTTGTTGTCATTGTAACGTTGAGTCGGGCGATGAAAAAAAAAAACAAAGCAATAAAAGGATTCAGCTGCTCGCAGGCTCAAAGTTGGTGGCCTGGTGCAAGGCTTGTTAGGCGTCCTAAAAGGTCGGTTGGTCCATCAACTACGTAAACCGATGACAAGTTCGGACGGGTTTGGTTGATTCAATGTCGCTCTCGAAGCGTAGGAGGATCGACTGTAATGTCAAAAACAATATCGTAAAGCGTGTGGGTTCTAGTCTTTCGTAAAGATAGTCGAGTTGACCGATCAAGGAGGCAATAAATCGGTGGAACGCGGGAAGCTGGGCGGGATCGGATGTATGTCTCTCAAAAGTGGTATCGGCTGGTCTGAGGATGATCACTGACTTGAGAAAGGGCGGCGCAATAGTGCATAGTAGTGAAAAGGATCTAGGTCTAGCCAGCACAATAAGAGAAAGTATCAGTATTGAACAAAACAAATTCAAATGGAAGTGAAGCAACCAGCAACGTACACAGCCGTCGAATTGTTTGAGGGAGAAGGATTGCAGTCGAAAGGGGGGTGGTATCTGGGAGCGTTCCAGGTCCTCTCGAAGTAGCAACGCAACAGGAAATGAGGAAGTGAACCCTTACCCTTGGTAAAAAGCAAACCACTGAGAACAAGGCCGAGCAAGGCTAAGGTTAGTGTACCTCGACTAGCGCGACGGGTGGCCTTGGATGAGCACGGTGACGATACCAGCCTCTGACCTCTAGGGTTCCAACAATCGAGGCCAGGAAAAGACACAGATCAAAACCGGGACCTTGCTGACGATAAACTGCGAACTGGAGATCGTAAGCCGAGCCTTGGTTCAAGAGGCTAGATAATATCGGAGCTGAACCGAGTGATGAATTGAGCCTGGCGTCGATGTTCGCAGCTGGAAGGAGGAACGAGGGCGAATGGAAGATCGATTGCGGTAATGTTTATGTATGGCACGGCACAGACACAGACACAGACACAGCTGAGATTACCGCGCAAGGTGCCGTCTTTACCTTGCCTAGACCAGCGTTGATGTGGGGAGAAAAGAGTTGAAAGAATCCGTCAAAGCATTTGGGGTGGAGGGAAATGGCTGGACAACTGGGATAAAGGTTCTAATGCAGTCCCACCGCAAGCGCAACACAAGCACAGAGAATGAAGTGAGTGATACGGGTGGCGTGACGTGCAGAAGAAAGACAAGGGAGCGGCTTGGAAAAGGGTGATCCGATATTATTCAATGGAGAGAAAAGACCTATAATAATAATCTGGTGGATAGGATGGGAAAAGATGAAGGAGGGACCCAGAAAATGACGAACGCGATTGAGTCGAGTCCAAAAGCTCAGTGTTCGGGTTCCTGGGCTGGAAACGGCCCGCTCAAACACCTGAAGCGCCTTGAGATTTTAGGAGACGGGTGCACTAATTGAGAGCCGATGCGTTCCAGTTTACAGCGCTTACAGCACTAGCGTGAGAGACCTCCACTGGGCTCGAGTATCCGGGCCAGCACAGGATCTATGAGCAACCTACAGGTGTTTGTTCGGACAACCTCGTGGGGGTGTCATCATGAGACCCGAGCATTGTGTTCTCATACGCCTCTTCATGCATCTAGATTGGATGACAACGTGCATCCTGACAGTACATGGGCTTCAAGGATAAACGAGCATGCACTACTAAACCGTTACTACTACGTAGTACTGTATAGTGAGGACTGTAATTACGATATGCAAGCCCAAGTCACGTCTTCGAGTAACATTGGATGTCGAAAAAGTCGATTGGACCAGGATGCACGGCCTATAACAGCTCCCCGGTCGAGATAATAACACCCTGCCTTCAGAGTCGAGCCACTTAGAAGGCCGTGTCTGGACGCTTGAGGATATCTTCCCCGGCTGAACTTTGGCCTACGACCGATGAGGTTAGACTTCAAGACAAAGACGTAAACATTAAATTTGTATGCAGCTGTACGGAGTACAGTAATTAGGTACGTAGAGACTCAGGGAACACGGGTCAACATCAGAACAGTTATCCCTGACTCCCCCCATCATGTCAAAAGGAAAGTCCATCCAATTGTTGTACATGGACTTGAATCCTTTCCTTTCCTTTCCCTTAACTTTCTTCTGCTACTGCAATAGCATACGCCAACTAAGATGCTAACAAACGGCTCGGAAGTTTCCCTTAATTAACACCTGAACACATACAGTGGACCAAGAAGCCTCCACAAGTTCGTCGGGTAACTGCGTAGTCGATCGCCCCTCCCTCCTCCCTACCCAGGTATCTGCGTAGTAGATACCTGTGTAATGTACCTACTAGGTATAGTACTAAGTAGGGAATAATACTACATACATCACACAATTCCATCCCTCTATTGGGTGGGCATTGAGGAAAAGCCCTAGGTACCTATGCAGCTATGGACGGCACCTGTGATTTAGCTTCCGCCCCAGCAACCTCAAACAGCTAAGGCAGGTACTACCGATTGCGCCTGGCCAGAAGAGCAAAACTTTGTCCAAAATGGTTTGTTTCGAACATCATCACACTTTTTAGTTCCAACTAACTAACAAACTCTACCGTACAGTACAGCTTACTTTGTTGTCTCATAAGCACTGGCGCTGATCAGTAAATTTCCATATTTGGCGTTGAGCTCCCTTGCTGGTTGAGATTCTTCGCTTTGCTCTAAACCCCGGAGCATATCACTTCCCGGCAATGCTCCCTCTTTGTACAGAGTACGGAGTATTACGCAGTACATCCAGTACGTACATATACGAAGATATGTCTAGATCGCCGGGCTGCCCTTACTGCCTCGTTGTCTCAACTTCTTCATCGACCCAGCTCCTTGCAAACCTGCCTGCTCCCCTGCCAACCTTCAAGGGCATCATCGACCAACTCCCAATGCAGCTAGCTAGCTGAGTGGCTCGCCCCTTTCCGTCTGGGGACTGGAGTCACTGGACCCTTCACAATAATTGCTCCTCCTTGTAGACGGAGCTTTGGTACCGACTACGTCGAAGATAGTAAAGAGGATCACACCTACCAAGAAAGGTATTCGGATATGGAAAATCCCACATTACGCGGTGATGAGCATCCTCTTAGACCCTTTCTGCTTTATTACTACTTAATTGCTCATATAGAGCGTATACGTACCATGAAATCCATTCAGTTTTGGATTGCCCGCAAAAAGTTCCAGTGATCCTCACGTACATAGTAGTACTGTCTGCATCCGTACCTGCATGCCCCTCTAGCCCTCCAACAACGGGACCCTTCAAGATTTGCAAATTCCAAGGAGCGGAGTGTCCTAAAAGTGAGACCCTTGCTAATAAGGATGCCCCCGCTTCGAGGCCAGCTTGTAACCCACTCTATCAAAGCAAATATACGCATGTTGGACAGTGGCTAACAGCTCACAATTGATCATGAATACAGCCCTCTTAACGAAAACCATATCGTACTAATCTACACGAGACCCGATGCAACCTAAGATCGCACCAGTCCGAAACACCATCAACAGACGGGATGATTCCCGGATCATACTCGAACAAAGCAAGGGCTCGGAATTGAAAAAGAGACAAGTTAGTTTTAACGGCACATTCCATCGACGGTTAAACAGTATTCAGACCATTGCCTCATCCAGGTACAGAGTATTATGGAAACCACCAATGGCTTTGGCAAGCTCACCCATCATTGGCCTGGAGTTCGAAAATCTTGCGGTGCAATTTCAATAACCCCCCTGACCTGCAGTCATCTAGTCTAACACGGCTCATCAATGGGCTTCAAGGGACCCTTGTCCGTGCCCCTTTCGCTCAGACTCCACAACAGCATCGCTACTTTGAGCCACGCAGTGTTAGGCAAGTCCTCGTCAACCTATGGATGAAGCCAAACCTTCTCACATGAGCACGAAACATTTCTAGCTGCACATGGTGATCACATCGGAACATATCTGTCGATACCAATGGCGGATAGTGAAAAGTTTGCTAACCAGCTGAGAGGTGCTTCATTAATTATGGACGACCAACATCATGTACTTTATTACTATGTAGGATAAGAACATGCACACCTGCAAGGTTATTCTCGCTTCATACGTACTATGGTATTTCCTCCGATGTGACAGCCTCGCTCACTTGCTTCAAGGTTCCACAATCAACGGTTCTTTGACGGCCGTTGGCCCGTCTCGACGAATCGCTATTCATTCATCTCACTCCTGGTACCATGAAGATCTTCTCCGCCTATCACAAATCTCGACGGCACGTGGAGTTATCACTCGGATTCTAGGTTCAGCATCGCATTGGTTTGTCTTGCGGAAATGATTTCCTCATACCTCGCAATTGACTCTCTCCATTCGAGTCTTACGTCCGAATACGTGGGTTCTCTACCAACTGCATATGCATGATGATTTGTTGTCCAGCAGATGACAAAGGACAGGTTAGCGATAATGCGTCAGTACCTAATACCACCACCTCGGATTGTGTGATTGAGACAAAATCGGCTTGGCCCAGCTGCCCAGTAATGCATCTGCAACTCGGTATCCATAGACATGCCGGTCTGGATGACTGCATCACACTCGCTAGGATCGTGCCCACACAAGATCAACATTGCATATGCAGCCGCCTGCACCCCCTTCCTTTCCTTTTCGTCCAACGTCTGGGTTTGCCTTGGCTTGCTTTTCATACTAGTTGGCCTAAACTACATCAGGCGTGAAACCCTTGCTTGTCTTGAATGTTTCTGGATGACAGCCCAGATGGAAGCTTCATAGCTGATTGGTAACTAATAGCTGAGCAAACCTGAAACAGATTTCAAGACAGCCAGAAACTTTCCTCTTCCAATGAACAGTCTGCCAGATATGAAGAACAAACTCAATATCCATTTCGGGCATCTGGTCAACACACCAACAGCAGGAAAACTACGGACGTATTCGTTTAATTGATAATGGAGTGCGAGTTTGAGAGTCAAAGACTGGTTTTTCTCTTCAACGGTGGGAGATGATATCGTCTCAGCAATCGAGTAGAGCATCCTTATCATGCGTTCGATCAACAGCTAGGGGCGAGCAATACTGTTGAACCTGTGAGCCAACCTACCAACAGAGTTGAACCCTTGTCCTCGCCTAGGGGAGTTGTCACAGTGTTGGGGTTAATGCCTGTCAAACATCCTATCACAGTTCAGTCACAAGTTAATCACAGCTGTCACACCTTAGGGGGAAAACGCCTTTCGCCCCAACTGAATGTCTCATGGAGAGCGAAATTCATACAACCCGTATAAATACCCTGCCCGCAATAGCGTCAACGCCAACTCGAGAGAAGGATTGTCATATTGTGGGTCACATCTATCATTTTGCGAGTCAAACTCAGTAACTCTATTTGCTATTGGGAATTAATTCGATTGGGGGAGCCGTATCTTTGTGACTTGGGATCTGATTCTAAGCCGTGCCTATCTGCCACGCTTTAAGACTTTATAGAGTGCAAGATACAAGTTGTATATCAGCTCTAAACACAGACTTTCCTCAGGTAACACCATGATCACATGCGCCCGCCGACAAAACTCAAAAGCATGAACCAATGCCGTGTAATCTATATGATGCTTCGTCTCAATCTCCCAATGCCCTCACTCCCCTTCCTACGCTTCCCGTCTCGAACACTTCCACAACGCCTAGTCCAACAGCCTCCCCCAAGACCCAAGACCATTCAACTCCCCAGAACTCCTTCCACCTCGGCCCATAGAGACCGCCACCCTCGAATCGCTCTTCCAACCAACTCTCTGGCCCTTCACCCCAACGAGTTCGCTGTAGAGACTCTCGCACCCAGTCCACAGTAGCAGTTGCCAGCTTCAAGTGCCGGCCATGACCAGGCACTGAGATCCGAAGACCAGGTGGCGTTAATGAGGAGCGTGTAAGTGTCGGGGCGCCGCCGCCACCGCCGGCGAGATGAATGGCATTATGACCTCCAACGGCAGCAATAGTACCAGATGCGAAACGCGAAACATGGTGGATCGATGTCAGCGTTGTTCGGTCTTCTGGCCGTATATCTAGAGTACGCTCTGATGCTAATGGAGTAGAGTTTGTAAGAAAGCCTGCCCGAACAAGTTCATCAGCTTGTTTACTACTCAGAGTTCCCTCCTGTAGTATTTTCGTGGTCGGGTTCTCTTTTAGAAAGGCCTTGAACGATTTCCTCGTCTCTTCGGTCAAAGAGGCTTTGCTGAGCATATCCTCGTAGTCAGTCATCTCTATCAAGGCTTCAGCTCCACCACCACGTCTCTCAACCCTCACTCTCCGTATTACGCCTTTTATCGTCAACTCTGCAAGTTCCCGTTCAACTCGTCCTGGTGAAAGTAGAATTGCATTGAGATGGCCAACTGTAACAAGAGGTGCGGTGGTGGCGCGGTAGTTAAGAACTTCAGTTGTTCGTGTTGAGTTGAAACCTGTCTGAGGCGCGGGACTGAACATCCGAGCACGGATGTATCGCATGGCCTGGACAACATCTCTGAGTTTGAGGTCTTCTTCGAGCACCTTTGTCAGGCCTATATCGTCGAATTTGTCTTGGAATAGGTCTGCATCTTGATCTTTCGTGTTGCGGGCTGGTCGGCGTGGGGTTGAGTTTGAGCATTTGCGGGATGGTTGTGATGCCTTCAGAGGCTTTGTGATCCGACCTGACTTGCCGAAAATAGATCTGATAGTTCGAGGCATCTTGAATGGCTGTGTGGATAATATATGAGTTTGTAAGACAAGAGTTGTTCGACAGCCCAATGTCATCTGTGCCCTTATCTGGTGGCAAATTCGTGGAGAAATTGGAGTTTTAAGGATGACTCAAACTCTAAGCAAAACGAGTTCAAGAAAACAACCTCGGCGATTCCCAAGTCAAAGTAGAGCCACGCATTAAAGAAGAAAAAAACCAGAAAGACACGACCAGAGTTCCGAGGTGTAGTTAAAGTTGATGCCTATCCAACTGGACAAAGATTACCTTAAATCCATGTGGCTGACTAACTGGTCACGGTGGTGTGTATGCCTGATAGTCTACAACCCCAACTATCAAACGACTCACGAAATAACTACATTTGCAGAATTAATTAGTATGAAATTATGGTTCAGTCGCCATGCTAACCGGCGGTTGTCAAGATATATGAAGTGATGGCGCTCATTCTTTCACTCGTAAGCTTCAAAGATATCCTCAGCAGCTCTCTTCCAACCTCTGGCTCCTTCTTCTGGATTCTGGCCCACTGATCTCGATCCATCAGCCAAACAATACAGTCGCGTTCTACAACCGCAGTTGCAGTTCGATCTGTCTCAGAAAAGAAGGGCAACTCGCCGAGAGTTGTTCCAGCGACAATGCTCTCGCACAGCCAACCCTGAGGAAGATCATACTCGGCACGCACAATACCACGTTCGACAAGGTAGAACCCATTGGCTGGCTCCCCACGCCGGAAGAGAACGGTTCCCGCGGGGATTTCGCGTCGAGAGAAGTAAGAGGCTGCGGGGAACCAGAAGTCTTCATTCTTGTCGCTCAACCCCTGGAAAACTTGGAGCATGAGACGAAGGGGCTCCTTGAAGCTTTGCCACTTCTTTGGACGCTGGACCTCAACACTGCTCAGAGCATCGCGAGCGGCTTCAGCAAGGTGGTTACGACGTGGTGAGTTGAAAGGGGGGTCGAATGAGGAGAACCCGGATGGTTTGTTGGGGGGTACATCCAAGTTCTGTGCTGACTGCGCCGATATGCGCCTCAGAGAGTTCATCTCTTCCTGCCTGGCATAGAGAGTCTTGAGAAGTTCGTTCTCGCAACTCTCTAGGGCAGAATTAAGGTTGGGCAACATCATGACCTCAATGCCATCGTTTCCAAGTCCAACAGCTCTCAGATTGCGACCGAGTTGAGTCTCCGAGTCTACACCACTCAGAACGAGAACGACATCCTTGTTATCGAGTAGCCGACTGATGGTGTTGAAAGCCTCACCAGCAGAATAGTCGAGTCCAGTGACGTGCCACATATCGAGTATGAGGAACTTAATGGGCTGCTTGGTGAATGCACTGTCCTCTAACAGGCCTCGGATCTTCGCTTCCACGCTGACAATGGTTCCGAAGAAGAGGTAGCCCGTGAGCTTAACGATGTAGATCTGGCGGCCGACCTCTTGTAAGTAGTGTTGTTGAGAAGGGTTGCGTCGCACAGTAGATGTAACGATATCTCCAGAATAGTTTCCGCGAATGGCTGACACCCGGGAGGTCTGCAGAACCAATGACACAAAAGCCAAGAGGATACCAACTCCAATGCCGACAACAAAATCATGAATACCCATGACAAGAACGATTACAACAACAGTCAGGTATTCGGCTAGTTTGAGCTTCTTCCGTGGAAGCCATAGAGCCTCAAGCAACAGCTCAAAGCCAAGATCATAGATCAAAGTGCCTACCATCATGACTGGGATAAACCCGATGAGGGATGGGCCAATAACCATGACACCGAACGTTGCTGCGGCCAGCATATAGCCTGCGAGACGGCTATTACCCCCAGACCGCATAAAGAAAACAGTGTTTGCATAGACCAAGTAGTTTTGAATACTACCAAAACAACCAGACAAGAAGTTAGAGTATCCATGTAGCCTCAACTCCTTGTCAAGATCAGCATGATCCTCACCACAGTTGAGGGCTAAAGCAGGGACGTTGATCGGGACATGCAGAATTCCAAAGAATGTCAATGCAAGCATAGCAGGTACGCATTCGATCACCGCATCCCAGCGCACAAGGTTAAACTCTGAGAAAGGCGTTAGTAAAACAGGAATGAAGGGAAATGGGGCCTAGAGCTTACTGTAAAGAGTGTAGAAGTACCACCACGGCTCACCAGAGGGAGGACCTTCGAAGATCCAGCCATGGCCCCGTAGGACATCAACATCCAATGAATCCAACGCAAGGACAAAGAAATAGAATACCAGTGGGATCGCTAGAATGAACAGGGGAAGGAAGAACTTGGATGTGATCTTAGACTGGCCATAAAAGAGGACGATGGCCAGAACTAAGGGCACAACCCAGAGAGGTACAGTGGCTGGATCTGAGAGCTGCTTCAGAGTGTCGAGGTTGTACTGTAGGCTGCCATCAAGTCGAGCAGAAACCTCGAAGCCGGTTGCGATTAGGAACCAACCTACACCTCCAATGCAACCAATTAAGATATGCCTAGGGATGAATCCCACCATGTAACCGACTTGAAATCGGCCCATAAGATAGAACACGAGCCCGGTCATCATGGCGCTAATAGAGAATGACACAATCGTGGTGGCGATCACGGCATCAGGGTTGTCTTCCCCAACAACTTCAGTGATTTTAGCAGCCATATTATGAAAGAATGGAACAACTTCGATCTGGTGCTGTTAGCAAAATTCGATAGGTATGAAGTAAAAGACAACTGACCAGTTCTGAACCAACAGCACCTTTGAAGATACTACCAGATGAAAACGTGATTTGTGAAACAATAGTGCTAACATAGAAAACAGAAATTCCAGCAGACCCAAGTTGGGAGAAGATTGGCTTTCCTAGGGGGAAGAGGATCATTCCTGTGCCTATTAGAAACCGTGCATAAACGTAAACCTGGGAAACATACCGTATGACAGAGCATCCAAGATGTTGAGCAACAAGCCAACAGCAACAGCAGGTAGACATGAAGTTGGTGCAATGACCATATTGTTCCAAAGCGCACGACGATTCCATTTCTTGGGGTTGACAGCGATCGCAACTCCTTGAGACATTCTTTCTTCCATCTTGTGGCCGACTTCAACAAAACCACTAAGCCACGGAAGCTTCATTTGAGACTTCTGCCCTTCAAGATCAGAGTACGACCGTCGACCATCCGAGGCTATCCGCGTGAGTAGAGGTGTCTGCTCTGTCGCGTCTTCTGTATGAGTAGCGCGGTGTTGTTCCCCCTGCACGCGACGTGCGTCACCACTGCCCTCTTCATCCTCGACCTGTGGCTGGGTAGGCGCAATCGATTGGGGTGGTGATCGTTTGAGGAGGTTTGCCAGCACTGATGGTCCGGCATCCGCGTCAGGGTCCTCATCATGACCTTCTGGGGAGGGTGGTTCGGAGACTTCGACGATTGTTTTCGAGGAACGGGCATTGTCATCCGTGCGGGCATCGTCAGCAACCTCGGACTCAATCGAGTCCTGATACGAAACCCTTGCCCGTTGGAGAACAGTCGAGTGTTGTTGTGTCTTGGGGTCGGAAAGTAAATAAGTCGCAAGCTCTGCAGTATCCTGGCGGACGGACAAAGCGTTCTGAATACTATCAATTGGCACTATGAGAGAGGTCAGAATTAGTTGAAGACCCGGGTAGATGAAAGATCAGGTGCTATGTACCTAAGCTATCTCGCACAGAACCGTGGATAAAAGATCGAATAGGTTCTCTTTGAGCTGCAGAGCTAGAGGACGGTCTTGCAGCAATTGGGACATTGGGGCTATGGCCATGCTGAACAGGTGAAGTTGAAGGCTCGTCGGGTTGCAATTGAGCTTGCTCGTTTTCCCTCTGTGAGGCACCACTCATGGCTCTTCTCCTCCATGGCGTAAAGTTGAGCGGCGACGACATTGTATCGGATTGGGGCGGCCACAAAGGCACCTATGAGCGCAAAATGCAGCTCTGTCGCATGAGCAATATCCCAGATTGGCGATCGTTTTTTCTTTGTTTTTCCTTCTTTCTTCCCTTGCAGGATCCAAAAAGCGAGGGAGGCTCAAACAATAACGAACGAGACAGCAATGAACATTCCAAGTGAAGCCTCCACGATGAAGGATATGGCGAGGATTTCGTGGGGAATGGAGTGACGAATGTCAACTGCAACCCGACGCAACAAGAAAGCGCAACTCGACGACCGGGGCTGATCAAAGCGAGGTGGGTCGTCTCATGACACTATCAAACCTAGGCGCCCGCATAGAGGTTTGAGTTATGAAAGGACAGTAAAGGTATTGTAAAGGTATTAAAAGTACGAGGAAGTTAAGCCTTAGAGCTTATATTGTATAAACAAACAACCAGAGACCATAATTGGTTTCGATTGGCGAGTATCATACTATCCCAACACTACCAGATTCAAGTTCATATTTAACTTTTGTCAGAGTCTTCAATGGATTTTGAGAATCCTTGTCATCACCTACCTAGGTAGCCATGAACTGGATGTCCTGCAGCTTGTTTTTTTTTTCTCTGCATACCCGACCTGTAGGTGGGCGAAGGGCCCGCTAAAAAAGACTGACCGAGAACCCACTAACGATCGCCACGGCCTAGAAAACATGTCAACCTTGGCCACAACGGCCGTCGAGTGGCCGGACGGGCCGAGTTGCTTAGCGTAGGGGGGAGGAGGTTGAATTGAGATCCATATGATAAGGCGCGGCTCATTGTTTTTATGTAACTTTGGTCCACTTAAGAATACAGTATCTAGAGTAGGTTAGACTATCTATTTGTATCTATCTATCCACCTGGGGCTTACACGAAGCACACAACAGAGCGTTTGCGGAGATCTCAGAAACCGAAATATCGACTGTCCTCTTTGGTGTTAATGCCTTGCTCAACCGCATTACCAAATATGACATCAACTCAGTTCAACTGCCATGCCAAGTGACTCTTTCCGTAAGATTACCTCTATTTTTGGACACATTATATTTGAGTGGCTAAAGACTGTGTCTGTCTCCTCATCTTCTGGTTCCACCATCATTACAACAGTCGCATGGGGCAAGTGTTGCTCAAGAGATTGAAGAGGGGGGCCAACTAGCTCAAAACTATTCAAAGTCAATTCTCTTTGTGGCTTGCATACTGCATTGAACTTATGGAACCTGACGAATGGTTGTTGCACCGGAAATATGACATGAAAAATCGCGAGTAGATTAACATGTGATCTTATATTAATGTCGAAGCAGGGTATAATAACGAATATAATAAATGTGATCATCCAGCCCGTCGTTTAGGTTTCAGGCTCTCTCAACCAAGTTTGTGCAGGTATCCTTGTGCAATCAATCTTTCGACGTCCCCTTGGCGTACATAAAACTGGCTGTTTTTGGTTAATGTTATAGCACTGGAAACATGGTCAGTTCATCAAATCAAGCATAGCAAATACGCATATGCAACTCACCCGTACTCTGTCTGAATTTCACCGGCATCTTTGAGCACTCGCACATCGATGAACAGGTCTCGTGGTGGTTCCAAGCTACCCGTGAGGTCGATGTCTGTCCATTGACCCTTGTAGGCCGCCAGCAGGTCACTGTACTGTCGGACATACTCCTCCTCTTGTGGGCTCAGACTACTCTTCGACGCATCGCTGCCTCCAACTCCGGAACCGCCTGCATTATCCCGTATCTGCTGGCCAGATAGATCAACCACGTCTGATCCATTCCATACCAGCTCTTCGAGTTTGTCTGTCCGTGTCCGGTGGTACGCAAGCAAACACCGTTTGTTCCTTCGCATTGAAAGGTGATTCACAAGCAGCGTGCAAGCAACGGCTTGGTCGGCGCTGGGATCGAACGAGCCTTGGAAAGGCTCGAGAAGTTCTGCCACATCTTTGTCCAGGTCTCTCACTTCGCGTGTCACGGCACGGACGATTTCGGTTTGATAAGGGGGTAGATGGGTTAAATTCTGTGTTCGTTTGGCATGCTGGACCTGCGAAAGGTGTCAGATTTGGTTGGGAGAGTCATGATAGGAAGAGTACCAGCTTGTTGCCCAAGTCTCCATACATGCTGCAGCTGGCCCAGGTCTATGAGCGGTCAATGAATGATCTTATTTGGCTGCTTTCATGTCCTTCATCCGGAGGACGGGAGAGAAATGGTTGTATACGGGTTTGGGAAGAACTGGCGATGGAATTATGTTCTGGGCAGTGACATCTTCACCTTTTTTGTTACTGGCAGAAATATGGTGTCGCGTTAGCCACCTACCTACTACATAATCTTAGGACCGCGACTTAGCGGGTGGCATGGGACGCGCTTGCCAGGTTGAGTTTTACCCCGCCATCATATGGCTTAAAGCAATACAATCCAGTAGTTGCAACCTGCCCAGACCCCTCATGAGCATTTCATACCTACCTAATTTCAATTGTTGGCGGGGTAAGATAAGATTGTTTGTGAACGTGGATAAATTCACACTCGCGAGTGGCTACAGCATGGAGAGGCAGTGGACAAAAAACTAATCTCACCGACAATCAAAGAACAGTCGAGAGTGTACCCAATCATTTTTTCATTTTTATTTTCATCTATGGTCGGTACGAAGGGGCAGGATTCATGACATTTCCACCTTTACGTAGCTCATTCGAAAGTCATAAGATCCCGTTGGTCATCAATCCTCGCCGTCGTGCCTCATCATAAGCTTGACATAACTCCAGCAAGCTTTTTACAGCTTCTGCATGGCAGCAACGTCAGTGGACTGGACATAGTCCTCGAGCTCTTGAATCTCCTCCTCAAGGTCGGCGACGGAGATCTTCTCGTCCTCAACGACCATGTTGATCTGGAGCTTCTTGACACCGAAGCCAACGGGGACAAGCTTGGAAGCACCCCAGACAAGACCATCCTTCTCAATGGCACGGACAGCAGCCTCAAGGGCGGCCATGTCGGTCTCATCATCTGAACAACGTTAGCATCAAAAGTATTCGCAGCATGTAGGAGCAAACTTACCCCAAGGCTTGACGTCAAGAGTGACGACCGACTTGGCAATGGTCTTGGGCTTGGCCTCCTTCTTCTTCTTGTACTCAGCGAGACGCTCCTCACGGACGCGGACGGCCTCGGCATCCTCCTCCTCGTCGCTGCCGAACAGGTCGACGTCGTCGTCGTCACCGCCCTCAGCCTCAGCCTCAGCCTTCTCAGGGGCCTTAGCGGGGTTGACGGTCACCTCAGCGGACTCAGGGCCGTAGGTGGTGTAGGGAGCAGCAGCATCACCGGAGAGGGTGGCGAACTGGCTCTCGTAGCTGGCAATATGCTTGTACCATCGAGCGGCGTGGGGGAACTGCTGGCTGTCGGGGGCAGCAGACAGGGCCTTGAAGGTAGCGACATCAGCCTGAGAGGCAGATTGGCTGAGAATGTGTATTAGCACACAGTCTTGACTCAGAGTCGAGGAAATGAAATCGTATATTGTAAAAACGACTCAGAGGTGCACAAGTGCTTGTTGTTTCGTCAAACAGCGGGTCTTGAGTCCGCCTCCGAAACACGGACCAATTTGTCTCATCACAGAAGTTTTGTTGGAGGAAGGGGGTTAGGAGGGCTTTGAAAAAAGTTCAATACATACCCGATGATATAAGAGCGGGTGCTCAACCAGCTGTTGAGCACTGATTTCACCTGTCAGTGTCCATGGCGCGGAAAAGAGAGGCGCAAGAAAAATAGCAGGCCAGGGACATACCGTGAAGCCCAGTCTCGGAAGCGACGTCGAGGAAACCCATTTTGAAGGATGTGAAAAGTTAAGTCGGAAAAGAGAGAAAGGTCGGGTATTTGTAGAGGTGCGAGAAAGAAATTAGGTTGTCCGGTCGATGAGATTGATTTTTCACCTAACTGAGGGGCAGGAAGCAGGCGGATTAATTACTTCCGTCTGCCGACCCTCAAGCGTCATTGAGCTACCTTCAGTAGGTAGGTACTGTACCTAAGACGCAGGTGGGGCCTTAGCTATCTTGGGTAGCTTAGGTAACTACCATTCTACATATCACTGCTGCTGGACGACGTAAGAGCTTCTGCAGCCTTGTCAACCAAAAGTACTATAATCTTTGTACAACTCGCCAACACACCACAATCCTCCGTCCTCATATACGCAGAAACTCCTGAATATGCCAATCTCACCAATTATCACATTCAAAGCCGGCCAGTGCGAGGTTGATGTACGGCATCCCATCCACGTTCAAGATCCCGCAGCATCCACTAACTTGTCTTGTCTTCAGTCCTCCTCCAAGCCTTACAAGGCGAAGCCACAGCCTGAACCAGGCTACATCTACCTGTACTCCGAAGATGGTGAACTCACTGCTCTTTTGTTTTAATTAGTACATTGCTAATGGAGGAGTAGATCTTGTGCATTTCTGCTGGCGGAAGCGAAGCGAGCCGCTCGACAACCCCGAGCTTGACCTGATCATGGTCCCCACCGACGGCAGTTTCACCCCTTACGAATACACGTCGTCTTCTGAGCCCACCTCCAAGACCAACGGCCGCATCTTCGTCCTTAAATTCTCTTCGTCATCTCAACGCTACCTCTTTTGGCTACAGTCCAAGCCTCAGGGTGAAGATGGAGACCCAGCCTACTACAGCCCTCGTGATCGCAAGATTGGTGATATTGTTCATCGTCTGCTACAGGGTGAGGAGGTTGAAGTAGCTGAGGAGTTGTCCACTCTCCGTGACAACGATCATCGACCTGGCGACGAGGATGAGACTATGGAGGACGCCGATACCCAGCGGGCACCCCGAGACCACCGAGGTAGCGGCAGCGGAGGCGCGGGACCTGACGCTACGGGAGGAGATGTTCGAGAGGAGGGTGAGGGCTCTCGAGAGGGCGGAGCTGATGGCGCTAGAGCGTAGGTGATTCCCTTTGCGAGGTTAAATTGGACGGCATGCGAGCGAGCGATGGGCCTGGATTGTAGATCACAGATCTGGGACAGCAGGTCAACTGTGTAAAACTAGCTTTCTTCACTATGAGAGGAGAATTGGGAACTAGTGTCCTGGAGCTGGATCTGTGGCATCAACTTTAAATTGTGACTGCGCTGACATTGTTTCAGGGCCTCTTCATCAGCCCCTGATGCCGATGCTGCTGCTGCTGTGAGGAGCTTTCTGGACAGTCTTCGAGGACAGTCGAGACTCTCCGGCGGACAGCAGCAACAAAGTGCCGACAAGGCATACCCTTATCTCAACCACCTACTCCCGACTTCCATCACAGTACCCATGATCGACTCGGCCCCTGAAGAGTTTGCTGATACATTGATCAGCTTCCTCCCGCCTACCGTGGTTGTCCTGGCAAGTGGTTCATCAAATGCTGTCGACGGAAAATCAGAACCATCAGCGTCTGCCGTTGAAGCTGCCAAAGCCTCGTTGTCCCTGGATGATAAGCGAACGTTGTTGAAGAAGGTTCTGCGAAGTCCTCAATTCAATCAGGCCCTGGCAAGTCTTACCATGGCCATTCGCGATGGCGGCTTGCCGAGCATTGCCGACGCTCTTGGAGTCAAGGTTCAAGATGGCGGATATCTACGAGGAAGTGGCATGCCCCTGGGTGGTGGCCAAGCTGTTGAGGCATTCGTGAATGGTGTCAAGAAGACAGTCCAGGAGGAAAAGAAGTAAACTGGCTGGATACATACTCCTGAGGCACATACCAAGACATTGGCTTGCATTTACGGATGATATGAAAGAATCAATATTTATGATGTTCTGAAAGGTTGATACCTACCAGACAACATCTGGCGTTTTGTGGTTAAAGAGTAGATCAGTTCCTCCCAGGCTCTCTTCATGGTCCATAGGAATATAAATAGACACGTCCTTCGAAACCCTGGTCACTTCTCAAAACACATGATTAAGTTCATAAATTCTGCCATTACAGCAATCGTACTCTGTAGTCTGATAGCTGTTATTAGGTGGGGCGTTGAGATCGTTGCCCAGTGGAGGTGGCCCCCACGAACTGACGTACCTACAGCATGGCGCCTCAGGGTATCTTATTTTGAGCTAACCAGGCTCTTAGCTCATCAACAATCAAAATCCAAGCTACACTTCGAGCTTTTGGGTAACACCATCATTGAAATACATCTTCAACATATTTGGACACCCTGGGGCCTTCGCGATGGATCTCCCATTTCCTATAGACCCTCTCGAATTCGGCAGCGATGATCGCATATCGTTTTCCAAGCTTGACCACAAGTACATTGCAGTTCATGATGACGGCAACGAATATGAGTTTGACGCCGATTCCAAGCGATGGATTCTCGCAGATGACGAGCCATTGGAACCGCCAGTAACTGGCGCACATGAAGATTTTGCGGACTTGGCGTCGCATGATGCTGATGACGGCGGCTCAAAGAAGCGCAAGAATGGATCGGGTCATAATTCTGAGGTATGTTACCTTACAGCTCCATCTACACAGTCTCTATGCGCGTTCGCCAAGGGCTCAGTCGAGCTGACTATTAAGTAGACTTCCGAACTGAGCAAACCTTCGCGACCGAACAAGAAGCAAAAGGCGCCTCCCCAGCCCAAGCAGAATACAGCTGTCTATGTTACTGGTCTACCCGCCGATACAACTGTCGAGGAAGTTCACGACCTTTTCTCACGGAAGGGCGGCGTCATCGCCGAGGAAATTGATAGCGGTGCACCGAGAATCAAACTTTACAATGACGCAGAGGGCAACTTCAAGGGCGACGCTCTGATTGTCTTCTTCAAGCCTCAGAGTGTTGAGATGGCCATCATGCTTCTCGATGATACAGACTTTAGGATCACCCAGAGTGGTACACGAGAAGGACGGATACGTGTCCAGGCTGCAGACTCGAGTTACAAGAAAGTCAAATACGACCAGGAAGGCGGTGCTGAAGGGGAAAGGGGCAACGGTGGAGCAGAACGGAAGCCACAGAATAAGGATCGCGACAGGCAAAAGATCATCAGAAAGACCCAGAAGCTCGATGCGAAGCTGGCTGACTGGGATGATGATCTACCATACCCAGGTCAGCCGGAGGCAGCAACTAAGTGGGACAAGCTTGTGATTCTTCGGCATATGTTTACGTTGGAAGAGCTTGAGGAGGACCCAGCTGCTCTGTTGGAGATCAAAGAAGATATTCGAGAAGAGTGCGCCAAGTTGGGAGCAGTGACGAACGTTGTCCTGTTTGACCAAGAGCCTGAGGGCATTGTCTCGGTCAAGTTCAAAGACACGGAATCTGCCATGGCATGCATCAACCTTATGCATGGGAGAAGTTTTGACGGCCGAACGGTGGAGGCCTTCCTGGCAACAGGAAAGGAGAAGTTCAAGAAATCAAAGGATGAGGAGAATCATGGAGACTCGGATTAGAAGGGATCAATCCGGTGTTCATATTTGGAAGAAGAGGCTTGACTGCAATGTAAGATACCCATAACCCCAAGGATAGAAATTCATACTGAGTAATGCTTTGCTATTCTCAATACGAGAGTTTCCTTGTTTCCTTTCAAATGCCTAATTCAAAACTAGGTTCCCCCGGGTTTCGGGCAAATACCCATTTCGAGTTCTTCAGCGACAGTGTACCATATAGCAGCTTCGATGATGTGGCAGATGACCTGCAATTCTTCGTCATCTAATTCGAAAGCATTGTTAGTCCATTTTTGGAATCCGTTTTATTAACATTGATCGTCTAAGGGCAAATCTTACCTCGTGGTGCATAAATCATGACAAAGTCTGGAGAGACAGGGCTGTGGAGGAACCGGCTTCTCCAGGCTAAGGGATGCCGCTGACCCCAGCCCTTTTCTAGCACCTCCTTGATATCTTCAGGATGCAGGCACATGTGCATGGAGTGGTCTGAGTCGTGGACATGGCAGATCTCGCCCTGGCAGTTCGTTTGCACCGGATGTCTGGCAAACAATGCTAAGCCGTGCTTCTCAATACATGACCTCTCAGTACCAAACTTCTTTGGACTCCTATTTGCCAGCTTGGCCATGGACCACCGGAGAGCCCGGTAGCATCCTCGAGATCCATGTTGGTCAAGCTGTCTTTGGGGCGCGATGCCTGCAACGATGGGTCGGGGTCCTGCCCGGTATGGGAGGCGTTGGCGTCGGAGGATGCCTGAAGTCGGGAGACGCATGGGATCGGGTTCTGGGGCAGCAAAGGGGTCTCTGAGGGCCCAGAGTCGAAACCATGATATACGTAAGTACCCGCTGAATGTTGAAGGCGTACCACCGGGGCCTAGGTTGAGAAAATTCTGATAGTCATTGTGGATGAGCAATACTACGGGAAATAGAGCGATGAGAGCCTCGGCGTGGTATGAACCAAGAGAGTGAATGAGAAGAACCAGGACGAGAGATGACAAGAATATGGTCTTGCCATCAAGAGTCACGGAGATGGGCTGTTGGCGAACTGCGTAGGAGATTTTGAGAGATTCCAGTTCGGCCTCTCCCTGGAGATCAGGGGGGGGGGGAGATAGCGTTTCGGCTGAAGTGATGGCAATAGACGACATTTTAAAGTAAGTAGATGGTGTAGTCTCTTTCTTTGAACGTGGAGGGGGTCTGTTTGGGCAAATTGGCGACCACAATGCCGCAGTGTGGTTGGGGAGCGGGGGGTTAGACGTCGTGTAAGTGTGATGTGATGTTGATGCGAACAGTCTCTTCAGTTTATAGAACCATTGACAATGATCAACCCTTCAGGTGAAAATAGAAGGTGAATACACCAGCATTTAAATATATCTTCTCAGAGAACAGCCGAGTCTTACAGGGCAAGGTTAAAGCAAGAATTGGAGACGGTGAAAGAAGCGACAAGAGGGGATCGTCATCTGATGCTCAGCCAGCGTCGCAACTAGCCAACCCAGGCCCCGACAATCCGACAGGCGTATCGGCAGCCACAATAACGAGCTGCAAAGTAAGCCTTGGATTCGTAGCCTCTGTTTGGCTGAGTGCAGTAGGCATTGGTATACGCTGCAGCCGTCAGCGGGGCATGACGTTGGGTTGAAGTTGCTCGGCTTTAGATGCTTCAATAAAAAAGACACAGATTATGTCATTGGTAAGCGGCACATTGGATCAGAAGGAGACGAGCCAGGCAGCACAGGTCGACCTGATTGAGTGTCTTTTATGAAGCTTGCCCGAGTTGGGATGACAGATCGTCAAGGCTACCCTGGACAGAAAGCTATGATGGTGGTCAGAATAACATCTACGCGCTATCTAAACGCCAAGCGATCAGGTTTTCAACTGTTCAGATAAGGTTGAGTAAGAGTGAGACGGGGCCTTGCATGTTTTTCCAACTCCATCTGGCCTTTCATCCTTGATTCTAAGCTTAAGACGAGGCATAGAACTAGGATTGGCTAGAATAGCTTGTAAATGGATAAGGCATGCAGAAAACAACATGTGCCTTCAGAGTCCCTGCAATATCCAAGCGACGGAGGGCATCGCATCTAACTTTATTGTGCCCAACTAAGCGTTTGCACTGGCTCATCAGCGGTTGCCACCAATGCTTGGTCGTGTAAGCCGTGTCGATTGCTGACGTCGCAGCTGAGCCCAAGCTCAACGTTGCTCAGCAACAGCCGAATCCGTAGCAAAACAAACCAGCGAATGACAGAGCTTCGTCATGGGTCAACCACAGCTAAGAGCGGCGGTCTAAAGACTACCTACTTAGTTAGACGACCTCCTCTGGCTCTTTCAACCATCGATAACAAATATTCCTGTGGTATTTTGGCATCTTATGTGGTTTTATATTTCCTTTTATTAAACACCATTGAACCACTGCAACTGCAACAATTGCCCATCATAAACGTTGAGAAGTTGTCCAGCTTGGACAAAGGGGTCTACGCCCATTGGTTAGTTCTAAGACCTCAAATTCCTCAGATGGTTGTTAACTTGCCTTCCCCAGGACAGATAAACAGATTCCATTATGGGATTACTACCAAACCCACTGCGGCCGCGCGAGCCACAGCTCCCACTCTATCAAAAAGTCGACTCTGCAACAAAAGAACGATATTCTGACGATGACTATTCCACTGACGAAGAAGATGACTACGACGACGAGCCATACTCACCTGAGAGCTCCTCAGCGGGTTCTTCAAGACATACCTCTGGGTCTGCAACCAGCGGACTGTTGATGTTGCCCGGCCATAAAAAGAAACCTCTTCCTCTTAGGAGGAGGATTGCCAAAGTGTACCCCTATCGTATGCCGAATAAGGTCACACGTTATTTGTTCTGCACTGTGATAACCTTCATCATCATCATGGTACTGAGTCTCGTACGAGCCAGTCAGGTTGAGAATTGGAAGGTTGCCAATGGCAAGGTTGACAATCGGCCACCACCGCCACCTCCTGCTTGGGAGAAGTTTCCCTTTTTGGAGAGATATTACGGTGGGCTGAAGAGCTTGGTTACCTTCGAAGAGCTCAAGCCCGAGTGGCCTCACGTGAAGGACGAGCCTGAAATGCTCAGGGAGGGTAACGACTGGAACAAACAAAACGAGATTAAGGGAAACAATGATAGCGATGAAACCGATAAGGTGGCCACTGAAGAAATTGAGACCGAAGCTCAAGGTTCCAAGCCATCCAAGAAGACCACAAGAGACGAATCTAAGCCCAACGATGACACCAAGACCGAGACTAAGAACAATGCTGCGGAGGACAAGGAGGATAAGCCTCAGGAGGATTCGAAGGCTACTAAGAAGAACCTACTGAAAAGCAATGAATGGAGTGGCTACGCAAACAGAAGCGAGGAGACCGACGCTAAAGAATGCTTCCTCGATGCTGATGGCACAGTCCGAGTTCCTCAGCTACGATATTATAATGGCCGCCCCCAAGGATTCCCCGAGCACGCTATCGGATCTTACGAGATCCTGAACCTGCCCGAGGATATTTGCTTCGATCGTTATGGCCGCTATGGTCCTTACGGCTATGGTTACTCTTCAAGAAACGGTGGCCTCAGTGTTGGTGAGCATGGTCAAAAGGAGGGCTCAGATGCCGTCTGGGAGAAGACGCCCCGCGTCGACTACCGACAGATTGACTGGGCCGACGTTCAGCGACGTTGCTTCAAGGCCAACCAAGCTCGCTTCAAGGGGTTGCCCACCAAGATTCAGACCCCCCATGGCTTCTTTGCGCATGAGCCTAAGCCTAAACCCCTCCCCACTTCTACTCTCAAGCGTCGTGGTGTTGAGGAGGACAAGGCCAAGGATGAAAAGGAGACTGCTTCCCCCAAGACCGAACCTGCCAAGACGGAGAAGCCAAAGGCGGAACAGACTCAACAGCCCAAGGTTCCCAAAGTTGAAGAGACAAGCGCTGCAGAGTCTAAGATCGAAAATTTGAAGATTGAGCCCAGCAAGACTGCGGTTTCCAAGACAGAGGAGTCTAAACCCAAGGAATCTAAGGCCGAAGAGTCTCAATTTGAGAAGCCCAAACCCAGTGAGACTAAATCCAAGGATGCTGAAAAGGCCAAGGAGGGAAAACCCGAGAGTTCTAAGATCGAACTACCTAAGGTTGGTAAGAGTGGACTCTCACGAACTGCTGTCGTTGTCCGCTGCTGGGATGAGTACCACTGGCGTGAGGATGATATCGTTAATCTTCGATCTCTCATCACTGAGCTCGCTGTGACATCCGGCGGTCGCTATGATATTCACCTCCTGGTCCAGGTCAAGAACGAAGCCGCTCATCCTGTATGGGCAGACGAGAGAATCTACCAAGAACGTATCGAGGAGGCCATCCCCGAGGAGTTTAGAGGCTTGGTGACACTATGGTCTGAGACACAGATGCTCGCTCTCTACCAGGGTATCTATGATCATTTCACCCGTGGCCCTGATCTGCCCGTTCACGGTGTGTACCGCGGTCTTTCCATGGCGATGCAATACTTTGCACATAAGCACCCCGAGTACGGCTACTTCTGGCAGTGGGAGATGGATGTACGATACACAGGTCATTACTACGATCTCTTCACTAAGCTGGAGAATTGGTCCACGGCCCAGCCTCGCAAGGGTCTCTGGGAGCGCAATTCCCGTTTTTACTTCCCCAGCATCCACGGTACCTGGGAGGACTTCTCGCAGATGGCTCGTGTTCATAGCCAGATGGGCGTTGTAGGCGCTGACAATGTTTGGAAGGGCGTTCCTGGCCTTGAGGGCAAGTCCCCAGATTCCGATACCAAGGGCCATCGTACTGTATGGGGACCTTTACGCCCTAAGGACGATGATGACTGGTTTGAGCCAGGGAATGATCCTGTTGCTCCTACCTCTTATGAGAAGGACCATTACAAATGGGGCGTTGGAGAAGAGGCTGACTACATCGCTCTCAATCCCATCTTCAACCCTGACGGTACAACTTGGGGCCTCAAGGAGGATATTACGGGCTACAATCGATCCGAAGGACTGCCACCACGCCGTGCTAACATCATCACTACTGCCCGCATGTCTCGACGACTGTTAACGACTATGCACAAGATGACAGCCTTCAAGAAGCAGTTCGCCTTCCCCGAGATGTGGCCTGCCACTGTGGCTTTACAGCACGGCTACAAGGCTGTTTCGGTGCCTCATCCTGTGTATGTTGACCGAAATTGGCCTACAGCCTACATGGCCCAAGTTTACAACAATGGCCGGGATGGTGAAAGCGGAGGCTCTCGAACCAGTATCTTCGGGGACCGCGAGCATAACATGCACGGCCTTTCCTGGTTCTACAACTCGGGGTTTGCCCCTAACATGTACCGTCGCTGGCTAGGTCTCCGGGTGAACAACGACGGTGGCGAGGAGTTTGAAGGGACTGAGGATAAGAGCAAGAAGGGTAAGGGTGTTGGCAACATGCGGGGCGGCGAGGGCAGAATGTGTCTGCCTCCCATGCTGCTACATCCCGTCAAGGACGTCGAATTGCCGGTTGAAGCCCCTGAGGCTGATGCCGAGGAGGGCAAGGCTCCTCAGTCTGATCCTGGAGCCTAAACACCCCATTTTCCTCTTACATATGAGACTCTCTGAGTCACGAAAAGGCGTTGAGGTTTTGCTTTTTAGGGAATTTCTTATGGGTTCATGTCTTGTCATGGCAGCAATGAAATATGTCAACGGGATGATAATGACATTGATGCGAGCTACTACAAGGCACTGTAGTATATAGGAATCGTTTTCTGGATAATTGATTATAGATTTGGTTTTGTCGACAATGAACACGATATTTCAATTCGAATCAATGGGTGATAATCTAGAGTTCAATGCCCCGCCATATCGCCTCAACAGACAAGCCTTGGTCCAGATGTAGGTAGAATTGACCTTTTTGTAAACGTAAAATTTTGTACACGCTCCCTACTATCACATTTGCGCAGAATTCCAACTGCTCTTTTGTATGATCATTTCTTCCATTCCAAAGCTCGCCTAACGTTGCGCCGGAACGGTCCATGTGATTCGTCAAACAAACAACACCTCCTCAAGCGCTGCACCATCGCTGGTCTTTTGCCATGCGTTCGTGTACCTTGGCAGACCCTTTAAACCACACGCTTGACCTCGAAGAAGCGTCGCAGCCACCAGACCTGGAAAAGAGACTCGCCAATGACGACACCGATAACAAACATGTTCCACCACTTGACTCGGCTGTTTGTGCTCTCGGCGGTGTTGCGGTGGGTGCGCTCGCGGATAACGATGTACTCTTGCTCATCCTTGACTTGGGCAAGGAGCTCCGATAGTTTGCGGACTGAAGAATATTGTAAGTCAATTCGAAAAAAAAAAGCTCAGGAGTGGGAAAGGCATTTACCTTCACGATCGAGGGGATCAGCGGGCATTTCATGCTCGCTCACGTAGACGATTCCGTGGACGTTGAAGGAGACCTCCTTGGTGTTGGCACCCCAGTTCTCGTTTCCGAAGCAGTACACGTATTTGCCATCATGCTTGGCTGTGAATGAGTAGTCGCCGTTGGAGATACTCTTCTCATTTGTCTCGTATTGACCTGCAGGATTGGTGATCTGTCTATAAGTTAGTATCCTGGTCGTCTGCCTGACATCCCGAGGACACGTACCCAGAAGTCGATATCGAGATTGCCTGCGCTGCCGAATTCACGATCACCGACCTGGAAGGTGACGGTCATTGTGTCGTCCTTGTGGAGGGACTCGTGGAAGCATTCTCGGCCGTGGGCAGGCAAAACAATGTTATGAGCAGTGACAGCTGAGAAGACAGCGGCGGCCACGAGGGCCTTGGCCGCAGAGAGGAAGTACATTTTGGGGAGCACGATAGGTCCGGTCGATCGCTATAGCTTCAAAGGAGTGTCGTGGTTGTTTGCGATGCTATAGTAATCTGATCATGCGCATCGAATCCCCTTGTTGGAGCTATCGTCCAGTGTCCACCAAGTCAGGTATGGAGTTCAGATCGCGACGAATTGACACCTTTCGGCAGCTAATTGGAGGAACAGGGGTTTGCTACAGTTGCGGCTCTCCTCTCTCGTTTGTCTGGGCAGCCACGGTTTTGCCGAGCATGCACTTGAGAGTTCCTGCCAGCTTGCATGTTTGCCAAATTCACAAGCCAATCCCGCGTCCCCAAGCCTAAAAGGGGGAAAGTGGGCAGGTGGAGCCTTGCCATGGCTTGAATAAGGGCTTAGTAGAGATTACCTTGGCTTGTCGTTTATCTGTCCTTGCAACACTTCAAAAAGGGATGAGATGGATCATAGCGGGACCGATTGCGTGGCGTTCAGTTCCTGTCGTCTGGCATTGAGAAGCGAATTCGGAGCCGGCAGGCGAGCTATAGTGACAGCCTACAGCACCAACAAGTTCCAATTTAAGAAACACCTCAAAGGTAGGGTTTTGACACGAGACTGATACAATATATGTCGCCGTTCAGAACTTCCCGTCTCTTATCAAGTACCTGAATCGCTTGAAACAAGTACCCGAGATCAGTGTCACTGAGCACATGTGGCGGTGCAATTGCGTTGTATGCCCCTCAGCTCTCCCTGTCTCTCCCCTGAAAAGTCGTCGAAAATAGGCCTTGTCTCCAGTATTCTCTAGTGATCAACCAGTAATCTGCCCCCCTGACCCAGCAGCAAACAGCCCGAGACCTGAAAAAAATAAGAACGTAGCAGCTGGAGCCCAAAAAAGAGAGCGATAATGTCTCTCACCCCTCCCCGAGTGATTGTCTTCTCACACCGACAAGTCAAACCACACGACAGCGCCCACCCCCAATCAATCCATATCCATCCATCCATCGCCGCTCGTCGTTTTTTCTGCACCACCACTCCAAGGACCGCCCCACGATCCAGTAAGTTCAGAGTCTTTCTGTCTCGCTCGAGTTTGTCTAGATCCCGCTGCTTGTTGCTTGTCTATTCCCGATACTCTTCTCGATGGCCTCGTCAAGAACCTCTCGTCTCACGCTGCCGCCCGATGGTCCAAATTCGCCGCCATGCTATCCCCCCCGTTGATCCGCCTCGTGACGGCCTTGAATCAAATATCGACGTACAGCATAGCATAGCTGGTCACAATGGGCAATAACGGCAGCCTGGAACAGGGGCGCTTACGAGCTTGAGGGCCCTCAAGGACTTTGATGATGGTGTTGATGGAGAGGTGTCGATGGATGCACTCTTGATCGCTGCCTTGCTCATCAACTTAGGTGTCCTTTCGCGACACTCCATAAAGCCGTCCCGCCTCCACCATCACCAAAACATCCAGCCTCCTGTTCCTCCCTTGGCTAGACGTCTCCCAGTTATTGTCTCATCCTTTCTTCAGCCTTTGTCTCTTCCCTCTTTATCTCACCTTGTCCCCCCCCTTTTCCTTCGCCACCTCGTTTTCTTTCAACAATCCATCTCCCAGCATCGCTGACCTTGCGCCTTCGTCTTTAGGACCTTTTACTCTATACCTAGATACACAGGCCTCGAAGCCGTAAACCGCAATCATGGGTCTCGCCTTCTCGAAGCTTTTCGACCGACTGTGGGGGAAGAAGGAGATGCGAATTCTGATGGTTGGTCTCGATGCCGCCGGTAAAACCACCATCCTCTACAAGCTTAAGCTTGGTGAGATCGTCACCACCATTCCCACCATCGGTATGATACACCCTCGGCCTTTGAAATGACAGCTTCACCTCGCTAACATTGCGTTCTTTCTCCCCAATCAGGCTTCAACGTCGAGACCGTAGAGTACAAGAACATCCAATTCACCGTGTGGGATGTCGGTGGTCAGGACAAGATCCGTCCTCTCTGGAGACACTACTTCCAGAACACTCAGGGTATCATCTTCGTCGTCGACTCCAACGATCGCGACCGTATTGTTGAGGCCCGAGAGGAGCTCCAGCGCATGCTCAACGAGGATGAGCTTCGCGATGCTATTCTCCTTGTTTTCGCCAACAAGCAGGATCTTCCCGTACGTCACGACCCCACCTTAACATTTTCTCCCAAACCCCCCCTCCCCTCCCCGATGTGTCATTTATCCTCGGTACCGTGATACTAACGTTGCGCTACAAATTAGAACGCCATGAACGCCGCCGAGATCACAGACAAGCTTGGCCTCCACAGCCTGCGACAACGCGCCTGGGTAAGTCATTAACAGTCAATTTCCGATAATCAGGATCCAATGTCTTTCACTTTGGTCATATGCTAATCTCTCGGTTTTACTCCCAACAGTACATCCAGTCCACCTGTGCTACCTCCGGTGACGGTCTTTATGAGGGTCTCGAGTGGCTCGCCAACACCCTCCGAAAGGCGGGTCACCAGTAGAAAGATGTCGAGGAGCCTCTATACAAACCGCTTTTTCTCTCCTGCTCTGCCACATACTCTCAAATGGCTTTTTGTCTCGACTCGAGGTTTCGGTTGTAATTTGCAAAGTTATCGGTCATCCAATCGAAGATAAATCCTTGAACCAAAGTCGCGTCCATTCACGTTTTCTGTTAAAGCAACCTCTTTTTACGCTTCCTCCGTCTCTCAATGGTGCTTCACTGTGAGCCTCTTGGTCAACATCTGCTTGCCATCGCCAGCGTCAGCTCGCCCCCCCGAGGACCACAGAACGTACTTTCTCTTTTTTTTCTTCTTGGAGGAAAAGCCGGGTGATGATGGGAGGCGTCTTATAGGGATCATCGGGATATTTGTACAGTCTCCAATGGGGTGTCGTTTGCTCTTTGAAAAGAATGCATCCTCGCTGATTTTACGATACTCTCGCAAACCGTGGCGCACTGGGATATCTATCGTTTGTTAATTTCCTTCTTTCCCATGTCGCTTTAGGGAACATGACCATGATGAGCAACTCAAGTAACGAGAAGTATAAACGAGGCATGAATTTGGGGCCAATGCGATTGGGCTGTTGTAGAGATTCTATCTGCTATATTCAATGCTCTCACACTGAAAATGTGAAGCGCGGTGATGATTCATGTGCCGTATTCCCAAGTCATCTGGCCGACGGTAGCCGTCCTACATACAGAATCTTGGCCGTAGTAAAGTAGGTGATATCTTGATGTTCCTACGATATATGTAACGTTGTTCCCTTACCATTTCAGGTCTCTCCAGTTACAGATTCTAGTTTGCTCGTCGAATGAAGATACTTACGGACTGGCAAAGAGTACATTGCACTAACACTGCTTGGTGGATGTCATGCACATTTGAGGGAACCTTGGATCAGGGTTGAAAAACTGAGTGGGTATTTATTGCTTGATCTTCTAACTGCAATCTATTGTGTGATCGGTTTTGCTTTTACAGTATGATACTAATTTCTGTTATACAAGGTTTTTACACTGGTTAGACGTTAAACACATAAAACTCATTAAAGGGTCGCCCAAACAATCTTAATAGTCAGGGCATTTAGGCATCCTTGGGCTCAATGGTAATGTCCAAGCCCTCTTTGTCGTCGCGTATCTTGACCTCGGCCATCTCTCCCATCTTCAGTTGGCCCTTGATAATCTGATCTGCAAGACCGTTACCGATCTCATTAGTGATGAGTCGGTTCAGGGGACGAGCGCCAAACTTGGGGTCGTAGCCACGCTCAGCAAGCCAGTCTCTAACATCATCGGGAACGGATAGGATGATACGGCGGTCGTCAAGGCGTTGCTGGAGCTCCTTGAGACGAATATCGACGATATCGCGGATGGCGCTCCGGGCGAGGCGCTTAAAGACAATGAAGGAGTCGATTCGGTTGAGGAATTCCGGTGCGTAAGCTGAGGCGACAACATCCATAACAGCCTTGCGGACTGATGGGTCAATGTCACCGTCGGGTGTCTCGCTGTAGGGGTGGAGGTGGTTTTGGCCAACAAGAATATCGGCACCCAGATTGGATGTCAGAACGATAATGGTGTTCTTGAAGTCGACCTTGTGGCCCTGGGCATCGGTGAGGTAGCCCTCGTCAAGAACTTGGAGCAAGAGGGCGGAAATATCGCGGTGTGCCTTTTCAAACTCGTCAAATAGTAGTACTGCATAAGGCTTGCGGCGGACAGCTTCGGTCAGTTGACCGGCATCGTCGTAGCCGACGTAACCAGATGGCGCACCAATAAGTCGAGAAATTGTGTGCTTCTCTTGGAACTCTGACATATCGAAACGAACAACTGCAGATTCTGTCGAGAACAAGAAACCAGCTAGCTTCTTGCAAAGCTCTGTCTTGCCCACACCGGTAGGGCCAAGGAAGAAGAAGGAAGCCAGAGGTTTGTTCTCGCCACTCAAGCCAGCTCGCTGCAGACGGACAGCGTTGGAGACAGCCTTGATAGCTTCGTCCTGTCCCTTGACTGCCTGGCTGAGCGAATCTTCCATATGGACCAGCTTTTCGATATGTCCAGAAGTGAGCTTCGACACAGGGATACCCGTAATACGGGAGACGACATTAGCGATGTCGTCGGGGCTAACAGAGTCGTGAATAAGGGCATTGCTGGAGTTTGTCTCCTTAGATTCTCCCTCTTTAGGCAGCTTCTGCTCAAGATTGGGAATCACACCAAATCTAAGCTCAGAGGCACGGCCAAAGTTTCCTTCCCTCTGTGCCTGCTCAAGCTCAAACTTGGCCTTATCAAGGTCTTCTTGGATCTTCTTGACTGATTCAATCTCAGCACGCTCCTTCTCCCAGCGGGCGTTGAGCCCAGAAATTTCCTCGTTCAATTTCTTGAGGTCATTTTCAAGCTTCTCACGACGCTCTTTGCTTGCCACGTCAGATTCCTTCCTCAGACTCTCAAGCTCAATCTGGATGGTCATAATCTTGTGGTCGAGACGCATGATATCTTCGGGTTTGGACTCATGCTGCAGTTTAAGGTGACTAGCTGCCTCATCCATAAGATCAATGGCCTTGTCTGGTAGGAAACGGTCGGTGATATAGCGGTTGGAAAGGGTAGCAGCAGCCACTAGGGCGCCGTCTGTGATGCGGACACCATGGTGGACTTCGTACTTGTCTTTGATACCACGGAGTATACTGATGGTATCCTCCACCGAAGGCTCGCTAACAATGATAGGTTGGAATCGTCGTGCCAGGGCAACATCCTTCTCGATCTGGCGGTACTCGGTGAGGGTTGTAGCACCACAGCACTGAAGTTCGCCGCGGGCCAGAGCAGGCTTCAGGAGATTCGAGGCATCGATGGACCCTTCAGCCTTTCCGAGACCCAGGAGGGTGTGCAGCTCGTCGATGAATAGAATAACTTCTCCCTCAGCCTGTTCCACCTCTGTCAAGACCTTCTTCAATCTCTCTTCGAAGTCACCCCGGAACTTAGCACCAGCAATGAGGGAGCCAAGGTCGAGACTAATGACTCTCTTGTTCTTGATACTTTCAGGGACGTCACCGCGGACAATACGCAGGGCAAGACCCTCGAGGATTGCTGTCTTTCCAGTTCCCGCATTACCGATTAGAACGGGATTGTTCTTGGTACGTCTTGACAAAATTTGAATCGTTCGTTGAATCTCAGCGTCTCTTCCAATGACCGGATCCAGCTTGCCATCCTTGGCTCGGGCAGTCAAGTCGATGCCAAATTGTTCCAGAGCGGGCTTTTCTTCCTCGCCACTCATATTCATCCGGTGAGTACCACCTGGGGGGTGTGGCCGGCCATTGGCATATGACCTAACTGCAAGACTTGGGATCAGTCGTAGAGATGATGGTCTCAAAAGTTGGGATCCAAGTACTCGTGTAAGTGGTCGGACAGATTGGGTCCGGGCACTAGCAGCCATGCGCTGCGCTGATGTGATTAGTTGTCTGCGTGCCTGCATGTTGGACACTTGGGAGTAGCAGGTATCCAGTAAAGGAAAGATTGAAGAAGAAGAAAAACGAGAGCGGAATCAAAGATTACATTGACAGGTGGGAGAGCCTCCAATTATCTACAGCACGAGGCCTCGCCTACTTGCTTCATGACGCCTGGAGCATTTTCTGGCACATTCCTTCCGTCATCGGCCTAGAGGTGATAAAGACTGGCGCTAGCTCTTTATCGTACAATCATGTGATGCTATCGGCTGCTCAGGGCAGACCAGGCAAGTGGGGGCTTCAACTCAATTTATGATTGGACTAGGGTTCGAATTTCTCACCCACAAACTAAACTCGCAGCATACCAAATTCTGACATTTGGCGAAGTTCACCAACATCGACTTTTCCTTAACCACCCACCACCCCAACACCACAGGAGTCAAAATGTCGGCGAAGCCCACGAGCAAGACCTTCGGAAAGTCGACCCGGGAGGTTCCCGCCTCTTCGGAGAAGGCTAAGAAGTGGTACCCCGCCGATGCTGATGCTGAGAACAAGAAGGTAAGTCTTTTGGTGATGATTGTGATGCACTCGCAGGCAGTTGTGTTATGTTCTGGAGCGTGCGGTCGGGATATGGGAACGCGAGTTGAGAGAACGAGTTTGGTGTACCGCAATTCGACGCCAGCGCAAGGAGAACAAACCTCAAACGACCAGGGCTTTCGAATTTCAAGGCTACGATATCGAGCGCCCATATCCCCATACAAACTGCAACAAATATCGATTGGCGATCCCGTCTCCTACGCATAACAACTGCCTGCAGCATTATTCGGCATAATCAAGCATCAGCCTGCTAACAGCTGGAAATCACAGGTTCGCAAGGCTGTCCGATCTTGGGCCCCTCGCAAGTCCCTCCAGCCCGGTACTGTCCTCATCCTCCTCGCTGGCCGTTTCCGTGGCAAGCGTGTCATCCTCCTGAAGTCCCTCGACCAGGGTGTCCTCCTCGTCACCGGTCCCTTCAAGATCAACGGTGTTCCTCTGCGACGAGTCAACTCCCGATACGTCATCGCCACCTCTTACAAGGTCGACATCTCCGGCCTCGACGATAAGAAGATTGAGGAGATCTCTCAGCCCAAGTACTTCACCGCCGAGAAGGCCAAGGACAAGGCTGGTGAGGAGGCTTTCTTCAAGCAGGGAGAGAAGCCCCAGGTACGACAGAACAATACCAGTATAATATGTGTGAGAGATGAGATTACTGACTGCTGGTTATAGAAGAAGGAGGTCAACAGCAGCCGCGCCGCCGACCAGAAGGCCATCGACAAGGCTCTGATTGCCAACATCAAGAAGGTTGACATGCTGGCTTCTTACCTCTCCAGCTCTTTCAGCTTGAGGAAGGGTGACAAGCCCCACGAGATGGCCTGGTAAATGTGCAATCTTGTGCCGGGGTGATGGGAGTACCGGGGTTGCGACACAAAGGGTTGTAGAACGGCAAGGGTCTCCGAAATGGGCTGGTTTGGCCAATTGCATTTGGAAGTCGACGGCATCGGTCACATTTTGGCGTCTGTAATCAGGTTTTACAGTCAAAAAACAAACGAGCATACAAAATTCTAGAGGCTTCCGGTAAGAGGCCAATGATGATGAACTTCACTCGGATGTCCCATCTCCAGGGTGAAAGAAAAAAAAAAAGACAACTGGTGTGAGCGATCTTGGTGCTTTTCCGATCTGTTCTGGTCATAAAATGAACATTGATTTACGAATGATAAAAAGTTTCAATAATTGTGCGTGCATTGGTCCGCTAGCATGTCATGCTTAATGGAAAGGTGGCCCAGATTTGGCTTTACAGGATATATCGAGATGGTAATTCATTTCATCTCTTCCTCTATTCTACAATTATCAAGTGTTTAGTACAGCCATATCCTTCATGTTGTTTGCTATTAGAGGTTGCGTTCCACCCAACTCTCAATCATGCCAGTCAAGGAGGCTTCGTAGTGCTTGATCGAGACCTTTCCAGATGGTTCATCCAGAGAGGTGTTGGCTTGAACAAAGACCTTGCGAGGCTGCTTGTTCTTGAGAACAATGTCACGAACCTTCTTGCCCCAGAACTCAGGGTCAACAGTTGTCATGTGAACATAAAAGTCAGTACCGGTCTTGACATCGGCAGTCGACTTGTAGATGTGGAGCTTCTGGAGATACTTCGCAACAGCTAACGAACTTGTTAGTTTGATGTTTGGGTCTTTGGAAACAAGGTCTTACCGTCTCGACCAGCCGTCAGAATCTTGGAGCGATCCAACTTGATGGTCAAATCTGAGAGATCATCCTGCTTATAGTCAAGCTTACAGAAATCATCCTCGGCTTCAAGGAAGCACTTGAGGATGGAGAAGCGGGCTTGACTATGAGCTTGGCCCCATTTCTGGCTTTTAGGATCCCACATCTCAAGTGAAGCGAGTCCGGCTCGAGCCATAGACAGGTATGAGGCGAACAGTACGTCGCCAGCCTCGCCGTTGATGTCCTCAGAGCCATCACCAAAGCCAAAGATCTTCAGGACTGGGAACTCGCAGCTCAGGTGCATAGCAACAAGCTCGGCTCGGCACTCTTCGTATGAGGCAGCAATGCTACCAAATACAGAGCCCCAAGTCTGGCCAGGCTTGTACCATGTTGTGATAGGTTTGTTGTCCACAGGGCTGGTGGGAGGGTTCTCCTTGTCGAAGTTGAATTTGCCGGGAGAGGTCTCCTGAAGGAGCTTACCGCAACCGTGACCTAGGGTGTGTGAGCAAATGTTATTCAGGACTGTGTCGATCCAATTTACATACCAGTAAGCTCATGGAGACCAACCTGGACCTCGAAGGAAGCATCGCGCTGCTTCTTGTAGACCTCAAGATCCTCATCGCGAATGAAGGGAATCTTCTCATCTGGTGCCTTGGCGCTTAAAACGTTGCCAAGCGACACGTTCTTGAAGCCCTCGGTCTGACGAATATCATCATAGTTAGGACTAGAACTGTCAGTAGTCTGAAACTAGTTACAGCATACAATTTGAACCTACATGTTGATACCAGCAGGGATACCAGAACCTTGATTCCATGTTAGGATGATACTATTGAATGAACAGGGAACTTCCGGCCTACTAACCAGCAAAAGTCAGAACTTCGAGTGATGTGAAGTCGGGAGATAGGAACTTGTCCTTCTCAAATTCTGAGCCCCAGGGCAACAAAGGAATGAGCTGGGGAGCCTTCTCTACGAGCTCACCAAAAGCGCGGGTCCGCTCGACTAGTCCACGGTTAGCAATCCACTGCGTTTCTAGTGCAGGGAAGTCTTACGATTGACCACTATGAAATTTGTCAGCAAATCCTCACCCGGAAAAAAACATTAATAGGAAACTTACTAGAAGCAAAGCCCTCCCACTCTCCCCGGATACCAGCAGGGTCTCGGTAGGTCTCGATAAAGCCGATGTTGGACTCAACCATAGGACCCTTGTCCTTGATCCAATACCTCTGACTGTCCTTGAAATCCAGCAGGGAGCCGGTCTCGAAGGACTTGCTGTAGGCCTGGTGCATCTTCTTCTGGGTGTCGTTCTCGGCATTTTCGGCGGCGCCGTTGATGAAAGCAGTAATGTTCTTCATCTCCTCGGCGTAGTCGCCATAGACCAGCTTAATGGTCTTGCCCTTGAGAGGACCATCCTCCACAGTGAAATCAGTCGGCTTGCCAATGTCACCTCCATCACTGGGGATCTCCTTGACAGCTGAGGCAATCAGAATCTCATAGTTGCCATCTGAGGTCTTGCGGAGTCGGTTGTTTTCGGGTAAAAGACCCTTTGACTCCATCCAGTCGGAAACAGCCTTGATCTCTTCCTTGGTGATGTGAGAAGATTCGGGGTAGTAAGTAGTCATATGGCCATCATCAGGGTAACCAAGATGCATTATCGCGGGGCTGTCAGAGCTGAAGATGCCGCCCTTTGTCGCCTCGTAGTACTTGTTGGCCTCGGGAGAAGTGGCAGCCAAGGCAGCAACAGTCTTCTCTGAGCAACGAGGAATAAATTTGGAGTCGCCGAAGCTCTTGTAGTTGCCATTGTTGCCGAGGAACATGGCAGCGTACTCGAGGAAGCGGGTTACCTCCTCTTCCTCGACGCCAGCCTGCTTAGCAAGGGCATTCCAGTCGCCATTCGCAGACTTGTGCAGAGTCAGGATCAGGTCAAAGATTGGTTCAGACTCTGGAGAGATCTGTCGAAGAACAATTCTGGTGCCGGCAAAAGCGGCTCTATGATCATGTGTTAACATCAGCGATGACCCCTCCATTCTTGCCCCTCGTTTCAAACTGACCGAGGTTCATGACAACTTAAAACAAGACTTGGAACAAACATACTTGCTGATAAAGTGAGCATAACGCTTCTGCTTGTCATCCAAAGCATCGAAGTGCTTCTCAATCTCGAGCCTGACTACCGAGGGAGGCTTGTCGGCGAGGTAGTGGACCAACTCGTTCGCGTTCATGGCGATGGCTGAAGTTGAAAACCTGTGAAGGCTTTGATGGTTGAAGGATTTTGTAAAGCGAGGAATGGGTCGTCTGAAAGAGGACTTCAAGGCTGCTATTCTCAACGAAGGCAGTCTTTGAAGAACAATGGACGGTGAGATTAGGTTGGGAGGCATGCCCGCTGGCTGAGACTGACGTTTTTAGGTCACGTCGGCCAATGAATCTTTGTCAATCTGGGGACAAACGCAGCTTCCTAACTATGTAGACTCTGTACCATTTGCGGGACTGGTCCTTGCCGCCTAATGCCTGTTAAGGAATACCTAAACTTATGGATAAATTTGTGTAAGATTTGAGTAGTTCTTATCATGCCATTCACCCCACAAGTTTTACAGGTCTAGAGAGAAACGTGTCAGGGCGGCAAACAGAAAGCAGAGCTTATTGCCTATAGCAGCTAGTAAGGTGGTGTGTCGAGGCCCATCGCCCCATCATGACACTACAAATGAGGGGTTCTGCCGTGCGAATAGGCTTGCAGTATGAATATCAATTGCAAGTTGACGTTATTGGTATCTATACCAATAACTACAATTGTGTGTGCTGGACTGTTTCCCATCATTCTGTTCTGTATATATGGCTCGTGTCAACGTTGTTATACTGCGCACCTACGTTGCATGTTTCTGCCTCAACGTTTGATTGGTTGCGCCGGATGCCTATTATTGACACGACAGGTAGCTCTGCCATCGCTCAAATATTCGACAATTTTTTATATGCATCAGATAAAATAAATGGATATTCGTCTCTGGTAGAGAGCTATGGCAACTTATTTGGGCGTAGCCCCTCAGATCAACAAGCTCTTGTTTGAGTTAAACTTTGCAAATGCTATCCATGATATTCAGCCTCGTCATATAAAATCCGAATTGCCAACCATTAGTCGAGTTAGAATAACCTCACCTGTCTAGAAGTAAGCCACACCCGATCGAACAAACCAAGGAAATATCCTTCTTCTCCACTCCGTACTCCGACCTAACAGCACTGTTTGTATCCGTAAGACATCAGAACAACACGGCAAGGTCTTCGGCGAGGCCTAGGGTAGGCGGCTTTCACTTGATCAAGACGTTTTCCAATAAATCTAGCTGACTTGATATTTAGACGGAACACAGCAATAAAAGAATAGCTATGGAAAATAAAACCCAATTCATGGTACTTTCCGAATATATGCCCGAGAAACGAAAAACAAGACCCTTGACCGGATGATTAGGTATAGGCAAGTTTGGAAGCGGTTGTTGTTTCTTGTAGCTGGCGAATTAAGAAGTCTACTTCCAGTGACCATTATCACGGAGTGTCACACAAAGCAGCCTATCAATAGGTTAGTGGCAAGTTGTAGCCTGGCTTGTTGGCGATAGAAATATATTACTGCGACTGGCCTCATACTACTTAGCCATTTGCAATATCTTCCGGGATGTGAATGCTGGGTGTTTCTCGAGCTCGGAATCATATCATTGGTTGCCTCAACGGAGGTGAGATGATAGCCGTCTAACATCGAAGTAAGACGAAGCGAGCCGAACCGAAAAACAAAACGGAGACGGCGGAGAGTACAGTACAGATTCTTGTTCTCTATCCAGGCTTGCACTAAAAACACATTTTGAGTTTTCATGCAGCGACCCCGTGCCCGAAGATCCAATGGCATGCAACCCTCAAGATTCAGGTACATACACCAATGGTTATGTATGTCAATGAAACCAACTCGAGTGCGTATGTCCCATGGTCACATGCACAGCGACATACATGCGCCAGGTAAATCATCATCTGTGCCGGGGCTGCGATCCAATATGTAACTAAACAGTTGGACGAGTTGCGGTCAAGAAGTAGATTGAGTATAGGTGTTTTATGGTTGGTCAATTGATGCAGCTATAGAACATACAGTAGAGGGGAAAGGTGCATACATATGGCCTGAGAGTTGGATGACAATTTCAGTCAAGCGAGGTAACTACTTATCGATTGATTGGTATTCTCAGCATGCGGCAGTACAACAGAGCGCAAGAAGGACCATGTCGGATGTATACTCTGAGCATATATACTGTGTAGCTCTCGGGAATTGTTTGAGAAACTGAAGCATTCAGCTATTTTAAGCGGTGTGGCGTTACAGGGTCGCAGCTCGGCAGAGGATTGAGATGTGAAGCTAAGCCAAGCCTCGTTCTGCAAGCAAGCATTAGCACGATCAACGACATCAGCCGGCGTTGGAAGCCGAGCCAGCCCTTCGGAATCTAGTAAACCAGCCGGACGGGACACTGGGGTTGGTGTGACATGGATGGTTGTCTAAGACAATAACTCCAGCCGGGGAAGCATTTGTGGTTCCCCCGAATTTGAACGAGTTGGACTAAATTGCCAGTGTGATGCTTGAACCAAACCAACTGATGTGTGACTGATTGCTAATGTTCGCCGAAGTCATGGATAATAATTGTTGATCACGTTAATGCATTGTGGTGTTCATGAACGTGTGGTACTGTATGGCCTTGGCTCATAGCATTGACAAATAGCTTGGACCATGTTGTGTTGCTAATTGAGCGCCGCAAACTTCAATTTACGTTTTACCCAAGTCCTTCACACACAAATGAAACGTTTTGTATTAAATTACCCAGACCTCTTCGTTCCTGGGAAATTGGCTAGAATATTCTGGTTCCTGTGGTCAAGGCTCTGTATTGAATTGTCGTTCAGCCACCTGACCTCTGCCCCCACGTTATTACTCCACACTCTGCGCTACTACTACCTTTCTCCCTTTGTGTTTTGCCCTGCCCTGTTTTGTGTAAATCTCCCCTAATTGGATCGGGAGTCGAGATCTTAATAAGTGATTTCAGCCCAGTGAAGTAAAGTTGTCGAGAGATGGCATTAACTTGCTAAGCGCCAGAACCATACTGTACTACTTACTACACCCTTCTTCTTACAACGAACAAGAACGTTTTGCTCGGGCCTCTTTGAAGCGAGGCGAGTGCTCGAGATGCCGATAACATGAGCAATGACAGCGTCATTTGGCAGTAACTATAATCATACATGTCCAATAAGATATGGAACCCTTAGGACATCCACAGGCCATTCAGAGAAGAGAGCCATTTCAATACACACGATAAGAGGGACCTACGAGAATGTTGAGGATGCAGCTCTCAACGGTCGACTGTCGACTGTTATCAAAGAGCAATGCCCTGGAGGGTATCCGTTCTTCCGCCGGTAGATTCGGACCAGCACGTTGGTGCAGCCGTGATCATCGACCTAGTTTCAAATCCTTCCTTAAGGTACAGTGTAGCCCTTTAGGTGCTTCTGGGGTTTCCGCGTTGAGTTTAACCATGAAACCATGTACATATGCATGCTCAGCTCAATGTCAGACCGGATAAGTACTGATATACGGATACAACTACAAAGAATTTTACCGGATTAATCAGCTTGCCCAACGTTATTCTCCCATCTCAGGGGAACAAAGTCGGGGAGGATGGACCTGTTGTTGTTGATGTTGATATTGTTGGCTGTGCGAGCTGGCAAGTAGTCGGTTCGGCGGCCAGAGTTCCCAGAATTACCCAAACGCGGAAACTCCGCGTAAGGATTTTTTTCCGGGGAGCATGATAGATTCGCCCCTGTTCTACTATGCCCAGTCCTCTCTCCACGCAATGCAAAGCTGATGATGTGCACCTTGGATTTGCGCTCCGTGCAGTTTGCATGGTATGTACCTATGTATTGTCAGTGAGGTCAAGTCGCATCCCATGAGAATACTACCGAGATTGTCATATTTTTTTCACCTTATTTTTTTTGGGGAAAACGGCCTGAAAATGAACAACGTGCGGTGGGCTCGTGACCTCACACATGAACGGGAGAGTGACAGGGGCTGGGTTTGGGTAATGTGAGATAGAATTTGGAGCCTCTGGCCAGCGTCATGGGAATCTCTTGTCTTCCCCTGATTATCAGTCGGTCTAGAAATTTGCTCCACCACCATATCCACTGCCATGCCTTACACTTTTAAAGACCAGGTACGGTGCAGGCACAGAGCACAAATGGATGAGAGTTACTCTCGTCCTGCTTATGGAAAAAAGCCCGGGTACAATAGATTATTGATGTCATCTTTTTCCGTCCTCAATCAATTGGTCCAAAGCCCTTGTCACCCCCAGAGTCCGCCCCAGACAGACGGCATGTCCTGCTGGCTGGCTCCTGGCTCCTGGCCCGTCCTGTCTTAGAGTTCCATGGATAGGTACCTTTCAGCGGGTGACAGTCACCCCCGGGCCCATTTCACTACACCTTGCCCCCACGCTACCTGTGGAAGCAAAGGTCGGGCTTTGCGAAATAGTGGAGGTTCATAGTTTCGTGCCTGCCCCGGCCTTCTCCCCGGGCCTCTCCTTGAGCCTGAATTAGGTACATCAGCTATGACTTGTACCGTCATCAACCTTATATAGATCCCTCTGAACCCCCGTGCCTCTCAGTCCGTTTCACTGATTTACAATTCTTAGCTTTTCCCTATTTGTGATCTTGATTTATACTTGACCGATTCATATACACTCGACCATCCCGCTACTACGTCATTGTCATAGTCAGTCATTCTCAACTCGAACCTTGTGTTATACTTCAGCCAGCGACAGGCGTACAGGAGCGACAACACTGCGAAGGAGCACTCAAAACCTATAAATCTCTCGAAAATACCGGCTTCAACTCCTCTCAATTACTTTATTCGAAATGCTTTCCTACGAGCCCACACCAATGTCAATCAAGACTCCCACAAAACCAACAACCATTACCTTGCCGCCCACCACTTCGTCACCAATGACGGCGGCGCCCCCATCGATCAACTCTACCACCCTGAACGGCCACAAAACCCAGGGACAACAACACATCTGGCTGGTTACGGGCCCTGCTGGCTGTGGAAAGACGACAGTCGCCGGATATCTGGCCCAGTCATTGGGTATGCCCTATATCGAGGGCGACTCGGTATGTACAATACAAGGCTTTTTCTACGCCCCACGTTAAAATGCCCCATCGTTACCACTAACACGGATTTCCCTCTAGTTCCATCCTCCGGCCAATATTGAGAAGATGCGAAATGGGATCCCCCTCACTGATGCTGATCGCTGGGACTGGCTCACAGCTCTACGGGATGAATCCATTAACCGATTGAATGCTGGTTCTAACGGTGTTGTCCTCACCTGCTCAGCCCTCAAGCGCAAGTATCGCGACGTTATCCGTGTTGCTGGATACTACGATCATCGCATTCAGATTCACTTCGTCTTCCTCGATGCTTCTGAAGAGCTTCTCCTCGCTCGTGTCGCCCAACGACAAAACCACTACATGGGCGCCAACATGGTCCACAGCCAATTCGAGACTCTGGAGCGACCCTTGGCTGACGAAAAGGATGTTATCATCATCGACGTCAGTCGGCCCATCGAGGAGGTGGAGCGAGACGCTCTCAGCAATGTATTGGAGACTATTACTAAATCTCAAGACAAGCCATGAGCGTCAGGCGGCCTTCAAAACACCATCATATTTTTGCGTGTTACATCATTTGATACATATTTACCGGCTTCATTATACACCTAGTCCGCCATACACACGGTCATTATGGACATCATTAGGCGAGGATTTATTGTCAAGCAGGGAGTCACAGCGTTATGGCCATTTGCATTCTGGGTTTTGGAGTTAAAGATTTGAACGGCGTTATGATCCAAGAGTCTCGTTGCTGCTCACGACCTGTGGTACATATTCGGACAGCTTTCCGATGAGGCGCGACTGAGAAAGAGACTAGTTGGCTTGGTGCAGCCCCCCGCAAAGTGTCAGATGCAGTCGCTGTACCGCATGAGCAGAAACCGGGGCTGCTTGCTTACACGGATCGGCTAAAAGAAGGGAGGGAAAGGTATCCCTCATCCTCATGGTTTTGATTTTACGCACCAGCGTGCACTCGAGAACGAAACTTGTACTAGATGAGATGTCCGTATTAAGGGTTGTTTCTTCAGCGCGACTATTAGAAGGTTCATGATCTGCTTCACATATAGGCAGAAATACAAATATTTTCAAGGCTACCAACCAGTGCCTGCCTGCTACATGATGCGTGACCCTGTCGATCGTACTGAGCCTATGATGATGTACCACCCAATTTCTCTCGGTGAGCGAACATCTCAGCTCCGGCATTGGTGTCCACCTATCCCGATGAACGTCAGTCTCATGCATCATGACAACTCAACGCAGCTGACCGCGGCCCAGCTCATTCATGATAGTAAAAATGCCTCTGACCGACAAGCGTACGAGAGGTAGCTCATTCGAATAGTCTGTCAAAACTGGACTATAATTGGAAGCTTTGGATCGGTGTGTTGTCATCATGCACGGTGAAACCCATTTGGCATCTTGGAGCCTGAGCGATTTGCATCACGAGGTTGTCAATGCAACGGAATCAAGGTTGTATAGATTTGGCCACCACCATCTTGTCCAAATAGTCAAATCTTGTTCATTATCCAGATTCAGATTCTCTGGGCAGATTCCCCATCCACTAACTTGCATCGCTTGGGTATTAACAGCACAGTAAAACCTCAATAGTTAGCCAAACCGGGATCCATCGCCGAGAAACCAGCTATGCAATAACACGGCTCAGCAGTAGTCTCGCCAGTTCTTTTTTTTATTCTCCCTTTTCGCCATTGCAATTCGTGAAAATCTTGTATTTGTTGATTATGTATACATCAACGCCCCTCTAACTATTTCAGATGCATTACCATAAGATCTGGCTCTTCAACTATCTGCCTTACAACCTCAGCGGCCCGCGCCATCGTTGCGCCGTCAATCACTCGGTGATCAGCGCTCCAGCTGAAGTTGGTGATCTGCTTCTTGACGACATTGTCGTTCTCATCGAACGCAGGTACTGTACGCATGCGTCCAATGCCCAGGATGGCCACTTCGCGTTCCACAATAACGGGACTGACATATGTGCCACCCACGTTTCCAATATTGGACACTGTAATGGTACCTCCCTGGAAATCGGCTGGCTTAAGCTTGCCCTGGCTAGCCAATGCTTGAAGCCTTGACAGCTCTGCTGCAATGGAGAGGATATTGAGAGAGCCGACGTTCTTGATCACAGGCACGACGAGGCCTCCAGCCGTGTCCATGGCAATACCGATGTTGTGCTGTGATCGATGGACCAGGCATGGTTTACTGGTCTTGGGGTCAACATCTACCCGGGCATTGAGCATAGGGTACTGGTTCAATGCCAATGACACAGCCTTGATGATAAAGGGGAGGTAGGATAGCTTGGTAGGCTGCCCCTCAACTGGAGGGCTTTTTGCAATAACACGATTGAAACGCTTGCGGAGCTCCACAAGGCTTGAAAAGTCGACCTCGTCGGCGTAGAGGAAATGTGGGATAGTCAAAGACCTTGTCATAGTCTTGAACATCTGCAACTGTGTGTTGGAAAGAGGTATGACTGTTTCCGTTGGCACCGAGCTGTCTTGTGGCTTGGCGGCCGCAGGAGTTGGTGCTATTTGCTGAGCACTATCTTTGGCATCTCTCTCCTTTATAAATCTGTGAATATCTTCTTTGAGAACTCTACCATCTCTTCCAGTGCCCTCAATATCTGCGATATTCACATTGAGCTCCTTAGAGAGATGTCGTACAGCAGGAGTAGCAATGCTTGCACACTTGCCCTTCTCCGTAACCGGTGTCTCAGCGGGCGCTTCCGGGGTTGCCTGCTTTTCTGATTGCTCGGGCCGGGATTCTGTGGGTGGTGGTGGTGGAGGAGGGACATCTTCCTTTGAGGCTTGTTGGTTTGATAACGCATCAACATCCTCAGCCTTGGCCTCGCCTTCGATATCAATGTCGACAAAGGGCTTGCCGACCTTGGCCATTTCGCCTGCTTCGTAGTGTAGCTTCTTGACAACACCAGCGAAGCGGCTAGTGATTTCCACAGAGGCCTTGTCACTTTGGACTTCACATAGCGGGGAGAACTCCTCGACGCGGGCACCGGGTTCCACGAACCACTGGATGACTTCACATTCAACGATGCCTGGTTCGTGTTAGCCAGACCGGATAACATGGAGCATTTTGAGTTCATGGGCTTACCTTCACCAATATCGGCCAAAACAACAGGCTTCACAGCCATTAGTCTTCTCGACTCATTGAACCATCTCAGAGAAGAGCCCCTCACGGGAGCTCGAGAGCCCATTGCCATGTTCCCCATACCTTTGGCGACATGCCATTGCTTCTGTAGCACACGAGATCCTCGTTGAAGAAACATTATTGCTAGCAATTGCGCCTGAAAGGAGACGAATCAAAGACAAACAACAGATGAGCCCGAGTCATCCTCATAAGAAAGAGGAGATGGTAAATACCATGGCATAGTTTAAGCCGAAGGGCTGGCTTCCATCGGCCCCGTCCGTGGATAACCGCCAATCCGGGGGAATGACGGCACTGACGAATTACTGAGCCCGATCTGACCGCGTCTTCGGCTGTATCTCACCCCCACATTGCCGATACAGGCAATTGCCCTGTGCTCCACTGTACTCCCGCCGTTGATGGAACGTGGGGACTCGACCATTCAGAAAGTCAAGTGAATTTTCCAACGTCGGGCCTCAGTTTTTGAAGAGCCGCAAAGTCCCTCCCCTGCCAGCCCAGCCATGATGGCGTCACGACGACTCGACCTGGCACTATCGGGTCTTACTCGCCGACCTCTAACATGTCTCTTCTGCGAGGCTCGTCGATCCTTCACCATTTCCGCTCCTCGGCCGGCGAGGGCTGACAAGCCTGGATCTGGCGCATCGTTAAATCCTCAAGAACATATCGCTAAGCCAATTGAAGCTCCGCGAAGCTATGGAAAGCGACAAGAGGGACATTTCGTGCCGAAACCCCTTCCTCGGCCCATTGGAATGCCTCTACCACCCAAGGCTGGAGAGAATACTGGCATTGATAGCCGAACAATGCGTCAACGTCGTGAAGATTTTGTCAACTATGATAAGCACCTACAACGGCGAAAGGAACTGTAAGAGCACCACAGTCACTCGACCCTAAGTCGCATTTCCTAACGCTCATGAATGTAGAACGGCCAAGATATCACGGCCATACTTCCGAGACTGGGGCAACCTTCAATACCATGAGGGCAAATCCTTTATCGCACCCCCACGCCTATTCAAAGCAGAGCTGTCACTATTCTTCCCCAACTTCTACGGTGAAACTCTTTTGAAAACAGATAAGAACCCACGCGACACTACACCCCTCCTCACCGGCAAGGCGACGGTGGTCTCCTTTTTCAGCAGCCGCTGGGCCGAGCAGCAGGCCGCAACTTTCACCTCTGTGGGGGAAAACCCGGCGCTCCATGAAGTGTTGGCGAAGTACCCCGATATCACGCAGGTCGTCCGCATCAACTATGAGGACAACGCCGGTAAGGCGTGGCTGGTGCGGTTCTTTGTGAGCTCGCTGCGGAAGCAGTTCCCTGAGAAGGATTGGGACAAGTACTTCCTTGTACGACGAGGTGTCACCGATGACATCCGCGAATCCATTGGCCTGCTGAATAGCAAGGTCGGATATGTCTTCCTTGTCGACCAGTACTGCCGTGTTCGGTGGGCGGGCAGTGGAACTGCTCACTCAGTTGAAGCGGAGGGCCTGGCCAGGGGTCTCTCACGTATAGTTGATGAGATCAAGCACGAAGATACTTTGCCCGCCACTGCAAAAGAGCAACATCCAGGTAAACACCATCTTGAGGTTCCAAAAATGTTGTAATTAGACGTCTTCTAGCAGAGGAAGACGATTGTAACTTGAGACACCATAGACATCCATGACTCCACCATGGCCTATTTGTACAATATCAAACACGCTGATACCCCTGAACACCTGTACATCATGCAAAGAAAGAAAGCCCCGCTCAGCTCTACGAGAAAAGGAAGAAAAGAATAAAGCAGAACGCAACAAAGCTTCCCATGATAATTCCGTCCCTCCTTTTCTTTGCTGATATCCTTCCAATCAGTGTGTTGATCCCTGGTACTTGACTTGCTGCATGCGTAATCCTCCGGTTGATGCTTGCCAAGGTTTCACGCTGCAGGTTGAAACTGTCGTTAACAGCGTACGCCTGGCTCAGGACACTGTCTGCCATATTGTTACTGTTATCGATACGGTTGCGCTCTTCCAACATGTAATCGGCCTCGGCAGCTTCGGGGTTGTTCTGGCGGTACTCATCAATATCGGAGCGAATATTGGTCAGAAGATTCGTGCGATTGCGAGCTTCTTGCAGAGTTGAGCGCAGGCGCGCCAGGTTCTTCTGATCACTAGAGAGCTTCCGGCGGAGAAGTGAAACATTATTCTGTTTTGAGGCGGAGGATGCAAGGGCAGGTTCAGAATCAAGAAGTCGAGCGAGCTGACTGTTGACAGTATCGCGCTAAGGCAGATGTTGTTAGTATTTGGCATAACTACTGACAAGAGCAGAATACAAGCACATACCTTTTCTAGCAATTCTTCCAGCTTTCTCTCTATTTCGCGCTCTTCTTCTGTAGGCTTTGGAGGCACTTTGGAGGCTGACGAGAACTGTGAATATTGATGGAACAGGGTCTCTGTCTAAGCAACAGCGACGTCAGCTAGTAGTCCGGCGCATGATATTATTAGATGTACCTGAGTCTCTAATTGTCGAGCTTGCTGCCGAAGCTGGGCCCAGCCAGAGTTTCCGGAAGATGCAGACATTCTTTGCGAAGTAAGACTGGGTACAAGAATAGGTTGATGATGTATTCGTACAAGCGTCAATCTGCCAAACTTCACAACTCATGATCTACTAACTCCCTGACGACAACCTGGTCCGAGGGATGGCAGAATGCCACACCGCCTAGCGCTAGCGTTCAAATCCAGTCACGCGCTCTGACACGTGAGCCAAGTCCATATCAAAGACCTAGCAATCCCACCTGCCAATCAAAAATTGCAAATTCTTCTGTAAGGCCCCACCACTCCTTCCTCAAGCCCTAATTTTCCACCTGCGCACCTTCTCGGCAAACTTCTAAATCGAATCTATCGCGACACGGACGGTGACAGTCGAGGCTGATATTTTCCCAACACACTCGTCGACACACTTCGCACACCACTTCGAAGCTATTCAAGATGGTGAGTACGAACATCCCTCGCCCTTGTTGTCACGAGAGTAGTCGTCGTCTCGTTTTGCCGGCGTCTCGTGCGGCTGCAGAATCTTTCGAGCATCACATCGACCACACATATCCGCACAATCATTCACGACCGTTTTCCTACTCTCGAGACTCGCCCATCATTTCGATATCACAACACACGCCAGAGATATATACGGGATGGGCAAATCGCTGACAGGTTGCAGTCGTCGGGCAAGGTCAAGGCTGGTGCGCTCTGGGGCAAGAACAAGGATGATTTGACGAAGCAGCTCTCTGAGCTCAAGACCGAACTCGGTCAGCTCCGCATCCAGAAGGTTGCCTCTTCCGGCTCCAAACTGAACAGGATGTGAGAATCTCCCCCTCTGCAGCATTGATGTTGCTGGAAATCGTAAGAAAAAAAAGAAAAAAGTCAGGCCCGCTAATGCGTCTCAAATAGCCACGACATTCGCAAGTCAATCGCCCGTGTCCTGACCATCATCAACGCCAAGCAAAGGGCCCAGCTCCGTCTGTTCTACAAGAACAAGAAGTACGCTCCTCTCGACCTCCGACCCAAGCAGACCCGTGCCATCCGCCGCCGACTATCACCCGATGAGAAGTCCCGCGTTCTTGAGAAGACCAAGAAGCGCACTGTTCACTTCCCTCAGCGCAAGTTCGCCATCAAGGTATGATGATTCAATGCCATTGAAGGATTCAAGATCTCTTCAATAGCAAGGTTTATGTCTGAAGATACAATGTGCTAACGACGAATTGCAGGCATAAGTTAAAATGCTTGTAGTTTCTGGCGTGCGACGGACATAGGGTAGAAAGGAAACGGGGTATGGAGGGCGTGGCGTGCTTTTTCTTTGAACAAAAGGCTTCGAAATCTGCATCGCATGGCTCAGGGAATCTCGGTCTGACTTGTACTTTTCCCGGTTTGGGCCTCGATCTGGGACGGCATGTCCACAATGGACTGCCTGGACAGGCAGTCTTTAAAAAACAAAAATGAGGTCATGATCAAGAAGTTCTTTATACAATTTTGTGATAGCTGTGAAACTGATGTGTTGTATCCACACGGGAGAAGTATCTGGTTGTGCATCTCGGATACAATTACCGATCACAATGCCTACCAGTGCAGCGTGGTCCTCCGCTCCAGAGACTAATAGCCAACGACAATGCATACCCTTCGTTTATAAAAAGAACTTTCAGAGACAGCTGGAAACGCTGACCCCTGAAAACCCTATACCTGGACGCCAACTCATCTTCCTTGCGATTGTGAAATAAGCGGTTGGTTATCTACCTATGCAACAAAATTCTTTCATACGGCTCGGCCACATTTGGTTGGTCTCTTTGGAGGCCTCGGATCGCTCCAACCCGTGTCACCCCACCACAACCCCAACGACATGCTTCCGTCAACAAGGAAGAAGACGTAAATGAAACTGGTCGTCTCATTTCACCCGTGTTCCCTCATCTCCACCAATTCGGACTTCCATGTGGCTGATCTTATACGTCAATTAATATTACAGTTGTAAGTTTCTAGAGCTACTTGCCTTCAATTGAGCCTTCTCTCGGACATATCGATGATATCGGCCTTCAACAGAGGTCCCCGCAGACAAATAGAAGAAAAGTAGGCTTGGTGGAAGAATCAACTACGAAGGAATCGCGGAATGGTGGAATTGCTACGCATTGCCCACATGCCTCTCTGGGAGAGAAGGCCAGCAACTCGACATTCAGCATCCTAAGGAACCTCCAGGGCACAATACGTCCCACCACCTTTAACCAGCGTTCTGGCTTTATACACTGCCAACCTTCAGCCAGAGAGCTCTCAGTGGACAACAAGCGTCAGGAATGAACCCTAATGCAAAATCCGACATCGACAGCTTCAAATACCAAGTCACCATGGCGATAACGTCGCACGACATTGGCCAGTACACATTCGTGCTCAATCAGTAGATCAGGATCACGAGAGACCAACTCGGGAACTTGATTTTTCGTGTCCATTATGGCATCGGGTATCTATCTACCTTTATGCGAGTCTTCTTCTCGCTTCATCGATTTCATAGTGCTCATCCGGAGCAACATGGTCCAGAAACGCCGCCGTTCACTGCAAATTTCATGAAAACCTCCAACGCCAATACCGACCTCAAAACTCCAAAGCGATACCATCATGATGTACCACATGATTCGACCCTCAGGCCGTTGGTGACCTCACTGATTCATTCCAGGAGCTTTTGCTGCTCTTGCGGCCACCGTCTGAGAGATGGGTCTGCAAATGCCGACGAAGCTGATCCAGCCGATGGAAATCTTTACCGCAGTGCTCACAAACATGATTACCGCGAACATTATGCGTACGGCGATGCTTGGATAGATTGGAAGATTCACCAAACCGCTTCCCGCAAATTTCGCACTGCAGGGGTTTTTCTCCAGTATGCGTGCGCATGTGCATAGCTAAAGAGCAAGTTAGCATGTTGCGCTAGCCAAGAGGTTGACAGACTTACTAAGAGCACTCTGCTGCTTGAAACGTGCCTCACAGCCTGGATGTTCGCACTTCCATGGTTTCTCGCCCGAATGGGTGCGCATATGCTGCTCCAAGGATTGCTTCGCCGAAAGCATTATGCCACAAATCTCGCATTTAACTGGCTTGTCTATCATCCCAATTAGTAGGTGCTTTCAAATAGGAGCCGAGACTCTGATCCCAGGGGATAACTCACACCCAGTATGCGTCTGCATATGTCGTTCCAATTTGCTCTTCTGCGAGAACGGACCAGGCCTTATACAACCGTACCATGTGCAGCAGAACCCATTCTCGCCTTTCTTCAAATTCTTGACATGCTCACTCTTGCAATGATCCTGAAGTTCTTTATTGCCTCCAAACTTTTTTGAGCAGAGCAAGCCATCCTCGCAAAGCCATTGGCAGGTAAAATCGGCCTCCCCTTTTATGGATTGGGGCTCAGCCAGCTCGGTCTTTGGGGTGGGGGAGTGTGAGGACACGGAAAAGGCACCATTTTGACTCACTCCCGAGCCACTGTGACCATTAGGGAGGTTTTCGACATGTTGGTTGAGATCGTCTGTGAAACTATGGCCAATCTCGTGGGCGAAACCACCAAAGTCATGACCGATTGCGGTGTCAATATCCAGAGGAACATCCCGGCCGGGTTCAACTGGACTGAGGATGGCACTGACTATGGGCTCAGGCTCGGCCGAGGGAGTTGTGACGGAGACAGACGCCGGAGTGGTAGAAACGGTAGTGCCAACACAATGCGAATCGTTGCAGGGAATCGCCGCCTCCTGGCATGAGGCATCAAGGCATGGCTCAAGATCTGCGCAAGTAGCTTCGAAACAGCATGCGGCATGGGAGAAGTCGAATTCAGCACAAGAAGTATCGAAGCAGCAGTCTCCATCATCTCCTTCGCCGCATTGACTCCAGCATTTAGCATCACCGCATGCAGAAGTGCAGTCAGCGGATGCTGCGTTATTGCAACCCATATGTGATGGCCACGACATTGGCATGCAATTAGCGGCAGTAGCTTGGCCCATCATATTCGCCCAGGAAGGTGCGACGGCTTGCGGCCAACGGTTATAGAGACCAGGCATTGCAAGTGCTTGGCTCTGCTGTTGAAAATCGCCAAATAGTGTATGCTGGTTATCTAATAAGGGCATGTTGAAGTTGTGCTGCAGACTCTCGTTGACAGTCTGAAGGACGGCCGTGGGTTCGATATGCTGGAGATTCTGGTTGGGTTGAGCTAGGTGGGGCGAGTGCATTTGATGCATATTCGACGGCTGTTGGTGGTCCAGCTGGTGGTGGTATTGATGATGTTGTTGTATCTGCTCGGACTGTCTCCTTCGTTTTTGTCGATGCGCCGAAGCTCTAATTGCAGCAGTAGACATCATTCTTGCAGGGGAACTGGATACATTTGACTGAGTACGAGATTTTGTTCTCACGGAACGGGCATTGTTGGCCTGTCCGTTGCGATGAGGGACCTTATCAGCACCGTGTTTAATATCAAGACCAATCTCAAGGGCATTCTTTGCGGCAGCAGTTTTGCCATAGTGGTCGAAGCAGCGTTGATCAAGACAAGCGTTCTCGGTGTTGTTGCAGGTACCGAGAGAATCTAGCCCGTGTGTCAGGCAGGCGTCCTGACCGAGCAAAATATCAAAGCCATAGTCGACTTTTTCAGAGTCGAAAGAAGTTGGTTCGTTTTGGGGCTGGTGGTTATGAGGAGCGAAAGGCGCCGAGTGATCCATGGTTTCATGGATAGGTAGAAATCGCAACAGCAATCGCTCTTTTGTAATGATGATTGCTTTTGCTATTGCTGCGCACACGGGGGCTTACGGGTCAAATCTATGATTGAGGGTATCATGAACGACATTGGTATGGTTTTGTGAAGGCCTGGGGCAGCTCGAGTGGGATGTTGCGAATGGCCCAAGCCCGAGAATCACAGTGAGAACCCTGATGGGTAGAGGCTTTGTGAACTCTAGTGGGTCGCGGTGCATTTTAATGGGGCCGGTCCCTAGGAATAACTGTGCTCAGCCAATAAGAACAACTTGATTGTCCCTACCTACGATTGCGCAGAACACCAGGCCAACAGAGACGGCAGGTATCGATCCTCTCTTTTTCTCTAACTTACGGCTATTTTCTCACACTAATAACGCAAGTGCCTGTGTGAGGGAATAAATGGATGAGGCCGGGAAAAGAATGGTTCACAACCTACAAACCTAATAATCTGGCTAGACTAGGAGAGTGAGTGAGTGGATGTGAGAACGTGGGATTTCTACCCTGGCCAGTTCTTGCTGTTCGTTCTTCGTTCGGTTTAAGCCGAAGTGGTTGAACATGACATGGTTGTGTAAGTCTCGATCTTATCGTGGGGTCGATTGTCTCTGGATAGTTGAATAAAGTGAGTGACTATGATGTCCTAGTTCCTGCATCAATATGGCACCTCATAAGCTCTGCATCACATGTTCGCTTCTGATCAATCCACTTTCACTGCTTCAGGATTGTCAATGTCTTGGTTACTTTTCCGACCAGGGCTCTGACGATATGGCCCTTCCAACTGGCTCAGTGACTCGCAGCGGATCAATGTCCCCGGATGGCCTACACCTAGCCATGACTCGATTCCTGCGTAAATTATTTAGTTCTTGTTCGTTACCCTGTCATTGCGAGCATATCTTGAGCTTATTCATGTTAAAACTATGCTCAGATCTGGGACAGTTCACTGTAATAGTATCTAGTTTGTGTGTTCATGGGTCCCGATTAGCAACCTTGATGGCCTCTGCTAAGTATGAAATTCAAATTGGACGTCCCAGGTAGTGCTTTGACTACCTAGTCGGCATTTCTAGCGTAACGAAATGATGCGCTTGTCGAGTTCAATATAAAAGAGATGATATATTCAACTTCAATTTAGTTACCCTACACTCGGATAGTCATTTTCGGGTTATCAAACATTTATATCTGGCAGAATAGCCCAACTCGATGCGAATTGTGCTGTAACTGATTATAATAATAGACATACAAAGAGAAACCAATATTGGGTGAAGAGTTGACTGATCTCGGCCACAACCCGTCCGCCCCTCCGGGGTTTGACACGCTCTCGGCTCCGGGGACGGCAGATTGGACCCACTTAACTCCGGGTATGCTCTCCGTCTTCGGTAGGTACTTATCATCCGACATCACAAGTTCTCACCATACCTAAATAAAGTACTGCTTAAATTTCAATACAGTAAAAATTCTTATTTACGCGATGACAATTGAAAATGCATTGAGGTATCCGTTGCTATCGTTGTGTGCACCACAACATGACTAGGGTGACGTTGCTCACATGAGCCTCTGGGGCGCAGCGCTACTTTCCTCAACTAGATCATCCATACCTACCTAGGAGGTAGGTAGGCTTCTTCATAACTGCACAGTCACTGCACAGATATCTTAATAATAACTCAGCGCATAGTTAGTTCTCACCAGTTACATGGGACTTCTGCTACTCACGGTTATCCAAACCGAATTGGAGCGATAACAAAGCAAGGCCAGCCCTCCCAACACCGTATTTCCCTATCTGGAATTTCCAACCCCTCCTGACCTCGGATCTTGGCATTAAGAAACTCCAACATCAAGTCTCGCCGCCACGCGACGTCGTCTCTTGTTTCATCAAACTTTGATATTCCAGCAACTTCAACACGTAGTTATCAACATCGTCTCATTCTTTGCGCCACGCGCAATACATCCTCTCAAACTCAACGCACCTCAGCGAGAGAGTCATGGGCAACATCTGCGGAAAGACAGAGCCAGAGGCTTTCTCACAGCCCGGCCGAGTCTTGGGTTCTGCGCCAGCTCCCGCCGCTGGTACGGCGCCGGTTCCTAAGAAGGTCGGAGGCCCGCCGCGGACTCTGGGAGGTGGATCTGCTGCCGAAGCTTCGGGGGATACGGATGACGCTCGTAGGAAAGCTGCGGAAGCTGCAGAGGTCAGTATTATGATAACAGCATGATCATTACAATCGCGCGAATATATTGGCATCAGAAACCTCAATAACATGGTGATATTGACTAATTGATAATCACAGGCTCGCGCCAAAGCGTCCTCAAAGCCAGGTGGAAAGCTGCAGACACAGTTAGCAGCCCAGAAGAAGCAGACTCGGTCAGAAACACTCAAGGACGCCAGCCAAGAGCAGTTGCGAGCGCGTGAAGCCGACCAAGCAGAAGAAGCACGAAATTGGGCATGATGCTGCTGTTATTGAATTCTTGAATGCAGTCGGAGGCCCAAGAGGTGACTCTCACCATTCTTACATATGTTTATTACCCAGTGGCGCTTGGAGGCATTTTGCTTTTCGTTGTCTTTGGGTTGATATTCTTGTTCATAGTTTTCTCACAAGCACGGTCATAGAGCTCGCAGTACAGACACGTTTCAATTCATGCAAGCCCGCGGAAACCGGGCGAAAAACATAACAGTAACCAATGCCCCTTCATGGGGGTTTCCCTTTAAACCGGCATATGACGCCATCATTAACTCCTATATTTGTATACAGTTTCTTCTCTCTCAAAATCCCACTCTCTGCAGCGTCGTCCTTGGACAGCCTAGCGCCCTACAAGTATGGTGAAAGCAGCGGCATACAGATGGGCCTGGAGCATCATGCTTCTAGTGACCTTAGGTAATTGTGTATCGTCCACTGGCTGGTGCTCGACTGTCGGCATCTGCAGCAGCGATTGTCCCCTCTCTCAACAGGCGGGTGAGTTCGCTCAAAGCGGAACCAACGACAACCTCGGTATCGCCTTCGATAAGAATATACAGCTTTGGCTCGGACCCAGGGGGCACTTCCTTGCCTGGTGGGTAAAAGTTACCCTTCGTCGTTATCGAGGTACCTGTAGCCTCTAGAATCTTGGCCACGTTGGTTCTGTTGGTGACAGCCCACCTGGCCTTCTGAGGGAAGTCGTTGATTTCCAATGTGGCGTGGAATGCACCGGCATCTGGGCCCTTGTTGTCGATGGGCTGACCAGCACGAAGTTGACCAGCTTTTCCGAGACGGCTGTTGATGGCGCTGACGGCTGAACTGACCTTGTCGAGCGGGTCCTTGGACTTGTCCTTTACTACACCACTGCTGTTTATCGGTGGAGTGGGCTTCACTTCTGCGCCATCAGCCTTTGCTGACTCGCGTGCCAGGACGCCTGATGCTGCTGCGCGGATCGCATTGAGCGCCTTCTCTGCCTTATCGTCTTCCTCTTCCTTCTTGTCTTCCTTCACCTCATCCTCCTCGCCCTCAGCCTTGTGAGTCTTCCGCTCACGGAGACGGGCAGCCTCTCGTTCCTGATCGAGACGGTCAAGTCCCTTACCACCAAAGCCAGATGTGTCTTTGGCCTTTCCAGACTTGACTTTTTCGCGATGGGTTTTCCTCATCTCGTCAAGCTTTTCGGGTACAGGCTGGCCACTCTGTTCAAGAGCCTTGGCAATGCCGACTGCGCAGTTCTCCTGCTCGGGTGTGACGAAAGTGACGGCGGTTCCAGTATTACCAGCACGACCAGTTCGACCAGCACGGTGCACATAGTCCTCCAAATGGTTCGGTGCATCGTAGTTGATGACGAGCTTGAGCTGCTTGACATCAAGACCACGGGCTGCCACCGACGTAGCAATCAAAATAGGCACGACGCCTTTCTTGAAGTCTGAGATGGTAGAATCACGATCGATCTGATCTTTGCCTCCATGAATCGACATGCAAGGATATCCCTTGATCATTAGCTCTTTCAACAAGTCGTCAGCCTTCTCTTGGCGTTCCACGAAAATGAGGGTACGAGCATCCTCATCCCGGTCATAGAGGTCTCCGAGAAGCTCAAGAACACGCAGAAACTTGGACGGCTCTTCTCGAACTTCTACAATCTGCTCAATCTCTTTCGCCACGACACTGCGTCCGCCGACTGTAACTTCGACAGGATTCTTTAGTACCTTTTTGGTCAGCGAGTCGATGATGCGGGGCATAGTAGCTGAGAAAAGGATGGTTTGTCTGTCAGGTCGCATGTTTGCGAAAATCTTCATGACTTGGGGTTCGAAACCCATATCAAACATTCGATCAGCTTCATCAAGTACAACATAAGTAACCCGCTTGAGGTTAGTGACTCGACCTTGGTTGGCGGCTAAAAGATCAATCATTCGACCAGGTGTGCATACAATGATTTCTGCACCACGCTTGAGCTCAGCAATCTGATCTCGGATCGGCGCTCCACCATAAGCACAAACAGCCCGGAGACCCATCATCTTGAGGAAAGTCTTGCAGTCACGATGGATTTGAACTGCAAGTTCTCGAGTTGGAGTCATAATCAGTCCTATAGGGCCATCCGTATCTTTGAGAGGGGATTGATCCTTGATATGTCGGAACATAGGAAGTAAGAAAGCCATCGTTTTTCCAGACCCAGTCTTGGCAACTCCAATAACATCGCGCCCGGACATAAGCGCAGGAAGTGCCTGCATCTGGATGGGAGTGGGCTTTTCGTAGCCCAAATTGTCGATGACATCGAGTGTCTGCCGTGTAAGACCACATTGTGCCCATTTCTGGACTGGCTTGGGAACATCCTTTCCGTTGACTTTGATACCATCTAGTTCCAGACGAAGATCAGCCACTTCAGCCTCCGTGAGAAGACTGAGCTCGGCCGGCTCCATCCAGAAATTCTTGCGGATAGGCTGAATCTCAATCTTGCTGTAATCAATTGTTGGAATATCCTTCTTCTTCCGCTTCGCGGTCATAGCTAACAGAGCATTTGCATCGCCTTCGTCTTTCTTATTGAAGTCGTACTCATCATCGCTGAAATAAGCCTCGGGTTCCTGGACTTTTTGTGTTTTGGCAGTCTTGACAGGAGGCTTCACGTCTGTTTGTTTTAGATCAGCCATGAATGCATCGAGAGGGTCAACATCATCCTCCTCCTCGTCAACTTCCATTTGGGTGGTAGTGTTGGATTGAGGGGGATCGTTGTTCGTTGTTGTATCTCCATCTGTCTGGGCTTCCGTTGTCTTAGTCTCTTCCTCGCCTGTATCCATTTGATTCTCTGCCTGCAACCGTCTCTCGTGAGCTGCACGAGCAGCCGCAGCGGCTTCCTCTTCATTCTCGGCGAAGTTGTCTCCATCTGATTCATCATCATCCTGGTCGGCATACGGGGTGTCATCAGCCTCAATAGGCAGGGCAGGGAGCTTTGTAAGTTTTCGCTTAGTAGTGTCTTCTTCATCCAAGTCAAGCTTCCGCTTAGTGGGGAGTTTCTCGGGTTCGGCATTATTCTTCACGAAGCCAAACCCACTAGCTTTTGTTCGATTTGCAGGAAGAGCCGATGCTGAAATAAATTGGTCAGTCAAGCTTAGGGAGCGAACTGAAGATATAGTCATACCGTTGCTTGATGGCTTGACAGGCACAGAAAGCTTTTCAGGCTGACCTCCGAGAGAGCCCAAGGCTGGTTTTCCGCCATCATGTGTTCGGGAAGCTGCTGATTTCTTTGCGATGGCCTTGGGGTCGAACTTGCCAGAATATGGAGCAACAGGGGAGGCAACAGTGGGTGTAGCAGCAGGCGAAGCAGTCGCAGAGACTGACGGAGAAACTGTTTTTGACGATGGTCCGCTCGCCTTTTTGTCCATTTCAGCCAAGAGATTCCTGGTCTGGCTCGGATTTACCTCTTTTTGTTTCTGACTCGCATTTTCTTTCTTTTTCTTCCATGCCTCAAGTTTAGCTAACCGTTCGGCTTTCTTGTCAATCTCGGCTTGTCCCGCATCGGTCTTGGACTTTTGCACCTGTAATGCATCAGAAATGCTTTCCAAAAAGAAGGATTGTAGTCGAACCTCATTTGTACCGGTGTTCCCACTGTCGACAATTGGTGTTTTCTGACTTCTGCCATCTTCGCGACTGCTACGAGCAAGGGAGTCAGCCGTACCCTCACGGCGCCCAGGGATGCGGTTGCGGGAGTCGTCTCGCCTTCTCACATCCCGATCACTCTCTCGGCTGCGATTCCTTCGCCGGTCGGGTGATCGAATGCGATCATCGTAGCGTTCTCGTGATCTCCGGCGATCTCTCTCTCGGTGGTCTCGTCTTCCGCCCCTGTAATAATTGTCGTCGCGTCGATCTAGTGAGCGGTCTCTTCGGCGATAATAGTCTCTGTCTCGCCCACGGTCTCTGTCTCTGTCTCTGTCGCGATCGCGATTTCGGGGCTGGTTATGGAATAAATCGTCAGAATAAAACCGGCCAGAGTTAGAGTGTTGCCTTCTCACATCTGGACTGCGTGATCTGCTGCGTCGACGATGGTCCCGTCCATCGTTGCGACGATCCCTATCTCGGCGATCATCATTGCGGTGACGGCGAGAACTGTGGGTGCTGCCTGCAGGACTTGGTGAGCGCGAGTCTCTCGGCCGAGCCATTGTTGGTGGTCTCGCAGGCTCAGCAGGACACTTCGATGGTGAGTAGTACTTTGAAACGGAGACCGAAGCCTAGATGCGCGACGGGCGCGTGATCGCGTGTTGATGGCGCAAGTAAACTGGGTATGTGGGCCTCTCTCAAACTCTATATCAGAATAGCAAAACGTCGTCGTCCGTCTCGAGATGAACGCTGAACATAGGTGTGGTGGTAGGGGAGGGGGGTCGGATTGTGTATGTGAATAAAACTTTAGCTTCAATGAAAGGCTGATGTATCTAGATGATGGGCTTAAAGTCCGGGGTTTGATTGCCCGAGCTTTACCCGTCAATTAGCAGCACGGCAAGAGCCGCGCTAGACCTAAATGGTCTTCATATTGCAACTGCCTCAGTATCAGACTCAGCGTCCTTACACTACCTCAGTCTCGTCTCCGTTATTTCCCATTACAAGGCATCAAGTATGGCCGGCCTTGTAGGTTATGCAAGCAGCGATGATGAGGAAGATATACAGTTGGTGGAGCCTCCCATGCCCGAGAAAGAGGTAACAAAGTTCCTCCCTAACAAATGTCAAACAACTTATCTTATTTTCACAAGGAAGTTGTAAATACTGCCAGCGATAACAAGTCGCAGAAACCAGAAGCAGAAAAGAAGTCTACTCAGTCGGGTAAGAAACTACAATTTTCGCTCCCCAACTCCGTACCAAAGCTACGACTAACCTCATTATGATATAGCACCTGAGTCTCAGAGGCTTGATGCTACTTCCATTGGACCCGTCCAGCAAAATGATGTGCCGTTGGGACCGTCTCTTCCGCCCATGGAAGAAGCTGTTATAGATGATCAAGACCCGGCATATAGACCTGCCTCACCATACTCGGCCAAGCGTGCTCTTCTTCGTGATCTCACATTGCCGTCAGCACCAAATCTGGACATCCCGCCATCGCCCCCTGGATCACCACCACTAGGGGCCAATAAGAAGTTTGAACAATTCCTTGAGCTCAAAAAGAAAGGAACACACTTTAACGCCAAGCTGGAGCAATCGTCCGCGCTAAAGAATCCTAGTATAATGGATAAACTGATGAGATTTGTCGAAGCTGATGGGCGCAATCAGTATTCAACCACGTTGCCCACCGACTTGTGGAACCCTACGGCCTTTCCAGAATGGGCCTTCAAGGACAAGTTACGGAAGAGCCATGATAAGGTGATCAGGGAAAAGGAAACAGAGAGAGCGGCTGGTACAAGGACGGCCGTCGAGTTTGTGCCACCAACAGCGCCAGTGAACCAAGATACGACAGGAAGGGGCGGACTTGCAAGAGGAGAGAAACGGAAAAGCGGATGGAACTGAGGAAAAAACCACCAGCGTACAGCGACTCTTCACATCTACGACATTCCGATAAGACAAAGTGGCTATCTAATGCCGATACACGACGAGATGGGAATTTGGAAATATGGATTCAGAGTCCTGTTGAACATACACACAGGTGATTTGCATCAAAGGTATCATTATAATCGCCCCACGCCTTTGGACAGGCTACCACCTAGATTTACATTAATCGACCGGTCGGTCAACATCGTCATCCATCGCTCCCGAAATTGCAAAACCATTAACCGTTCTGCTGCTGTTAATGTACTGCGAAACAGGCTCACGATTAATCGCTCTTGCTGTTGCACTTGACCTCGTAATCGAGATCCTTCTTCAAAATGGCACCAATGTCGATTTCGACAGTCTGATTTGAACTCGCCAATGCTGCAGCGAAATAGGTGAGGTTCTCACCATGGTTGATGACAGACTTGCCGAGCAATTTGAAGGGGAGAATGCCTGTTTTGCAGTAGGGCTCCTTCTGGACGGCGTTAAGAATGGCACTCTGGTTCATGCTGGCGGTCATGTTGACAACGTTGTCACCTGGCTTGAGAACCAAGTTTGGAATCGTAAGAGTGCCAACTTCAATATCTCCAACAAAATTTGTGAAGGTAACATTTCCCTAGGGTCCTTGTTAGCATGGCAGCCAGGTAGGGCGTGGAAAAATAACTTACATTGTCTAGTGTGAACACGGATGCATTGGGAATAGTGGTGGTACCGTTGAAGTTGGGTGCATCTTTACCATTACCAAAGCCGATGTGACCATTGTTGACCTTGGTGCCAGCGAAGTGGTTAAGACCCTTGAGTTCCAATGTCTTCTTGAAGGTGACACCGTACTTGCGTGTTAGTCCACTTGGCTTGACCTTTGTCTTTCCATTCACGGTGACACGGACTGTCTCATTGTTATGGAACCAGACGTTGAAACGAGTAAACTCCTTCAGGTCGGCGATAGTGACGCTCTGGCTGACATTGACGACCTGGTGCTTGCTGCCGCTGGTCTCGGGCATCTTCACCGTCGCAAATGGCACATGTGGTGGCCAGTCTTCGAGATACATCTCGGCCTCAAAAGGATCAACCTTGGCATGGATCTTGCCATCGGTTGTGATAGTCGAATCGATCTCCATGAGATAGGCATCATCCTTGGTATCGAGAATTCGAACGCTTTGGATATCGAGCTTGGCTTCATTGATTTTACTCTGCGCAATTTTGGGGACAGCAACAAGAATTCTATGGAGAAATGTTAGTTCTGTAACAAATGCCTGAAAGAGTGGGCACTTGTAACTTACATCACAGGAACCACAATGACAACAATGACACAGAGAACGATGAGATAAACCCACCAGAAGCGCTTGCAGTGTCGCGCGCAGGTTCTCTTCTTGGATCTGGAGATAGCCCCATTCTCCGTCTGGGTCACCTCGTTCTTTTCCGACATGCTGTGAGAACCAGCAAGATACACAAATAATTAAGGGAGGTGGAATAACGATGTAGGAGAAGAGAATAGGGACGATATCGTGGATGCGAAGTAGGACAAGGCAACCCTCAATATGTGACATATTATGATGAAAAGGGAACAACGACCGAGTTTAAGTACCTCTACCAGGGTCCAAGACCAGTTGAACTGACAATCCATAACCTTGCGGCGGAACAAGAGGGAAGTTAAAGGCGCCCACAATAATCCATGCAGCCTTCAACCTTGGCAGGACTAGATCGCCATAATCCAAGTCCCTTTGTATCTGTACCCGGGCATTAACTGCCCAATTAGGCAAGTGCCCGATGAGCGACACGGCGCTATTCCCCAGGTTTGCTCCGCATGGGTTGGGGTCGGGTGGAGAGGAGAAGAGGAGACGCTTCCTCCAGGTTGAAACAATCCCCGTTAGGCCCTCGCCGCCCTCCTGGCCCTTAGGTTTCTGATCTGTTATTCACTTGACCCTCGGCAGCTTGTGAATCTGTACAAGGGCCTGATGAATGGGGTTCCTCTTGCAGTGTCTCCATGTTTGTTCGACGTCGCATAGATCGTTGAACAACGGACGATGCCCGGTATGCCCACCCTCTTTTGAAGAATTACACACAGGATCGTCCGGCACCTTACTCCGTGCTTCAATAAAGAAAGCTTATTTATGAATAGATCTTCTTTAACCGAAGAAAAAAGCATGGAGATGAACTGAGCCGATTTCCCATGGCACATGATACAGTACAAGGGATGCAACAATGGAAGTTTCCTCACGTCCGCCGCCGCCTTAAAGCCCATATATGAACGACCTGTACGGTGGCAAGACTCCCACTTAGAGGGATGTAAATTCGATTGAGAGTTTTCCGAGCTGTCCGTCATTGGAGAAATGCCAATTCAGTTCAGCAAGCAGATCTTTAAAGTTGAGGGGCAGATGTACACATCATCTATCTTTCTACAAGCTTTATGTTTGAATCTCGGCCCAGTGCATTGGCAAAATAGTTGATAATGAATAGGTAACAGAATGATAAAATTTGAGGAGCTCACAAACTTCGAATGTCAGAGCAACGTGCCGAAAGAAAGGAAGACAAGACTTGCACGCGACAGAGGTTGCTAATTAAAGCTGGCCAATTACAAAAACATGAAACAACAACACCAACGCAGAAATCCTTCATCTCGTGTCATAACTCGACGATCAACATGAAGCGGCAAGCACACTAAACCCGACTCGTCGCGCAAGAAATCGGTCGTTCGTCCAAACAGGATGCGTCCTTGCGAGATTGTCTGTCAAATGTCGTCGCTGGGCTGTAACACAAGTCTTTAGTCTATGTGTTGTAGTTGCACCAAGATTTAAAGCTGTCTAGTGGCTTGTCGTGACAACCAACCAGTTTGTTTTAAATGGCATGAATGACACTACACGCCACGTTGGAAATCGACGCTGGAGCTTTGGAGTGGCTCATAGAGAAGCAAGCGGCGCATTCTGGCAACCTAAAGGCTGAGGGGTTCAGCTCAGTTACCCATCTTGCCCGTGTGCCCTCTGGAAGGGCCGGCTGCGACACACCATTTCGGCCGGGTATCCTCTCAAAGTATGGTTGGTTCCAAGTTTTGCAAGCCCAGGGTGTCGTTTGATTTGCTACTGCAAGCCCTTGTCCCTGCATTGTCTGATTGTCCATTACAAATGACTAGGTGGCTTTGGTATTCCCGTGATGACTAGACTGGACTAGATTACAGCAGATTTGCTGATCAACAGCGAACTAATCGGCAGTTGCTTCAACTTTTTGGATCAATTCAATTGTGCGTCCTTCTGTCAAAAATGTGTTTCCACTCTACTCTCCTCATGTGCATAGGGGTTCGGTCGCATTCTCATTGGTACATTTGGTCAACCCTGAAAACCAATCCACACTGCGCCGCACGATGCCTCCTCGGTGCAGCTGATATCATGGCCAACCACATTTGCCTCAAGCTGTATCAGTCCCCTCTTCGCCTCTTAATTAATTCAAAACCTTCCAATCTTGTTGTTTTTGCCATTCGTGCGGCCCCGCGATGTCACCCAGAACGACATTGTTGGCCAGCCCACCCCATCATTAAAGCCGTCTTCCCCGAGACCTACCGCTGCTGCCGCTTTGATAGAACTCTTAGAGATACATACATTGAAGCAGGGGCCCTGGTGGTAAGGGTGGAGATTGGAGAAGATCTCGTATTTCAGCCGAGGCTGCATTTGACATATGAAGATGCCGTGTGCTGCTTTTCTTCCTCTTTACAGCTTGGACTTTGTCCACAAACCTTGACGGTCGAGCCCGGAATCTCCATCGTAGATATCTCGTTCCACCTGTCGAGCATTGACCTGCCGAGCGAGTTAGTCGAGATCTTCAAGGTGGGGAGTCCGGGGAAAAGCTGGGGAATCTTACAAATCTAGGTCCGAGCTCCGAGATATTCTTGGCTCCGAGCAATCGCATACATGTTGCTGTCTCTGCTTCCAGAACTGTTTTGCATGTGTTAGCCATAGCCCCGAAAATTCTACAATCACGAGCTCAACTTACTTTCAAGTGTTCGTTCGACGCCAGCTTGGCCGCCTGCTCCGAGTCCAAATAGGGCACCACGTCCAATACCAACTCCGCTTGCTCCTAAGCACAATGCCTTTACAACATCTGTTCCTCGCTTGATACCCCCATCAACCCATATTTGGACCTTGCTCATTATCTCAGGGCAATATTTTCTGATCTCGAGGAGTGTATGCATGGATGGAGGGGCTGTGTCGGTGGCACGGCCGCCATGGTTCGATAGGATGATTGCCTTCACCTGAGGGGCATACTTGGCTGCCAAGTAAGCATCCTCGTGAGTCTGAAGGCCCTTTAGAACGATGGGCAGGTCGGTGTGAGCAGCCAGCCAAGGAAGGGTTGTCTTCCAAGTCAGATCAGCAGCTGTACCGAAGAAGAGCTGTTGGCCAACACCTCCAGTACCTGGCCTGCTTTCGCCGCTGGCGGGACTGGGCTCAGAATAGTCAAAGTTTTGCTTCTCGTCCAGCTCACGCTTCCCAGGAACTGGCGCGTCGAGTGTCAAGCAGATGAACTTGTAGTGATCGCGCATGGAATTAATACGCTTGAGCATAGCCTCGCTCTTGTCTCGCTGGTTCTGGACGTAAAGCTGCCAACCAAAGGTCTGTCCTGGCTTTGCACCTTCAATGATCTGCTCAGGGGTCATGGAGGCGTTGTTGGATACAATCTGCATTGCGCCAAATCTCGAGCACGCCTTGGCGATGCCTCGCTCACCATCCGGATGAGCTAGACGGGCCATGGCGGCTGGGGCTACGAAAATTGGTAGTCCGACTTTGTTACCGATCAATGTGGTCGAAAGGTCACAAGCTGTGCAGTCAACAAAGACTCGCGGTCTAAGCAAGATATTTTTGTAAACATGGTTGTTATAGCTCTTCGAGTATAGGTCGTCGGCAGCGGAAAAGTAATATGCCCAAGCCTTCTTCGAAATGCGCTTAGTCGCCTCTTCCTCGATCTCATCGAGGTTCATGAGTGATGCCATCGGCGGCGGCTGGTCGTCTTGGGGCTGTGTGGTGGCTTTATCGCCAGTTGATTGGGACTCAATGAGTGTCTCGGGGCTGACTTCGCCGAGGATGTTTTCGGGCTTGAGATTCTCTTCGAGAGTGCCTGGAGGGTGAACGGGATCATATTCGTCGGTGGCATCCTTTCCAGCAAGCTTAAGGATAATCTTCTTACCGCCCGGGTGTGAGGGCAGGAACTCGGTCACGTCGTAGACCTTACCGTAGAGAATAACCCAGCAGCTTTCCGAGGTATTGTGCTTGGCCACTATCGCAAGAATCGCATATCAGTCAATTGCGCTCTCTGTCAACATTGTGAGAGGTGAATTGGTGTTCATACCTTCGGCTGCGTCAAAGATCTTGGCCATTCTGAATATCTTGAGGACGAAAGAAGGTATTGAGAAAAAGGAATTGGTTCAATGGAGTTGTAAAGAGGGAAAATGGGAGAAACGAAATAGTCTGGTCAGATATCAAAACCAGGTCGGGTTGATCTACAAGCTCGGCAGGCACTATACCGTCTCCAATTGGGTTCTCAGGATTGGGGGTTCCCTTGGGGGTGGTTTGTGGGACACGGATGTTATGAGAGGGAAGAATTGGGACAAGAACAGATAAAGGGTAGAAGAACGAAATCAAGCGGTTTCAAGTCACATAGAACTCCTCATGAACAGGGATTCATACAGTCTACATTAAAAGCCGTTGTTTCAATGCCCATCATGACAGAAAATTCAAGGCTGCGTTCAATTACGTTGTCCGCCATTGGATCGGAGTATATCCCGATCATGACCCCGATTTGGGCCGAGAACATGGTGCCAATCATAGCTCAGATTAGTATAGATACTTACGACTTACACTTTTCTTGCATATTTCTGGTGGGAATAGCCCCGCTATCAGGTTTCGGTTCATAGTCCATCATGACTTTGAGCGCCACAGGTCAAGCCACATGATAGCCACCATGTATGAGGTCAATTCCGCGCTAACAATTTAGTTATTACGACATCGAGAAAGCGCCTTCTGGAGCTACACCTGCAAGTTACGACAATCTCTGTTGCAGCAATCTTCGCTGTTTTAAAGGTTGGCTTTATTCATTTCAGGCTGATACTTGCCTTTTTCTCTCTCTCAACTGCGCCCTCTGTATTATTCAAATATGCGGCCCTCCGCTGTCTCTCCCGCTGTGCGCGATCTTTCTCGGCTTTGTATCCGGTGTCAACTCCGAGTTCGCCGAGCCTCAACTCTTACACCCTCGCATCGAACATCTGTTGCAGCAACGTCCATACGGCAACATGTAGCTTTCACAGCGGCCATTCGGGGCCCAGTCACCAAGTTCACTCATGTCCGCTCCGCATCCGGCGCCGCGCAGCCTGAGCCAAAGCCGTCCCCCTCGTCCGGTGCACCACCATCCACCCATTACGACCTCTTTCCTGAGACGCTTCCCGATGGTCATCCTCCGGCCGGTCACTTCCCTATCGACACTCGCGCTTTGCGCCGTGAATTCCTCCGTCTGCAAGCCCGCGCTCATCCAGACATGCACCCCGCGCAGGACAAAGCTCGTGCCGAGGCGATGTCGGCGCTCATAAACGAGGCTTATAAAACGCTTTCCAACCCTCTTCTACGAGCGCAGTATCTGCTTTCTCTTCGAGGTGTCGACGTTGCCAACGATGAGACCCTTAAAGTGGAAGAACCCGAGCTATTGATGCTTGTGCTTGAGGCGCGTGAAGAGATCGAGGATGCCGAGCGTGAGGAAGATCTAGACGAACCACGTGCTGCCAACGATGCTCGCATCGCGGAGAGTGAACAAGTTCTGGAGCGTGCATTCCAGCATGATGATATCGAGGCTGCTAAGCATGAGGCTGTGCGTCTGCGCTACTGGGTCAATATCAAGGAAAGTCTGGATAACTGGGAGAGGGGCAAGCACGTTGTCCTGCAGCATTAGTTGAAAAACAAAGAGCTGGGGAGATATACCGGTGGTGGCATTCGGACAGCATCCCGTGATTTTGGCAGGACAAGAGGAAGATGCGACCAGATCTGACCCATGCGATATGGGCCTTTCATCAAAGAGACCTGCGTCGATCTGGGAGATGGCATTTTTTGGAGGATAGATTTGATCTGGGTTTCCCCTTGGTATGCTCCAGGTGTCAGGCAAGTCCTTCGTAATTCAACGACAGAATGGGCTGATGTTCTAGCCCTAGATCGAAAAGAGAAAGGACGTTACGCGCATCATTGCAGGGATTTGGAACTTGGCCGGCGACCTGCAACTAGAACAGGGATGCAAAGTCGAGCTTCCTTGGCCCTAGCCTCTCTGTATTGTTTCTGCTGATCTTGTATATTATTATTGTATGATTATTGGAATATTAGACTGTAGACTCTGATCATCTCACCAATTCAACGGCCGAAAAGTTCAAATTGCTGAAATCTGCGGCTCCTTAGCTCAAAGTCAGTACTTGTCGTTAACAAACAATTATCGTTATTTATTGGTGGTTGATAATAGCAACACTATATCATGATAAACTCTCATCATATATCCAAACGCTAGGATTCCGACCTGTGCGCCAACCAATTAAATAGTATATCATCATGTCCCATATACTCATACGCCTATACAATACACAAGACTCGGGCACATGCCAGCTCATCGTTGGTATGCTGGCAACTGCTCTCCATCAACATGTCTTGAACTTCTGGAGGGTCCTGCACTAGACCCGTAGCCCGGGAACTCATCATAATCGTCTACCATTGGGGCGCTTGGTGCACTGGCTTCTGTATCAGCTTCCATGTCTCTCGATGAACCCTCATTTGTTCTTCGTTGAATATCTTCAGGAACGTCTGGTGGAGCACTGGCTTCATTCAAGAGCCGTCGACGTTCGAGTTCCTGTTTGTCCTCGACAACGCCAGGTGGTGGCGCCGTTGGCAACTCAATGTCGTCTTCTGTAGGGGCTGACGGTCCCGCATCGTGAGCATTGGGAGCACTTGGAACAAAGCCAGTAACAAGGCCAGGGGTTCGAGGCGTGTCTTCCGCATCATATATATCTTCATCATCATGACTTGTCGATGGTCCTGCTTCGGGAGGTTGGCTTGGTAATAGCCTTGTTTCGGCCTGCCGAATCCTTTCCTTCTCTGAGAGATTGCCCTGGTTGGGTATCTCAGGAGGAGGGATATACGAGGGAGCGGCGGGAGAATGACCAAAGCCATTAATATGTGGCCCGATAACTTCATGCGGCGAGTGAGACGGAGGTTGCAACGGAGCGACTTGTGAGTATGGCTGTGGCGGGTGAGAAGGAATTGATTGGTGTCGACTCCCGTTGACCTGTGGTGAAAAATAACCGCCAGGAGAGAGTGGTCCACTGTTGGAGTACGGCTCCAGGGGGGCTTCGTTGGCATAGTTTGGCTCTAGGCCTATCACGTCGTCTTCGTCACTTTCGGGAATTTGTACGCTTCGCGAAGTCGGCGAAGTTCTTGCCTTTTTCTTGCCGCGAGATGAGTCTGTCGTACCAACAACGGTCTCCATCGACACCGCGATAACACCCTTTTCATGGCGCATCTGAGAAGTGTCTGCAATATTAGCCCCTCTTCTCGGGCCGTACGTGTGGTTGTCTGCACTTCCATGGCCATAGGGTCCGAATCTGGTTGGGCCAGTTTGCATTTGATTTGACAGTCTCCCGCCAAGATCAACAACCACCTCAACCACGTACTTAAAGCTGATCATCTCTCCAGGGACACCCTTAATTGTCGGAAAGGAGTCATCAGGCAGCTTGACAGTAACGGTGACCGAGGTTTGCATGGTGTTGGGGTCGATGATTAGTGGTGCTATGTTTTGGTCAAGATCCTTGCGGAATATGCTGGTAGAACTTGAGGATGTCAGCGATAGACCGCCCAGGCCGGTTCGGGATCGTGGAAACACATCTTCTTTTTCGAGACGAGCTACATCGCCACGACCCAAAGATTCGTCAAAAAGCCCACTGGGGGGGTTGCTATCAATTTTGCCTTGTCTGAGTAGCGTCACAATCACACCCGTCATGCTCTTCACCCTTTTGGTATGCTGGACCGTGACCCGCACGGAGACGGCATCACCTGGCAAACAGCCGCCCTTGAGCAGCTCAACTGTCGCCGTGATCGTCTTTTTATCGACCGCCTGTTGCTTCGCTGATGTGAGTGTCCCGACCTGGGACAGCGTGACTTCTGGTCTGCTTAAGCTGGTAGTGTTGCTGACAGCGCTCTCCCCACTAACTTCGCTTCGCATGTCACTTTGTATTGGACTCCTCGGGTTTGCGCCATGTTCGCGAAGATCTTCTGTTGGTGTCTCCAAAGGATCCTGCTCCGAATTAAATTCGTTGACATCGGAAGGAGCGGCAGGCGACTTATCCAAAACCATAGACTTTCTCCTTCGGTTCCGTTTCGATATCGGCTCTAGAAAGATAGTTCGTGGTCGAGGAGTGGGCAGCAGCCCAACATCCACGTTCTCTACTAACATGACTTTCCTCTCACACGATGACGTCGGGGTAATCGAGGTTGGTCGCGTCAGAGTCGCTGTAACCATATATGAAACGGTCCCTCGCTCGAACTGTGTGGCGAGTTAGTTATGACACGGTACCAAAGGGCAAGTCATGAACCTACGTCAATACTGCTTGGCAGCCCCTTATCGGGAAACAGAAGGTCGAACCCGAATTCATATCTGCCTGGCTCCAACCTCCCCTCGCCACTCAATACCTGCTCGTCCTGAAAAAGGCTTGCAAGGCCATTGCCGTGATATCGCGGGCGTGCCGAGTCCCCATTTTGCGGTAACACGATGCTTCCTTGCGCTTTGGCGACTGAAGTTGGATCCTTGAGGACACGAACATATCCATGTAGCGACACAGTTAGATGAGTAATTCGAACCGGTTTTACAATGACGATGACGACAGCACCACGGACATTGTCGCCAGCGCTATATCGACGATGGGGCTCCTCAGCACGAATGTGAAAGTCGGTAATGTTGCGATTTCGGTTGCGCAAAGGTAGGGACAGGGGGAGGCTCAGGCGCGAAAGAAATCTCGGGCGCGTAGAAGAGGTGGCAGATGCGGTGGGGGAGTGAGCCCGCGGGGCGGGAGAGGTCGCCGAGCCAGCAGACTCGGCAGGAGAAGAAATCGCGATGTTATTAGGCGTATAGGGGGCGTTAGAATTCGATGGACCAGGAGTTTCTATAGGGTTCGAGAGCGACGGAGAGGATCTCGACTGGTGGCCCATTCCCAGACGTGGTGCCAAAGGCATAAGAAGGACCAGGATCCGAGGTCGAGAGCGACGTCAAGCTTGGAAAACTGACGTCGCGATCCTTGGAGCGAGAGCTCACAGCCTCGTTGTTATGGTAGCTTTTCGGGTCGGGAAGCCGTTGAAATATATGCATGCGGCGGGTACGAACGTTGAAGCAGAGGCGTTGAATCCGTGGGCGGCGCGTCGGTTGGGCTGCGAGTTCTAAGCCTGCAGGAGGGGTACGTGAAGGTGCGAGATCGACATCCAAGAGATCGGCTGAGGAGAGAAAAAGTAATGAACCTAATCAGGAAAAAAAAATACTCTACAGAGTACACGATGGATGAGTTGAGGAAGAAAAGTTGACCTGGGGGAGCGAATGACGATGCGGAGGCATGGAATAGGCGATGGACGATGCCTACTTACCCAGATCAACACTATTACAGCAGTACCTAATCGCGGGACGGACGGAAGCACCAATTGGAAAGGTACCTTCCTAGCGCCTGGCAGAGGTGGGCTGGCCCCGTACCTAGTGTCCTCCGAACCGTCTTGGACATGATCCATTGGAGACAGCTGGATTTTGAGGCATTGAGGTGGACTTATTCCTCAACTTTATCTTTGCTGACCAAACAAAGGTTCAAAAATGGTTGCTTTTTAAACATGTACAGCTCAATCTTCAATGTCTATGCAGCCATCACAACCTCCATCTCGAATCTGCCCTACCTATATTGTCAGCTTGCAGATGCCAAGGCCTTGCAGACCATCGTTCCGCCAAGAAAAGCTTGGTCAAAGTCTCGACGAGCTTGGCTCGCATGTCCAGCCAAAGACCTGGGTCATGGATGGCTAATAAATTAACAAGTCTAACTTAAGTAACTAGCGGAAACGGCTGACTCGGTGCGTTTTGCCGTCGAGGCTGCAATGCAACTGAGCTACCGATGTCCCGTGCTTCTATAAGCCCTCCAAATGGATGATTGTCTCCAGGCTGTCAGCCTGCTCGCATATCACGATTCATACATAGGTAGTCGGAGCGAACGTGGAAAACAACGCTAGTAGATGCAGTATTCCATATTTACCAACAGCATCCCGAATAGTATGCGGCGTGGCAGGATCCGGCCCAGACGCCACCCCAGCGGAGCCTTGCCATTGGAAGTAAGGTATTCAGTGACGAATCCAGGTACCTAGGCATGGGTAATACGCGTAGAGACGCTTTTTACATTCTGACAGTATCTTATCAAACCAGGGGACAACACACTTTAATAACCAGACTGGCAGGGTTTGTAGAAAGCAGTGGAAAGGTTCGCGACTCTGCCTCTCCACTGGCAGATTCAAGGAGTGTTTACCGATATTAGGTAGCAGTACGGATACTCCGCATCAAATTATAAGCTGGAAAGATTCATTAGATAGTCACAACCATGAATTATGTTTATAAGAAGATATGTGTTTTCAATATCCGTACTCTGTTGTTCTATGTAATCATGCCTTATTAGTGGCTGTCTAGTCCATCCATCATCCGCATTTCTATGCTGCGTCTCCAAACAAATCTACAACTACAATTACGTACATGGTATCATTATCTATTCGAGGATTTCTGGGTTTCCGTCCAGAATTATGTAGCTCACCGGCGTAGTGTGATGCAAGACAACGATAAACAATCATAAAAAGAACCCATCTTTCGACGGGTCAAACCCAAAACGCCATACAGTGCAATGCCATGACCCTTTCCCTTGAATGCTTTTTGCAGTCTAATCCAATGCTTCTCCGCTCAAAATGCTCTTTAGAATGCCTGTGCCAACGCCATCGGCCACAGACTCGATCTCTTTTTCTCCGACACAGCTCGTGATTCTCCGCTCATCTCCGCTCGCAGCAAGAGTTTTGCGACCTCGCTTACTGGGTGTTTGTGGTGCAACAAGACTTCCATTCTTTCCATCAAATGCGTTGACCAACCCCAATGTTTCCAGGCTGCCTGCAACCTCGCGGAATTCGGAGCTCGATAGGGGGTGCAGAACTGAATCGCGGGTGCACAGCTGACAGTAAGCATCGAATAGAGTCTTGATAGTCGGTGCTAAAAACTTCGTCTTTGAGGGCGTGGCACCGTTGTTGGCCATCTTAGCTGCGGTTCGAATTCGCTTCTCGTAGGCTATCAAGGCACATAGTGCAGCCTTCTGTTGAAGGTTGAGTGCCTTGAGGCGCTGGGTCGTTCCGTTACTAAACGCTGCTGCTGTGATCTTGTTGAGATGACCGATAGATGCTCGAGGTGCCGTTTCCGCTGTGAGAGCCTTGAGAGAATTCGCCATCGTTTGAACCACGCTCCTTGAACCACTGGATGCTCCATTTATATTTTCTCCAAGGGGTCGTTTGGAAGGAGTCATCTGCAATAATTCCTCCCTTGCTTCTTCCTCGTGCTTCGATCGAGTTTCGGTTTCGATCAGATCTAGTGCACGACGACAGATTTCAAAAGCCTTGCGAAGGTCTCCAGTCTGGCTCGATACTTTGCGAGAGCACAGCTCAATGGCAGCAGGGTGAATAAATGGCACGTATCCTTCTTTTCCGCCAACAGGCATTAGAGACTTGAGTCGTGTGGTGATGATGGTCTTGACCTGGGTTGCGGTGTAGGGGAGGAATGCCAAGAGGTCAGGCTTGAGGTTCTTGGCCTTAAGTCTAGGAAGGAACCGATCAGTCAGATCTAAGGCGTTGGCGATGCCGACAAGAAGAAGACATGAGTTTTTTTGCAGCGACCACTCAAATACTCGATACAAACTTTCCAAGCCCATCGTTAGGATATGATCGATCTCGTCCAGAGTAACAAGGTAAACAATTTTTGACTTGGTCTTCGGCACAAATGTCGTTTGCAGAGTCGAGATTGCGTCGGCCTCGGATGCGTCAAAGCCTTGACCAAGAGCACCGAGAAGTGTAGTGTACAGATCCTTGGACGACTTGACACTCATGCAGTTGACATATGCAGACCGGACACCCTTGTGGTTGGCATATTGTCGAGTCATCTCGGTAATCATGGCACTCTTGCCCGTACCTGGTGGACCACTCACGTAAAGGCAGCCGTTCGGGGTAGATGAAGAGTATCGGTTCAAGAATTCCGTCAACTGACTTCGTTCAGCATCTCGGCCGACGAGTTGGCCAGGCTCGGCTCCTCGAGCAAACAACTGTCGTGCTGAATGATAGATGGTTTGGATGGTGCTGGGTGAAAGTGGCGTGTGTGGTGTCAATCGCTTGAAGAGTTTGCCTGCTGACATGACCGCATGCCGAGGTGTAGTAGGAGGCACCGAAAGTGCATCTCGATGTCGGGGTGTTGATGGAGTAACTGGATTTTGCCTTGTTGATGCTTGTGAAGGAGACCTTCGGGTCCGTGGAGGTAGCTCGGCCAGCACATCGTCGTCCTCGTCATCATAGGGGGAGAATGTAGGATCTTGATTCTCATCATTATAAGAAACAGGCTTTGCAAGGCGGCGGCTTCGCTTCGGTGTGGCCAATGGGCAGGGCATATCTATGAATCACATCATTAGCAACTGTCAACTTGAAGCAACACTCTTTCCTTCCACCAGAAGAGACTCACCAGTTTCATCAATGCCCCGGGCTCTCTTTCCTAGTGCTGTTGGAGCCATGGCTATGGGAGTACCTTCCAACTTATGCAGATAATGTACAGATGCAAGTCGATGACACTTTCCAACAATTAGTGGTATAGGGTTGGGAAGGGAAGGTAGTTGCAAGAAAGGCGTTGTCAATGGCGACTGCAGGTTAAGGCCTGTGTGGAATATTAAGAATGGAGCCTGCCTGCCCTGGGCGCTTCGCGCCAGGAGATAGAAGTCGCGTGCGAACGCGATGTCGCGGGTGAAACGCGAGGTATCAATTAAACAATGGTCTGTGCAGAGTCGCGTATGCGCTAAGTCGCGGTTAGGTCAGCCTCACGCGTAAATGGGTCCGATCCCTGCCTCGTGCTGGACGTGGCATGGCCAGTTAGTCGTGATTGGATCTTAATTTGCGGTTGAAAGGACAGCGGTTGCTCAGAGACGGCCGGGAAGAGGAATACATCTTGTCTGATAAGGCAAATAGCCAATTCGCTATCCGTACCTAGAACATTGTTGTCACTTTAGTGACTTTACAGATACTGTAGGTAAGGCAAGGCAGTAGGTACTCAATTGACATATACGTACCGTTGCATTCGATCATCATCCCCCCGTCAAATGTTCTGCATCTGGAGTTTAAGAGCTGTCAGCCCACATTATCTCATTAATGGACAGATTTGACAGCCATGAACCTCGGCATTGAGTTGGTCTCGAAAAAAAAGCATGACGTCATTGTCTTTCATTTATTGGATATTATCATGCAATTCTCTTGGCTTTCACTTTCTATCTTGCTCTGCTGTACACTCTATTATTTACAGTCAGTTTGAACAGTCAAATTGACCACACCGATTTCTTCATAATGACAACCTATATCCCAGCACTTACCTTGCCGGACGCGGTCTTCCTCAAGCCCGCCCTGTCTGTTTTGCTGCCCATTGGTCTCGGTACGGCAGTTGGTTTCAGTGCTACTCGTGAGCTTTCCTTTTCACGATCGCCTCACCAACAGTCAAACTAACCAATGCTATCTACAGAGACCCAAAAGACCTATCTTGCACTTAAGAAACCATCCGTTCAGCCTCCACCATGGTTGTTTGGTCCCGTATGGACGGTTCTCTACGGGTAGGAATTTTCGAGTCTTTGACTTCGTGATTAAGAGCTAATCATACTTAGCCTCATGGGCTACGCTGCCTATCGAGTTGCCAACATCGGTCTTTCTCCTTTCTCATCTCCCGAGACTATTGTGAACACCCGACGTGCGATGACACTCTACTCCATTCAACTCGGCCTCAACCTTCTCTGGACCCCCTTATTCTTCGGCCTTTATCGCCCCATTGAGGCATCGGTTGACATTGTGACTTTACTTGGTGTCAACGGTTATCTTGCCTACCTCTACAGCTCCATCGATTCTGTTGCTGCGTGGAGCCAGGTTCCCTACCTCGGTTGGCTTAGCTTCGCCACTTACCTGTGCACTACCATTGGCCACTTGAACAACTGGGACTTGAGGTCCAAGGACTCGAAGAAGGAGTAAAGTATATTTCCAGATGGGCAATTCTGTATATGTATATACCTATATATACATGCATCGCGGTGGTTGACCCAGAACATGGGCCTATCGGGGGTTTTTGCATTGAGTTTTTCAAAACTGCTCACTCTACTCTTCTCTAAATACCAAAAGCGTTATCCCTGGCTATCTTTTTATCCTCAATTCAGAACAAATACCCAAAACTCGTGCTCCAATCTGCCAATTGATACGTTATCAAAACGAAAATTCAACGCCATAAATCCTCTAACCAGCTGTCACCATCCGTAGAACAAACGCACTTTCACGTAACCAATGAAACCTAGTTTATCACTCGCACAAGTCCTCTAAGTCTTTTTGCTGTCATTGAAAAGAAAAGTATCGCTTCAAACCATCATAAACCATGAAGATGAAGGCTGAGCTTGGCGCAGATCGAAGGCATGTAATTCCACAGCCACGGTACATGCCTCGCAGCCCATGTTGTTTCCAAAGCATAGCTCCTTCTTTCCAGAATGTTCGTCGTTGTCGTAGGTCACTGACAGTCGAAGTTTGCATTCGTGACTTGATCGTATCCGCAGGAAAGAATAGGAAGTTGTACGACACACCAGCTGACGCGCCAGCGATCGCTTGTTGCCAGAATGGAAGTGGACTATCGAGAATCTTCTGTTTTTCTGCTGCCGATGTAACTGTTTTCGTTTTGAGTTGGTAAAACATGCTTGTTACCGTCTCCTTGGCACCAAACCAAGCAGAACCACCACCGGCTTCTCGGATTAGCGTACCAAGCTGACCATGCCAGAATCCAAGAAGACCTTCGTGACGGAAAACTTGCTTGATGACGGGTATAGGTCGGAGGGGAGTACCAGCAGATCCGTCAGCCAGCATGGGCGCTTGAATCCTACACTTGACAAGCTCAATGGGAGTAAGAACAAATGAGGTGAAAGCTCCGGAGAAGGCACCAGTCAGCCAGAGATATGGTAGTGACAGTCCCTGTTCCCGGGAAACGAGGCTGCTTGCGAAGAGCAATTCACGACCAAGGCTCTCAAATAGGAACAGACTGCTTGTTTCTGCGGCAGCACCCACTAGAGGGGCAGTAATGCCACGGTAGAGCCCTAGTACTCCATCGCTCTTAATAGACTGCTGGAAGCAATCCAGCGGACCGGTATATCGTAGGGGGAGATGATCAGGCTGGCTCTGGAGCCGCACCTTGACTGTGTCGAAAGGATATTCTATGTATTTGCCTACGGCGCCGGCGATCTGATCGTGTCAGTATACCCACATCTGGCTCAAACCATCATACATACCGATCCGCAGAGCACGTCTTCAAATGCTTCCATCAGAGCTGTTTTTTCCCTGAGCGAGAAGTCAGGCGCATGGCCCGCAGCCTCGACGGCAACGGGGCTAGGCTCCATTGAGGCGGTGTCGGTAATAAAAATATGTTCTCGAAGGAAGAAATTGAGGCGAGTAGTAAACGGAACAGCTTCGAGTATGAATTATTGGCGACGAGACAGAAAGTGCTGAGAAGCGGTGTCGTGACTAAGGTACCTAGTTGTCGAAAATCTTCGAAGGAGGGGCAATCCGGTGATACCTTAACTGTGCCTTTATGTAGTTGCAAGACTGGTACAGTATTTAACACCGCGGCTTCAATTCCGAAATAACGAAACCCTGTAATTTGAAGGATCGTAGGGTATTCGAGTGCCAATTCGGAACCCGAAGAATAGAATAATTTAGTGCAAAGGGTAAAATCGTCTTCTTCAACTATAACTTTGAGTCAGCCGTGGGAGAAGCGCAGTCGCAGTTTAGGTCAATATTGGAACTCGGTAAACAGCCCAAAGTAAGAAAGAGAGGAAGATGACCTCGCAGCTACAGGGCGAGCTGGTCTGTCAGGTTACAACAAGACTTATGGAGATATGCCTGCGACATATAATCGCCGCCCTGTGCTGCGAGTTCGCGAAGTCAACCCTCATGCATCCAGACGCTTTTCAGAAAGCCCCATTGAGAAAATTCTCTGAGCAGTTCAGCATGTGACATCAGATCCTCCGCTTTTCGCACACACTGTTGACCAATCATGACGAGCGGTTTCTTATCAGATCGACCGTGCACAGGTTGAAGTTGCGAAGTTCAGGGCTTCCGTTACATGCACTTCGTGCAATCGGGGGTCCGAGAGGGGACGAGGGGTTTTCTCAATCTTCTCTCGGTGGCTCTTGAGCCTAAGCGGATCTGTTTGAAGAGGTTGATCACCCGGTTTCATTGAGATACCCTGCAATAAGGGACGAAATATTACTAGCGTCCTGCACTTTGATCGCTGATTGATAAGATTATCCACTCTAGTACGGAGTATGCAGGCGACAAGAAACTTTTCAAACTGCAGATGTGGTCGAGCCATTTTGTGAGACCAAAAGAGTCCGCCCAATTACCGTCGGGATTTTAGCAGGACAATTCTCAAGGTCCATATCCTAGAACAACTGACACAGGTCCTAGACCAAGACATCAATAAATTTCCGCAAACTTCTGGATACTTTATTGTCCAATGCAAGTCACGAATTTAGGCCATTGAAAACAGCCACAGGCCAAATGTTGGGAGTAAAGGGATAGTAGTCTATCCAGATAGCATAAAGCTCATGACTCCATATGAGATCTGTTAAAATACTAACCCACCAAGTTGAAATAAAATTAGGTAAGATTTAAGTAGCTCTTATAATAGCTTTATAGCAGATATCTCAATGTTTTTGTCAGTATCCGCTTCAAGTGTGTAAAGTGTACAGATTACGGATACTTAAGGTTCCATTACTTGCCCACCTGAGGCCCTTCTCTCAGTCGAAAAAGAGTTTCATCCCGATTCTGCTTGCCAATCTAACCCATTGAAGTCAGAAAGGTACCGGCCAAAGTCGCTTGCCCAGGTTGTTGATCTGTACAGAGAGCTAAGATCTCATCGGCCCGGCAAAAGTATTTTCCAGTATCCTTGTCTCATTCACTTGATGGCGGGGCATTGTCGTCGCGTTGACGCGACAGCGGCACAGCAAGTTTAATTGATTCCATCTACCTGGGGCTTCCACATAACATTCCCTACAGATTCTGCTTCCGCTCATGAGCGATTGGCAAATATCACGTTAATATGACTATCCCACAGAGCACCGCGGACTCAAAGCCTTCCAATGGCTCAAAGTCAATCAACCATGAAGAACACCAATATCTTGACCTTGTGCGAGACATCCTTGAGAACGGCGAGAAGCGACCTGATCGGTAAGGGAGACCCGTATAGAATATGTGATTGTCACTGAGCAACATTCTAATGATCTATGTAGCACTGGTACAGGAACATACTCCATATTTGCACCCCGGCCTCTAAAATTCTCACTTAACAAGAACGGATCTCCTATTCTCCCTCTCCTTACTACAAAGCGTGTCTTCACTCGCGCCGTGATTGCTGAGCTCCTCTGGTTCATTGAGGGCAACACTTCTTCCAACAGCCTCAGCGAGGCTGGTATTAAGATCTGGGACGGCAATGGCTCTCGCGAATTTCTTGACAACCTCGGTCTCCAACATCGAGAGGTCGGCGATCTTGGCCCTGTCTATGGCTTCCAATGGCGACACTTCGGTGCTGAGTATGTTGATGCTAAGACAGACTACACAGGCCAGGGAGTCGACCAGCTTTCTGAGATCATCCATAAGCTAAGAACCAACCCCTACGACCGCCGTTTGGTTCTTTCCGCTTGGAACCCTGCCGATATGAAGAAGATGGTGCTGCCACCTTGTCATATGTTTGCCCAATTCTATGTATCTTATCCTCGGCGCAAAGATGACGACTCGGAAGCCAAACCTCAAGGCCATCTTCACTGTCAGCTATACCAGAGGTCTTGCGATATGGGCCTCGGAGTTCCATTCAACATCGCCAGCTACGCGCTATTGACACACATGCTCGCGCATGTTTGTGAGCTGGTTCCTGGTAGCCTTACTCATGTTATGGGTGACGCTCATGTGTACCTTGACCACATTGACGCCCTTAACACCCAACTAGAGCGCGAGCCGCGAGATTTCCCTGAGCTGGAAATCTCTCGAGAAAAGGGTGGAAGCATTGACGGATGGAATGCTGAAGATTTCACCATCAAGGGCTACGATCCTCACAAGACAATTGCGATGAAGATGTCTGTCTGAGTTCTGTAATGATGTTTGGATGTTTGAACATGTTAATGGCTTGGTATAGATGGCGTTGCTCTAGAGTTTTAATGAACGAGGGATTCCTGTTAGACCCCGCATGTGTGCTCATGTTCTGATAAGCAAATCATCTACTGTTTGGATCCTGCTGTCTCCTATGTGAGTCTATGGTCAGAGGTTGTTAGCTTCTTAGTACTAGGCAATGGCAAGTCAGGTTGATCATTATCAAAAATATATAGATACACTTCCCGAGCACACGGGATATCGATTGGTAATCTACAAGCTATACAGTGACTAGTACATTCGCGTGGCCTGAAGGCGCTTATCCAAATGACCATCCGAACCCATAAATCGTTGGCCCCGGTATTGTGACACTACAATGAAGGAACATTTTACTGCTTCTTCTTGGTGGAGGCCTTGCTGGGTGAGCCCTCCTTCTTTTCAGAGGCCTCCTTAGCCTCAACAGCAGCAGCATCATCCGCCTCCTTCTTCTCAGCGTACCACTCGCCAGCTTGAAGAACAAGTATACCGACAAGAACGAGGGCGAGGATGGTGTTGCTGGCCGAAAGAACCTTCAAGCTGTCCTCGCGACCGAGAATGAGCTCGCCGCTCTCGCCCTCGTGAGTCTTGCCATCGAAGCCGTCGTTGGTCCAGATCTCGGCGCTAACGCTTCGGAGAGCCTTGATAATGTTGGCGACGTAGACACCGAAGCCAATGAGGTAGAGAATCAGAGATGCGCCGTCAAAGAGGAAGTTGGCCTCACTGGGACGGAAGAGCTTAATGAAGAAACCGATAAAGCCGATAGAAATAACCATGTGAAGAATGCGGCTGATAAGCGCCGGAGACTGATGCACAAACTTCAGATGTGTTTCGAGGTGGTCAAAGAAGTTATCGGGCACTGGGGCTTTGGTCCAGAGGAGAGGGAAATCGTAGGGGAATGAGGCAAAAAGGATGCCCAGGAAGAAGCAGACAGCTACAGGCACGAGTTAGCGCGAACGGGGTAAAATGATCTCGCGACTTACGAGCGATGATCATGAAAGTGGCAAAGGAGCCAGATCCATGGTAGTTCTTTGACCTGGTGGTCTTTGAGTAGTCGATGAAGCCGCTCATGATGGCAGATGAGCGAGGGGGTTCTGAGGCGCCAAATGCGGAATTGCGTAAAGAGGTGGCCCGTGTATTTCAAAACCACAACGCGCAGTAATTGAAGCAGACAAGGAAGCACTGTCGCAATGCGCTCGAGATCGGACTTGGTGATGCTGACGATAGCAGGTCGGCGTGGAGGAGGAGAAGGGAAAAGAGGAGGCAGCTGGGTGGTGGGACAAATACGGGTACCAAGCTACCTACTACTAGGTTACCTTCCAATTCGGTGGTAGACTGGGGAATTCGCGGAGCAGAGTGCGGAGCCACAACGGATCCAGTCTGATAACAAGTCCGCATCCATATCTAGGTATGATAAATAGATACTACCTAGGTACCTGATAGATAGAGAAAGACAAAGACAAAGAAACGACATTTTTCTGGATAGATCTCTATTCAACTGGCCGTAGAGTTGATTTATAGATTAATCCCGATTCACTGCTTGGGTCGCTGAGGAAGAGTTGAGAGTTGAAAAGAAGTCCCTTTTAATAAGGTGTTACATTTCCCCACGACATGGCTTTCTAATACCTTATTTGCCCTAAGCATTCACTACTTCAGCAGACCAGTAAGGTAGCGAGGTACTACTTTGGTAGATACTACATTATGTAAGATACTGTATATATGCAATCCTTGACAGGATATCTCATCAACATGAACATCTACAACATAACAGAAAAATGATAATTGGAGTTTCCTTCCAGAGTCATCTTAGTATTTTCTACCTTGAAGATGCCTTTCGTCTCACCAGGAGCGCGGATCCGGACAGTCATCGTCTTTGACTTCATGGACCATTTGACTTCAAGTTCCAGTGATGGATACAGAGGAACCTTTGTACTTGCCCGAGAGAGACCCATATGATCCCCAAGCTCTAGGTCCACGATAATAAGACGAAGGCAATTAAAGCAATTAAAGCTATGCCAATTCATATCAATGCTGGACTTGTATGATTGGATTGAGACCAACTATCCTTCAGACCAGTCAGGGTAGACCATTATGTCGCTGAATCCGTCACTTTCTTCTTTAGTGCATTCCAGTGGCCGTGTTGCCGTGTAGATACGCCTCCACAATCCTCATAAGTGGGAAATGCGTGCAAGATATATTTGTTCTTGACCTTGATCTTCCATTGTTTTAAATATTGTTCTAAAAAGTCCCTGCTGCTTCCATGCGGTCTTGGCTTGCTGCTTTACCGAAAACTTTCGACACACAACTCGCCTTCGAGAGATGACCAAGTTATCCGTTTTAGCTATAATCTTATTCTCTATAATCACACACTCTAAGTCTCAAGATACTCCTGGCTCCAACGGAACAGATCCAACCATTTATCGAGGATCACAACAGTACAAGTACCATGGCTGCTACAACGAAACAACACAAATCCAAGACTCCGCGGAGGAGCGTGCCCTTACCGGCGGTTCTCACCTCGTAAAGCCAGGCAAGATGACGGTGCCCATGTGTCTTGAATTCTGTGTCTCCAATGGTACACAATATCAATATGCTGGGCTCGAGTGGTCACGGTATGTCTCAAAGATTCTGACTGTCGAAACATTTCTCATCCCATCAATTGGCAGGGAGTGTTGGTGTTCGCCATATTTGTCCAGTCTTTCGGAGAAACTCAACGACGGCGATTGCGTGAACCCATGCGAAGGGAACTCGTCTCAAGTCTGTGGCGGCTCGTTGAGGCTGAGTGTGTACGAACTATCCAAAGGAGGGGATGCATCAAATGGAGTGCCTATGAAACAAGCATCAGGCGGCATGCTTGTCATTTCTGTCATCTTCGGATTGTCTCTTTTGGCAGTTTGAGCCGCAGGGGAAGTCCAATTCCGATGGATTATAGAAATAAAAGTATAGAACTCATGATAAAGGGGTATATGATCATAATATATCTTTCATAAGCTCCTGCGCGCAGCAAGCATAACTTCAAAACTTCAATGGGGCCATGCCTCGCTGCTTGACAGCATCTTGCACAATCCCTTTGATACCTTCTACTGACCTTCTCCAAATCTCCTGTCCTCGACCCTTTCTACCATCTTGCTCAACTATTACATCCAACCACTTAACCAACTTGGTTGCTTTCTCCAAGTCGCGCTCTTCCTGAATTACTTTTACAAGAAACTGTTCCAGAACTTCTACATCTCGGCGATGAGGGCCGAGTTTTCTCGTGTCTGCATGCCAAGCATCCAGCATGTCTTTGATCTCCTGTGTTGATGTAACTCCTGAATTTGCAAATGAAATCTTGCGAGGTATTACGGCGAACTGTATCCTGCACTGACCGCCTGGTAGTAACCCTTCAGGGTCAGGCGTGTTGTGCTTCCGCAAAGGTGCTTCCAGCCCTGTACGCTTGGCCCTTTTCCGTCGTTCATGCTCCTCAACCACTTCTTTTCGCATGCCTTCTGGTAATTCTGCGAGAAACTCCGGATCTAATTCTGAAATGACTTCCTCTTCAAAGGCGTCACCAACTTGGTTCAGAGAACGGAAATTGGTCTGTAAGAGGCCAGCTTCGGCATCCCGTTGCCGCTGAGCTCTGCCAAATAAGCCACGCGGCCTACCCCGTTTCGAGGGTGTAGGAGGTTTCTTCGGTTGGATTATACGATCCTTGCGGGGGGATTGGTGTGGTGTGGTTTGCCTGGATGTCCGCCCGTAAGTGGCCAGAACCTCGGCTTTCATCTCATCTGGCAATGCATTGAAAACCTCAGGATCTACTTGAGTCGGGCACCCATCAAATGGAATGGGACTTTGTGACCTTGATTTGACTGTTGGAGACTCGGCGTTGGCCTCTGGCAACCGTGACCCCTGAGCCAATAGCTTACTGCGGATGCTGCTAGGTAGCTCTGCCAGGATGGAAGGATCCGCATTGCTCGGGATGATGAATTGGGTTCCAGAAATGTTAAGGGGCGTCTTCGCTTTCGCGTCGTCTTGGCCGGCCTTTGTCAGTACCATGGCAGGATGAATCTTCTGCCTCCGTGGCGTCAATGGATCATCGGCGATAGGGTCCTGGCAAACTTCGCGGCTCGGTGTGCTTCTCCGTTTTTCGGGGCTCTCGATTTCGTCGATCTGCTCTGTCAAAGAAGCTCTCCTGGCTGGCGAGGGCTTTGCAAATGCGCTGAAAGCCAGCTTTTTCTGACTACCATCCGGAGCCGCCAAGTTCGCCTTGATAGGCTCTAACTTTGTCATTTGCACTCCTAAACCGCGTAAATCGCCGGGACTGAATTTATACGTCCGTAATATGTTAACAGCTTCCTTGCCGATAGCTTGCCAATCATTGGTAGCGACTCCGAAGGTGGTGCTCTTGTTGAACGTGTCGCATTTACCATGGCCCAGGGGTTTTGGCGGATCCAGGGGTGCGTCTTTTGACCTTCTCATAATTTTCATCGTCAACTGCTTTCCCTTGACATTTTCGTTCAAGAGTCTTTTCTCAAGTTCCTTACAGAGGTTGTAGATGAATTCTTCTGCTTCCGGTTGATTGATAAATCGAATGCCCCAATTGACCTCTGCCGAAACAGACTTTCGCGGTGGTTGCTCTCCAACTTCTGAACGGTCAATACCCCGAGCATACTCCCCAAGCCTCTCGCCAGTTTTTGGTCCGAGGAGAGATGTGAGACGCTCTTTGGATATTTCTCGTAGATCTTTGACATGAATGACACCAATCTCCTCGAGTTTTCCACCAATACTCCGGGCAACCCCAGGAAGCTGTTCCACTTTGAGATCCCCTATCATGTCCAATGCATCATCGGGCTTCAGTTGATATTGGCCCGCAGGCTTCGCTTTCCGCAACGCCACTTTAGCTTGAAGGATGTTGGCACCAATCCCAATGGAAACGTGGCAGCCTGTCAGGGATTTGACTCTGTCACGAAGTTCCCGTGCAATGTTGTCTGCGACTTTTTGCTCTCGGGTCATGTTTCCTGCATCAGATCCCGTACCCTGGGAACCGGCATTTTTCAAAACGATTGACGTTATGTCAACTAGGGCCTCGTCAATGCTGACACTTTGCACAAGGCCGCCAATTTCTATGATGCATTCGTAAAAAAGGCGGCTCGCTTCTTCATATGCAGGAAAGTCATAAGGGAGCACCTTTAGATCGGGGCACTTTTCGAGGGCTGACTTCATCCACATTCCGTTTTTTACTCCAAATTCTCGGGCAGGATAATTGCAGCTCGCGATTTCTGACCCAGATCCTGTGCTGTGTGCAACGACGGCAGGCTGGTTGACAAACTCGGGGTTCTTCTTCAACGAAACAGCACAGAAGAAGCTGTCAAAATCTACATGCATGATGTATAGCCTTGAACCTAGTCGCTTCTTAGTATTGAACCCTGGTTGGGTCTTTTCTGCACTAAGGCGTTGCATTTTCGATTTGAGCTCGGCTTTCCATGTTGAAAGGTGATGTAGTCGACTTTCAGAGTAAAATTGTTTTAAAAAGTCTGGATTGGCTGTCGATGACTTTCTTATCCGGGGATCAGACAATAGCAGTGCATTGTGCTCCTCGGATGTCATCGACTTCGAAACACCTGAAGTCTTTGGTTGTAGTCTCATGGGAGGGATTTCCGTTTCAGACTCGATCATTCCTCCTTCCCCTTCACCTGTTTCTGGATGAGGTGCGGCCAAATGACTCGTTGAGGGAGACCCCAGTGGCTTATCTGGCTTTTTGAAAACAAGATCGTTGAAATCTGTTGTTAGAGGTGTAGGGCCTACATCAATATTGGTGGGACGGATGGGAGTCTGGGCTTTTTCAACGACTTGACTCAAAGACTGGCTGGAGAGAGAAGGCGTCTTGAACTGGCTAGTATAGAAACTGTTCTCCGTCTGTTCACGGTAGCCCCGTTTTGTACGAGGAGTTGACGGCGACAGACCGCTACTCCCGTCAAATTTGAGCACTTTTTGCCTCGGTCCCTCGTCCAAGACCCGATAGTTAGACCACGGGAGGAGTTGCCCGGCCTTGATGGAATCCATAATCCACGCTGGCTTAACAATCCGGTATCGGTTGAAGTCGACGGACTTCTTAGGAGGCAGTGTCGAGGCAATGATATGAGTTGCCATTGTTTTGGAGTCCAAGTATTGAAGAAAACCACCGCCATGCTGGACAATCTCACGATGAAGGCTAGAATTCTGTAAGCCAAAGCGCCTGACTAGAAGTGAACAAAGCATGACCTACATGTGTAATGGTGGCTGAGTGTATCCGGTAACATGTGCAACGATCCCTTTGAATATTTGAGGCTTGTCCGAGTTCGCGCGTATATCAGCGTCAAGATTCTGGAGCTTGATTTTCTTGCGCCTGAAATAGTCGTTGAAGCCGTTGAATTCGCTCCCCTCATACTCCTCTCCTGCTTCATCTTCAAAGGTATGCGTCTCAATGCGCTTTCTCACTTGAGAAGAGTTTTTGTCGAGAACACTCCCCATTTTGGCGTGCTTTGTCTGATCAACGCGTTGAATATGTGATTTATTTCACGACGATGATGGCAGTGGCGAGTGCTATACGCCGTTTGATGCTTGATCATCGCTAGATCAACATCATATGGTTAGTTTGTAAAACGAAGAATTCGCATGCGATGCAAAAATCATTATAACTGCCTGGGGAACCAAAGTGACTATCGTTGCGTTGTTGATATGAAGTTCTCGCGAGAATGTGGGAGCCGAAGGATGAGGGATGTCAAAAGCGCGTAAAGTGGAGCACGCGAACGCAGGTGGATAAACGCGACAGCACGTGATATCTTTGCACAGCCACATAAACACCAGCCATCCCAAAGCAAGGATCTAGAAGCTCCGTCTGCAACTAGATATTAACGTTCAATATCCATCAAACTTTCGTTTTAATAGGTGCGCCCTGGCTTAGGTGCGCGCTGCCGTGATGAACAACGACCAATTTCGCAAACTCATCGTCGCGAATTCGAAAAAAAGCTCCAGTAGTCAAGATGGTACACCTTCAGCCTCATCTTCCTCAGCTACTGGGAATGCGCTTGGTTCAAGACAACGGTCAAGCATCCCAATGACACCGTAAGCCAACCTGACATTGGAATTGGTGAATTACTAACAAAATGTCACAGGCGCGCTCTGGGGAGTGCCCAGGCAGACTTTGCGCGTCAACTTGCCGAACGAAACAATGCGGCTCGACCTCAAAAGAAGTTCAAGTCTTACGATCCAAAAGGCGTCAAACTCGCCTCGGGATACATCGATCGATCGAAGGAGCGTGATGAAGAGACAGCAGATGACCGGATACAGAAGCTTAAAGAGCTCGATGAGCAGCTCAAGAATGAGGAGATCGACCAGGAGACATTTGAAAGGCACCGATCCGAAATTGCAGGAGGAGATTTAAGCAGTACCCATCTAGTGAAAGGATTGGACTTCAAGCTTCTGCAAAGAATTCGACGTGGAGAAGACATCTACGGAGAAAAGAGGGACGACCCTAAACAACAAACTGAAGCCGAGCCAGCAGCCGAGATTGACGTTGATGATGAGTTCGAGCAGTTGGAGGGACAAGAAGTTCAAGCAGTACCTAAGGAAAAGACTGAGACCAAAAAGAAAGGTCAGCTATCTACAGTCTCCCTGGCGCCTGGAAAGAAGCGAACACGCGATCAAATTCTGGCAGAACTGAAGGCAGCAAGAGAAGCGGCCAAAGCACAGCAGGGAAATGCGCTTGGAGATCGTTTCAAAAAGGTTGGGGTCAAACAAAAAGCCGGAACGCGAATAGAGCGAGACAGCAAAGGGCGAGATGTTTTGATCATTGTTGACGAAGATGGACACGAGAAGAGGAAGGTCCGCAAGGTTCAGCCTGGTGCTGAGAAAGAAGACGAAGCTGATCGAAGCAGGCTTCTGATGCCCGATAAAAATGCAAAGCCACTTGGTATGGAGGTTCCAGAACAGTATAGGAGAAAGGAGGAGTCGGAGGAGGACGAAGATATCGACATATTTGATGGCGTAGGCGATGATTATGACCCACTAGCTGGCATGGATGGTTCAGACTCAGATTCTGAGGCGAATGAAGATTCGAAGGATGCGAAACAACAGAAAACTGATGAACAGACTACCACAAGCATTTCGATGCCTCCTCCACCGAAACCACAAGCTCCTCGAAATTATTTCCAGGGGGCCAAAACGGGTCTCGTGTCAGAGGAACAAAGCAAAGCACCGTCTATGTCAGATCCAGCAATCATGGCGGCAATCAAGCGTGCAGCAGCTCTTAACCCGATTAAGAGAGAGAAAGGTGATGCCGAAGACGACGAGGATGATCAAGACGACGAAGCACAAAAGAAAGCTATGGAAGAACGGAGAAAGAGGCTTTTGCAGATGGCAGACCGTGATGATGAAGATCTCGATATGGGCTTCGGCACCAGTCGGTTTGCTGATGAAGAAGATTTTGACGACAGCAAAGTCAAGCTTTCAACATGGGGAGACAAAGATGACGACGGCGAGGGACAATCAAGAAGTGGGCAGTCCAAACGAAAGCGAGGGCCAAAAAAGAGGAAGGGCGATGCCAATAACGCAGCTGATGTGCTCCGAGTAATAGAAGCGCGCAAGAAGTCATGATGAAAGGCATGAGCTCGTGTAGGATACCTATCATGAAACAAATTCGGCGTATGGGCCGAGGCTAGATACCCATTAACCATAATTATTTATGCGCTTTCCGATCGCCTTGTCTCTTCAAAGCAAACTTTTGCAAACTATCTTTGCATAATTATAACTACCTTCTTGAAGAGGAAGCTCTGTTGTTTAGTTCGCGCCAAGTTGCTAGGCCAAGTGGGAACGAGTAGGTACTGTCATGCGATTGAGCCAAGTTTGCTCAGTACCAAGCAAAATGAGGGGAACACACCCCACCATAACGTAAGTATGGGGGTAGGCCCAACTGTTTCAGGGTCTGGTTAAAGAGTCCCTTGGTCTGATGAAACGTCACAACTTCAACAATTCACCTCCAATATCATATCTACCACGCTTATTTGGGCGAACACTCTTGTCTTCTCGTGCTAACCTACTATATTTCAACTTTCCTTTACACAAGAGCTGAAGCCGGGCTTTTGCTTTACGAAGTCCCATTTGCCTACTATGTCTGAAGCTCAGGTTCCTGTTTGGTTGGACTGCGATCCGGGTCATGATGTACGTATAAACAGAGACGGTACTTATCACATCTGTCTCATACTGAAAGGGGCGTATTAGTTCTGAGACAAAGTTCACGGCAACACCTATGTTTCGAATGCCTTTCTCACAGCTCATTCCCCCTCCTATTTGCACACAACAACGTTAACCTCTTCCTAGGACGCTTTCGCCATCCTTCTGGCAGCTTACCATCCTCAGATCAGACTCCTGGGTGTCTCAACAGTCTTTGGCAATGCATCTCTGGAGTATGTTTTTTGAGCCATAGCTTTGATTCTCCAGTCATCTCACTGAATGCCATTTTCTAACCTTTTTCAAGAAACACCACGCACAATGCGGCTTCCATCCTCACCGCCATCGGCATGCATGATATGCCTCTGTATATCGGTCTGGGCAAAGCCCTTGAGCGGCCGGCCCTTCATGCGCCAACAGATATCCACGGCGTCTCTGGCCTAGATGGCACCGACCTTCTCCCTAAGCCTCTCGTCACTCCCTCCACCATCCCGGCTGTCGAGGCAATGGCCGAAGCCCTGCGTGCTCAACCTCCTGGCACCGCGTGGATTGTCGCAACGGGTGCGCTGACCAATGTCGGAGCCCTGTTCCGTGCATACCCGGAGCTCATCAGCCACGTTAAGGGTGTTAGTCTTATGGGCGGCTCTATTGGCGACAAATTCTCAGATGCGCCTCTTGGTGAAGTTGATGGCCGTCCTCGAATCGGGAACTACACACCCTGGGCCGAGTTCAACATCCTTGTTGACCCCGAGGCAGCTGCGACAGTTTTCCATACCAAGGAGATCGCTGCCAAAACAACAATTGTGCCCCTTGATCTCAGCCACCAGGTGCTGGCTACGCCTGAGGTGAGGGATATGCTTTTGTATGGCCCTGATGCTGAGCGAACGGGACCTGGAAAGACAACTCTCCGTACCATGCTCGTGGAACTCCTCTACTTCTTTGCCCAAACATATGCGTAAGTCAGGATAAACCGTTGTATATGCGCTCTCTCAGCTGACCTTTTAGTGATGCCTTTGGCATCACCGCCGGCCCTCCTCTGCATGATCCTATTGCCGTTGCTGCCATCCTCATCGGCACGGAAGGCGAAATTCCCTTCTTTGAGTGGGATGCCAAGCACAGTCAGCCTCCTGAGCATAACGAGCGTTTTGAGGTCACTGTCATCACTGAGGGAACCTTTGAAGAGGCCAAGGAGGGTAAGCAGACAGGCCGCACGCTAGCCAAGCTGCTCCCCCCTGGTGAACAAGGCGTCAGAATCCCACGCGGAGTCGACACTGCCAAATTTTGGCAGGTTATTGAAGAGTGTATCGAGCGAGCAGATGCGAAGAATGCTGCGCTTGCGCTTGCGAAGTAGATTCATAAATCAAGAGGCTATTGTAGAATAAAAACTACGCAAGTAGTATTAGACAATTCGATGACCCATTTTGTTATGACGAATCTATTAACCTTGTTATAATCTATAACTCATCTGGGATGGTCTCCTTACTGCTTGGATCCCAATCAAGCATCAAGTTCAAGCTCTGTTCATATGTCCAGAGAGTGACGGCGCTCGCAGGCGCCGATTTGAGTAGACTGATAGTCAGACCCTTGTATAGGCCACGGAAGCCTTCTGTACGCAATATTGATATGATCGCACCTCGTGCTGTGGCATATTCGGGGATATTTTGATACACATATTGGCCTCGTGCCGGTCCCTGAACCTGGATGCGCTTTCGCACAAGATCAAGAGGGAAGACGGCTGTTTTGGATATGATACTGGCAAACATACCGGCAGTGGCATCTCCACTGCCCCATGGCATGTGTAGCCCCTCCATGGAGGTTCTGAGGGATTCGTAAGTTACGAAAAAGATACCCATGAAGGGCACAATCTGGCCGAGGCCAGGACCGATGCCTCTGAAGAAGCCTCGCCATCCTTCATCGCGTTTAATATCCCAGACTGCACCTCGAAGTGATTGGTATACACGATGCCGTCCCTGAGCTGCGAACCTTGTTCTTAATAAGTCGAGAGGATATGTAACGGTCGTAGCAGCTGCCCCAGAAGCTGCACCGGCAATGAAGCTTTCGGCAGCATCGGGTAGCCTTGAGGGCAAGGAGGTTCGGAGGAAAAGAGTCGTCGATCGGTATGTTGTAAACTGTACAGCACCATAACACACATACATCAGCTCTGCAGGGACATTGCCCTTCCATAGGCCTGTTAGACCTTCATGCTTGAGGATGTGTTTTAGAGTCGCGAACGCCCCTTTGTAAGCAGGCGCGTTGCGCAAAGCTGCTACAGGATCGGATAGAGAATGGGGCTGGAGTTGGAGGCGGATCTTGACGACATCGAGGGGAGCGACAACGAATCTAGAGATCGCATAGGATTAGATCTGGCGAACCTTACCCAAGGAGATTGAGGATAGCAATATACCTGGAAATCAGTCCTGCTATTGCGCCCGCAGCCACTACTTGGGCTCTTGAGCCCTAGTTGCAATTGTAAGCCCAAGCCCAAAGGATTGAGAATTAGTATCCTACCTCATCCTTGAGGCGGCCTTCTTTGTGCGACATGCATTCAGCTTCTGCCCTACGGGCTACCAGACAGCGAAGAAGCTTGGTCGCTCGAATCAACTATGCGACAATCTTGCCGATCAAGTTTTCCTTGAGATTGCAGACCTTGAGAACGCTGATGCTGTATTGTTGAGCACAAAGGTGGCGGGATAGAAAGTTGCTGATAAGGCAAAAATGCGCCGCAACGGAACTAGATGCCTGGAGACCTACTAGGAAAGTTTTGTGTTGGCTCCTTTGGCTTGGAGCAAATAGTGTTCCGAGGATGATAAACAGAAGTCAGTCAGATCGAAAATACGCTAGATCCTTCTTCGAGACAAAGGTGTCGGTTGAAGTCGTCATTATTCGCGGGGAATGACACCCGTGGCTACCTTTGGCTAGAGTTTCCCCTGGTCACTCAGGCTCACGATGGATTTTGTGTGACAGCATAACTAATTTCCCAATTTCAATAGCGGTTGGCGGCGGTTTCTGGCGGTAAAAAACAAAAACACCTTTCGTTAGTTTTATGTCTGGTTATTTCTTGGGCGGCCATTGAGTTAATAAGGTAGCAACTATTTACCTAACGACAAACAGGCCTGTTTAATACACGGCCTCGATTAATATGTGCAGGCCTATTTTATCACCAATCAACCTCGGGGTCTCTTATACCGACGAGGAATTTAGCATCCGAACCGATGAGATCGATCTGCCCGGAACAATCTTCAGGGGTCTCGACCAGGTCCACAGCTCGGGCCGCTGGAACCAACCAAAAGCTCAACAATGTCACGTTGAAATTCAGGATGTATCTTGAAGCATGTGTAAACGGTTCCGGTCCATTTCACATTTACCTATATCAAGAAATTGGTTGAGATATCTTCCGTAAAGAGGCCCAAAAGAAAAAATTGACAACCAGATGTTCCTCGATAGTAGCTACTTATCCTAACGTACCTAGGTAGGCAGGTACTATATAAAAACTTGGGGTTTGTGTCTCCACTGTCATACTGCGAACTGCTGGGCAGAAAGAGCCTCTCAAAGATCCCAGCATCCTAGCCTACCTAGTCTCCATTGCTCCGGCCGAGACCCTTCTCCTCACTCTTTCACTGATGCCGTCATTGGCTGGGACCGTTGGAACTGCAACCCTCAGATTAGACCTTGGAGACATCCGAAAGCACACATGGGCATGGATGGCATGGCACGTCACTTGCCTCTTTGACGCCTCGTGCCGCATCGCCGACACCTTGCCGAATGCTATCCGTCCGTCTCTTAGCTATATCACCCGCCCGCCCACTCTTATGCTTTTTCAGAGAGCTTTTCTTATTTAATACTGCGTATCGTAGCGAATACCACCCTCCAGCTTGAACAACGAGACTACAGAGTTGCACGTGAAAACACACTTTCCAAACCAATCTACCCACAACATCCTCGATTCCGTCGATTTCGCAGGCTTATACCTGGTACTGTGTTGGACGCGGCGGCAACAAAGGCATATCGTTAAACCTCTATCACATAATCTGACCTTGACGATGACCACCACACAACTTCCTCCGCCCGACACAACGCAGCTTCTCGCGCCGTTCCTTCCTGCGCTCCCGCCATCTTCTATTTCTACCGAACCCGCCATCGGTATCCTTCCACTTCTCTCCCCCATTCTTCGTCAGCGAGTCAAGCTTCTATCTCCATCGAGCACTGAGCCATGGATCCGACTTCTGTGCTACGACAAGGCTAAAATACCTGAGCTGGTTCAGATCGCGCAAGGTGGTAGCCTTGAGCCACACCCTGTGTCGGGCGAGGTTGAAGTCGACTGGGATTACGATGCCGAGACACGCTTTCGTCGGCTTGATGAAGAGACCCTCCAGGCTCTGGTTGCGCTTTCCACTCTTGGTTTGGCGTTCCAACTAGTCTACTGCGTTGGAGATGTTGAAGGCGGTGGCGATGGCTGGAGAGTTGGTGAGGTCACTGTCACAGACAAACCCTCGCCTTTCTCGCAATTTGGAGGAGTGTCCAGCATCGAGGAGGCCGAGCGACAGTTTAGAGAGACACAGGTGAAGAAGGTAACCAAAGAAGCCAGGGATGTGAACGGCCATGGCCATAGCTTGCACGTTCCTCACAACGGCCACGAGGATGAAGAGGACGACGACGATTACTGGGCGCGTTACGATGCGTCGCCATCCAGAACACCCGCGCAAAAACAGTCTCCCGCACCTCCTTCGAAATCTACCTCTCAAGTCGGTGATGTACGGGCATCTTCAGCAGAGGACGCATATTTTGCCCAATACGACAGTGTTCAGCCTGCTATGGATAATCATGATCCGGACGAGGAGGAGCTTGCTGCGCAAATTGCTCCACCACTTGGACTCGGACGCACCCAAGAATCCACCGAAATCACAGAACTCAATGAGACACAGGGCGGGTGGACATTGGCCGAGCTTGATAAAAGCGATTCAAGCCCAACACAGAATGGAGATGATACCGAACGCCACGCCGCGCTTATTCACCCTCGCCCAGCCTCGAGCGCTAGCTCCAACGGCTCAGAAACGGTTGCCAAGCTTGAGGCTTCTGCTGGTAAACAGACACAGAATGAGTTCGGTGTCAAACAGCACGTTTCACGCAGCATTCGAAGTCTCTTTATGCTTTCTCGTGCTTCAGGTATTGATCGTCGTGAGTTTGAGAGTCTTGTTCGTTCCGAGCTTGATATTCTTGGCATGGTTGAGGATCACGAACAAGTTTGACCTGGGGCCGGTTTCCTTTATCAATTATATATTCTTTTACCCCACAGGATGAAATTGGAAGGTCCTTTCATACAGGCCATTGCAATTCTTTTCTTTCCACCCCCCCCCCCCCCCCCCAGGATTTTGGTATGTATGTAAGGCGTTTGTCATTAGGCATCTGGCTGGTGGTGGTTTTGGTCACGATAAGGCCTTCAGCCCTTGGATATGGCTTGGATGAAACTGCATATAGATGATAGGTTGAGCAGCACCTCATGAGAGAATGATGAAAAATAGTTAGTGACCAAATCTTCTGAGAACCACCATGACCAAAAGACTCAACGACCAGTTGCAATAAACCAACTCTATGGTTCCTATGTTCATCTGAAATATCACTTTTGAGGTACATCACTGGAGAACTGAATGAGATGAGGCAGTTGCATTACCAGATAGGTAGATGGATATAGGCCGCAACATCTTGTCCTATTAGAATGATTGATTTCTGTGCACACCCTTTCAGTAAGATGCCAGTCGAATCAGTCCCAAACGCTCAGCCATAACGCTCCCAGAACACAAGCCTTGACTCAGGCCTACGAAATTTGATCCCTCCAGTTTTATCGGCTCCCTATCTTTTCAGTCATTGGGGGTCTTCTGCCATAGAAGTCCCATTTTGTATCTTAAGCAATAACCAAATTCTCAAGAGCGAGGCGAGCGGTTTCCAGAATCTTAGTGCAGTTACGCTCTGCCGGCGAGCACGGCTTGGACGGGTAAATGACTCCGCAACTCGCTTCATGAGTGTTTCCAGAAGCATGAAGTGCATCGAGTGCATCATGACGCAGTTTGCTTCGCTCCTCAAGCTGTCCAACTACATCCTTGAGCCCCAGCTGTCGATAGGGCTTCGCTCCAGGGATTTCTTCCTGGCCATTCTCATCAAGGCCGTAGACATCAAGGCGAAGAAGGCCTCGAATGGTCAATCTCCACATGTCGGGGGGCATTGTCTTGTTGTTGTAGCTTTGGTAAGCTGTGCAGCCTTTGGGGGTGTTTCCAATGCATCCCCAGAGTCCGCCGATTTCCTTAAACGTGAACCAAAAGGTGCGTCCCTCCTGCTTGGCAAGAGCCGTCTCTTCGTCTACCATTTCCAATATTCTTGCGTAGGCGTTGCATGCAGATGGCACGAGAGCGCCGAGAAGCATGAGATTTTGGAAGGACTGGATAGGAGGAGGCTTCTCAGGATCAAGCAAAGAGGCAGAACAGACAGTGCACTTAATGACATCGTAAGCGACCTTGGACGCATTCCGCGCAACTTTCATGGCCGGAATGACCTCATTCGGCAAGCCTCCAAGAGATTCAAGAGCAAGGTAGAGGGACGACAGACAACCGCAGGGTACTGTAGGTACAGAACGCATAGAGAGGGTCGATGTGCTAATCACATCACCCCTGGATTCGACAGAGGTACCGTTGTCGTTTGAATTAGGCGTTGTTGATTTGTCCGAGGTTTGGTTTGACTCTAGCTCTGGAGATTCAATTTGGTCAGCCAGATACTGCTGGAGTGTGTTGCTAAGGTCCTTCGAGACAGTTTCTTGAGGAATATCCGTCTCTCCGAAGTCGATGGTACCAAGAAGATCCACTCCACTTAGATTCAGTGAAGGTAAATTAGCATTGTCTGCGAGCAAACCATCATGTTCCAGGATCTGAGGGTCAAAAGGAAGGATGTCATAGCTGGGCACGAAGTCCCATGTATCAATATTTGTAGGAACTGGCTCATTTAAGAAGCTGAGGTCCTGATGAAAGTCTCCGGTTGGTTCTGTGTGATTAATCTGTTCAAGTGGGATATCATCAGCCGGCTGGAGGAAAAGAAAAGGATGTTCTGGTTGTTGAGCAGTAGTTGGTGCTGGCAGGCCGGTGTCATCACTCGCATCCACATGTCGCCTCTTTCGAGGACGGCCCATTTGCTTTTGTGGAGAGTAATAACATATTATTCCCTCTCTTTTACAGCGGGCACATCCATCAGGCTCCTTAGAGCAGGCAAGTTTTCGGGATCCTAATGACCGATAAGTCTCCGAGTCGGACACATGATGAGGCGCTCACTCACGGCATTCGTCACACGCTCTGTGTTTCGTGACTCCATCGGCAGCTGCACTTGACGCCATTGTTTTCCCACAGACAAGAGTTGGCTTTTGTATTTTAATCGCCTTTTCACTATATGAGACGACCTCTGATAGCAGTGAGTTGTAATACGGAACAAATGTTAACATGGATGTCACAGTAAGCATGAGTCTTGACTAGCCCACCACGAATCTGACTAATTGAAACACCGCCTTAATAAAATGCCTACCTACCTAGTACCTACTATGCATAGTAGGCACTAGGTAGGTAGTAGGTAGTGATACAAGACCACTCCCAAAATCAATTATGTAGGTACTCATGTGCATTACAATAAGACTAGATCAGTATTTAAACTTCATTTTCACAATAGGCAAATATTGATAGATAATCGTAGAATAAAAGGGGTCTAATGCCAGCAATTAATTATGTGAGACATTTCTTCTCCTGACCACTTGTCCTAGGTAGTCTAGGATAAATCTCCCTAAAGTGGGCAGATGACTTTCTTACATGGCGATTAGCTACCATTTCATTTATATTTATTCGATCACAATCTTAATACAGTGACGACAGCATTTACAGTAAGGTATTTGTTTTTGAAAAGATCCTTGAATAAGGATCTTTGTCCAACGTCAGCAAGGGCACTCATTAACTGAAGGGGAAAGGGGATTTAATTCATTGGCTCACAAGGAAGAAGACAGCTGCACATATCAAGCCTCGTCATTCTCATGAGCCCCTTAATGTACCTAAGTAATTCGTTTGACCTGGTTTCTGAGGCTCTCTCAGATATTCTTGTTTGACCCAGAAAAAGTTCTCCACAGCTTCATCACCATCACCGCCAAAATACTCTGACCAAGATCCATGATCCTTTGATCATTGTCTCTGTTCATAACCCTTAAAGCGATAAGTGTAGACCAAAATATCCCCTGTTTGGTTTCATTCGCGTTAGACACCTGTTTGTTTATTGCTTCCATCACTTACCTTGCTGGAAACAACGCTGCGGCACTATTTAAGCTATCAATCAATCAGCTTGCGTCATGATAGTGTGGTAAACGACAATACAACCCTACAGAACAGCCTTGCCAGAAAGGGACTGAAAATTGCAGCAAACAGTTCTGTCCCTGCATAACACTCCGATCTTTTCGGCGCCATGACAGCTACTCCAATACCCGATCTTGGCAATCTTGCTCGTGCCGAGTACAAAGCGCTGTTCGATACAGCAGTCGCTAAAGGAATCCGGGAGCCTCTAGTTCTTCCTTTCTGCCTCTTTGGTCCTTTCCTTTTGCCCATCGTCTATCTGGCAATCCCGCATCGAAATCGCCCATGGCTCTATCAAGCACGATGGCTTGTTGTCGCTTTTGTCTTCGCGTTCGACCTTTATATGATTCGAAACATGTCTAGTTCGAACGTTGCTCCCGCATATGCATCAGGGCTAATGGGCGGATGGGGTATTTTGGCAACCCTGAATCTTTTGGTTTGGACTAATCCACAGGCCGACTATGCAAGAATCGTCAAGGTTTCGAAAAACAACAAAACACAAACATCGTCGAAAGAGGTGTCTAACAACACCGGCAACGTATCAATCCAGGAGAATGGGCTACGGCAGAGGAAATCTCATGTTGGAATAAATGCCCATTCAGGGGATATCGGAATATATACTAAGCACAAAAGTCCCACCGATACAATTTATGCATGGCAGAAGTTTCCCGAAAACGGATCGTTCGGAGAGCGACTCAACTGGACACTTGACCTTGCTACAAACTTTAGACAAATAGGCAAGTCTAAACTACTAGAGCTTCATAATAATCTCACTTGGCTAAGACTGTCCTACAGGCTGGAATTGCTCCATCTCTTCTGTGCCCAGACCTGAGATTCCGGACAATATCCGTGATGGAGATCTTGTGTCCTTTGAGAACATGCCCGTCGTGTCTAGAAGTGGTTACTATCACAACTTGACCGAGAGGGAGTTTGTATGGATTCGTGTTCGTAAAGTTCTGCTCCTCACCTTCCTCTTAGACTTCTGCTCTGTCGCCATGGTCAAGGACCCCTATTGTGCCTATGGCCCTGATCAAGAGCTTGAGTTGCCTCTGTTTCTCCAACGACTTCCTCACTGGTTACGTTTCATGTATCGCGAGTTTCTCTGTCTTGCTGGTATCTACGCTGCTATTGATGCCATTTTCAGCCTGCACGACCTGTTTCAGTTTTATGTTTTCAGCTACTTATACCCCATGCGAGGCGAACTTTGGCAGTACAGCAACATTTTCGGTTCCATCTCTCAGGTGCTTGAAAGAGGTCTTGCTGGTTGGTGGGGTGCATTCTGGCACCAGACCTTTCGACTTCAGTTTGTTGCTCCCGCCAAATTTCTTGTTGACAACGGCTATCTGCAAAAGAAGACGCTGCTAGCTCAAGTCGTTACCATGTACTTGTCATTCATTCAGTCAGGCTTGCTTCACGCTGGGGGAAGTATATCATCCATGCCCACCACCAAACCTTGGAGAAGTCCACTATTTTTCTTCCTACAGCCTCCTGGCATTATTCTACAATTCATCCTGTCACAGGCTTTGGATAAGCGTTTCCCCAATGCCCCTAAGAGGCTCCAACAGACATTCAATGTGGCTTTCACTTTAGGGTGGTTATGTTTGACCGCATTTTTCTTTACTGATGATATTTCGTCTTCGGGTATCTGGTTATTGGAACCCGTACCTATTTCTCCTCTGCGATGGCTTGGTTTCGGCCACCCAAACGATCATTGGTGGCGATGGAGGAGGTACATGTTCCCAATCTGGCATTCAGATAAGCATTGGTGGAGAAGTGGCATACAGCTTTGAGGCTGGATGACCTTGATCTGATAACCTTGGTTGTCAGACGGTGTAAACATTTAGCAGATAGAGGTCCTGAGTCACTTGGCATATGTATTCTAGACTAGATCCCCACAACATCCATAAGAGAGACGATATTTATTTGATGTTTTTATGTTTTCGACTTGAAAAGCCGACTTGGGCACTCTATAGCCATAGTCATATGCAATAAGCTTCACCTCATCGGTGACGGTGGTGGCAAGTAAATGATCAGTAGAGAGACGATATTATAGTTGGGGCGCTATTTGTTGAAGTGAATCCACCTAGTCCCCTGGTCATCATGCTCCGGAAGCACCTGGCAGCTCAGACTTTTGACCAGAGGCAAGCCTGTCAGCTTCTTTACGGAGCCACATCAAAACAGGCCGATAGTTGCTTTGCTTAGTAGCCAGAACCTTTTCGAAAGATAAACAGGCGGTCCTATCACAGTCAGAGCACGACCTAAGAACAGCTACGGCAAGAACACTCACATAGCAACTTGTGACTTTCGTACATCGCAGGTGTACTGGGGATATCTCATCCTTCGAGATTTGCTAGTCAACAGCAAGAAGGCTACGTCAATCACCTTAGCAATAGTCCCTTGAGAAATTCAGTCAGCAAAGCAGGCCACATTATAGAGTGGAGTGGAGTGTACGGACGGAGTATTATTTCGCTGCTGGGTTGCTGCGTCCTTCCGAGGCAACGCAGATACGCCCACATCTTGCTGGCAGTTTCGGCAAAAGCACCTCGGAGTGAAGCGAGAACTGTCCGGGTTGAATTGTGAGATGTGTCATAGAACATGAGATGAGACTGGATCTTGAAAGCGTCTATTAAACCAGAGAATACTTGGTCAGCATATTTTCAAATTCGCATTAAAGGGGAGTCTTACTTAGGACTTTCCTCTGGAAGTTCTGGCCCGGTGTGCGACCGAAATCAACTGTGAGGGAAGCAGATACATCTTTCTGAGGGTAAGCACGAGATTCAATTGTATATAGAGATGGCTTTTCTTGATCTTACCAGTGTTGGCATCTCGTTCCCTATCCTTGGAAATGTCCAGTGTCTGGCAGTTAATGGTTGTTCCGCAGTAAGGGAAGCCTTTCTCATGGTTTGCTTTCTGAACGGGTTCGCCATCATATAGCATGTCAAAGTTGACCATAGTCTTGGCCGGGTTGACTGTAACACCATACTCTGGAAACCCATGATGCATAGCATTTACAAATTGGATCGCCTTGTCTTGGTCTAGTGTTACCAGGAGAAAATCGTCGATGAGACGCAAGAGTAGACAATCTGCCGTATTAAGGAAACCCAGATGTTTCGCCTCAAGATCAGCGTAGAAATAATTGCATAAAAATGAAGACAGCACAGAGCCTTGGGGAATGCCGACTTTCTGCTTGTAATATTTCTTTCCCACCTTGACAAGGTTATGCTCAACATGCTCCTTCAGGAGATGCATGAGTTCTTCGACGTTTTGAGTGCTGCGTAAAGCACTGCCCACAAAGACAGTGTTTTTCTTTTTGACTGCGAGATCATTCTCAAGACGTGTAATGAAATGGGGGTTCTCCTTTTCGCTCAAGGCAGTGGCATGCCATCGACGGATAGCTTTAGATGAAGACTTGATGCCATCTACCACAGCTTGTTCGCCAGGCTTCACCTCAGCGTGCTTCATGATAGTATATTTTCCTTGACTTGGCACGGAATTCATCAGTTTGACAACTGCTTCTTGTGGAATGGTGTCAAAAGCAGCCTTCACATCAGCCTTGACCAAGAACAATTTGTCATGATCGGAACCCAAGGATTGCTTGAAAAGCTTAAGTCGGGTATAAATATCGCTCACAGAAAACATGGTAGACCCCAGCTTCGAAGGATTGATCCTCTACATTCCAGATTAGCTTTGGTCTTAAGATAAGTGCCAATCTCCAGTACCTTCTCTAGCTTCAACAGTGAGTGAACAGGGCCCAATATAGCATTTATACTACGGCCAAGCTTGTTTGAAGTTCCTCGAGTCATAACTCTCCGCCGAAGATTCATGATGGGGCGAAGTTTGTTGCCTTTAGGAAGTAGTCGAACTTGACTGAAGCCGAGCTTTCGAGAGCGCAGAACTTGTAGTGCCTCATCTAACTTGACCTCTTCAAACATGTTTGTTCGAAGGTCTGTCATGGCCGGCTCTGCAATTTGCCTCCATACCTCGTGACGAAAGTAGAAAACTTGGTATCGGTGGGTATTTGATTCAGTGACATAAAAGTTATTTCGAATCAGGGGTATCAAAAGAGAATCAAAAACAAAGTAGATAAATTCATGAAAAATCTCAAGACGCTTTGCAGTGTCCGTTCGGCTTGGATTCTTGTTTCCTAAACCTGGCGGTTGAAGCCAAGAGATGCTTCCCATCTGTAATATGCTTAATTATAGTCAAACTTGGGGTTTGATCCAACACTGACCTTTAAATTTTGTGTTATCTCATGCAGTGACATTGTCTCAAAGCGCCTGAGTTTGATGAAATGATCGACGCTTCGCATCACAGCTGATTGGTTTTGTTTCTGCACAGCATCATTTCCCCAGAAACTATTAGGGATAATCTTGGACAAAACAGCTTGGCAGAACGATGAAACCTGAGACAATGGGGTGGCTAATTCAACCAGAGATTCATGTTTTGGAAGTGATTGCGTTCGTGAGCTCGAGACCCCTGATGCGGGATATTTCTGGGATGGAGCACAACTATAGTAGGATGTTGTTGAAGGATATTGTGATGGCCGAGTTTTTCGGGATGATATGGGACCTTTCTTAATCCTCGATTTCCGACTTCTTGATGGTCTATCAAAGATGCAGGGGCAGTGATGCCTCAAAAGTTCCGTGTAGGAGCATCGACCATGGAGAACTTGTAATCGCTTCACGAGTTGCTCAACATCAACACGAAGTCGCTTGGGTATCTTCGGCATCTGGTGGGCAGCATCTCCAGATTTTAATTTAAAAGCGGAAGCTATCTCTTCCTCTCTCAATGTATAATCCTGGAACTTTTGTGAAGTTAAGGTGGTGTCGACCTGAGAGGTAAAGACGTTGTGAAGTCCAAATTGACGAGGAAACATATACATCATAACCTTGCTTGTACCTTGCCTTTGAATTTTCGTATCGCCGGAATTTAGACAGTGGGTATACCGATTCAACACGTCTAAAAAGCGATTAATATCTGGTGAATCATTTGTCTTCCATCATGCTTACGAATGTGTTTGTAGCCGGGCTGGACAAGCCCTTTTGCCGTAAGAGACGGTTTAGCATAGAATATTCTGCTTCTCACCAAAACTATGTCTGCGGGCTTGCGTATCTGACATATCGATCCCTTGTTCGGTGATAAATTGCCACCAGGAAGGTCAAGCTCTGCAAGTGGCACCCCTACGAGAGTTAGACTGGTAAATCAAGAAATTAAGGGTTCTTACCTGTAAGCTGATGATAATTGTTGAAGCCTGCTTCAACAGCTAGATAGATGGAATAATCGAGAAGAAGATTAATCATGATTTTCTCGCCAGCTTTGCCAAGGAGTGCCAACAACTGCGACCAGGGGGCTTCCCTAAGAGCTTGAACGTTAGAATTGGGAAAGAGGCTGAAGAGGCCAGGAATATTAGAAGTCCCTTGGCCATCTGGGCCAACTGATTTTCTGAACCCGTCGCACAGCAAATGTTTGGGCCGTCGACCAACTTGAGAATCTCTTGAGAATAACAGCCATACAACAAAATCTACGATCTGACGAGCAGGTAAGCGATTGTTCATCTCAATACGGATGTGATACGAACCTCGCTTTGAGAGAATACTGAACCTGCAATACCTTCGGAGAGACTCACATAAGACTCATCCTCTTTCTGTGAAAATGCAAGCCACTGCTCCCACCGCGTGTCGTCGCTGCCATCCTCCTGGCCGGCAAAACAAACAAGTGATGTATCAAGTAGTCGTGATAAACAAGCTTCAGTCTCTTCAACATCATCTCCTTCGCCGATAGATGCTACCTTTTTCCGTCGGAGTCGAGAACCTTGAGGCAACTGGGAAAGAACATACTCTCTTAATGAAGTTACCTTGCCGTAGCAACGCTCCAAGAGGTCGCGTCTGACAGGCGTTTCACCAATCGGCTTGGCTCGCTTTTGATAACTCGACGTGTCGATAGCATCAAACTTTCGCTTTGTTGAGGCGGCCATATTTTTCAACCATTTCTAAGCCGAGCATCTCGCGTCTGCCTCACTGTACGTGAAATAAGTTGGAATTCCGACCGAGAGCCACAGTCCTGAATGTTGATCCAAGGTACCTACGTATTGAAATGTGGCTGATCCCCAGCTGGAGCTGCGAAGCGGGAGCTTGGCCTAAGGTGGTATAGCGTTGTCTTAGCGTGCAACCAGCTCCAGGGACAAGCAAATAGCTCGCCTGACCGTCCGAGCGTTAGCAAGACCTTAACTACCCACCGAGAATTCAACAAGGCGATGGGTCATAACTAACAAAGGGTTTCTTTCACAGTTATGCCAATTGCTGATAATGAGGTTTGATCTCACTGTCGCTTGATTTACCAGGCGAAATGGAACCACTAGGATCAAAGGAGTGCACCACGATTGAACACGAGACCCTTCCATGGCGATTGGATCGAATCTATCCCCTGTTAGTGGAGGTTACAACAATTTGATGGTCATGTATTTGACATGACGGGTGGTGGCAGGGTGGGTAGGATGGGTGGTTTCGAGTTGGTGAGATGATCTCATGTGGCTTATTAAAAACGCTTGTGTTGCTGGTGGAATTAATACGATCTTTAAAAGGGGCATTGCAAATAGCACAGCACATCGTCGCACACAGTACGGAGTGCCACGACGCAGGAACGGGAAGCGTGGAAAGAATATGTGTGTGTGCAATCTTCTTTGAGTAACTGTGACAAACTGTCGTCTGTCTTGATGGGGCGATCAAGTGAGATAACTAATGAACATGGGACCCCGGATCTACCACTAGGTTACGGATATAGAGTCTTGAGAATCGACAAAGATGTGAAAGAGAGTCTCATTTCCGGACATTCTTGAGTAGACATAATGACAAATGACTTTGGATGTACCTCCTCCCCAGCAATGAAATACCTATGCCCTTCTTTTTCAGCCTCTCCTAGAACCGGCATAGCCCACAGGGAACCAGGATCAAAGCGTTACACCAATGTCTCCCAAGTCAACCAAAGATCCTGGAGCTTCAAGGTTGGGGGTTAACTGGTCCAGGAACGGATATCGTAGACTAGTTGGCAGATTTCAGGTACACAGCACATTCTAGCACACAAAGCACAGTATTAAATGTCATGAAATTTGGTAAACCAAGAACAGACGATAAAGACAAAGGGGGAAAGTCCTAGTGAAACCCAAAGAGTACCTTAGATATTGTCTCAGCTTAACTTCAAGAATAAGATCGAAGAATGCGCCAGGTACCAAGATTTCTCTGGCTTGGCAACCCGTATTTTTTTTCTCCGTGTGCCAGGGTCCATTGAATTAGGTACCTAGAAATATAGGTGTTTTGTTTATTCTGCCAGAGTTAGCTGCCAGGTCAAAGCCAGCCACTTCCTAGCAAAATTCCACCTATGGACACTTAATTTACGACGTACTTCCGCTTACGAGGATCTGAGGTGTGACTGAGATGCAAGAGGAAATGAGAGAGAGAAGCATGAGGCGAAGGACTACTCTGTAGTCAATGTGAATGAATTGAGTAACAAAGAGTGGATATGGACAATCAACATTTAGATACCCATTCAAGTGATCGCGACAAGATTCTGAGCAGGGTTCCCTAGTAAAAGATACCCAGGCAGATGGCAATCGATGCGAAAGATTGGCGAGGAACTCTCAATGCTAAGATTTGAGAGCTAAGTTAGTTTGAATGTTATTAATCCTGCTACTTTTCCGACATCAATGCTTCGGCGGTTGTCACAATTACAACCAAAGGGATGGCCTGTTGGACTCCTTCAACGAACCGATTTGCTCAAGTGGTGGAATCGAGGCTGCAGGATCGGCTGCCACACGAAACGATTCGTGGATTGCGAACCAGTCACCACGCAATGGATTGGATCGCAATGAATCCCTGATACTCCAAGGGAAAAGAGGACAGGCCTCTAATTTTTCTTGAATTGTTTGTGACTGTTGGAGCTGGAGAATGCTTCGCTGGTCAATGCCGTATTTCAAGACCAATGTCGCAACTAACTACCCACTAGGAATTGGATGGTTTCGGTGCTTGGAACATGAGCAAGGTTGATTGATATCACAGTACTAAGACTCGGGAATTGATGTAAGGGAGAAACATTGAGTGTTCCGACTTCGATTTCTGTCAACTACACAGTTATAGGACAGATGGCTGAACAGATGTACACTTCCATATGCTGATTTGCCTGGAATAGTTGGCCCATTCCATGTTGAACGACCATGAGGTTTTGAGTAGGTAGTGCCGGTTTTATTCGCTCTCCGTCCTACATTGGGCAGTTCTAGGTTTTCTTAGGCTGGCCACAATTGGCAGCCATCAACGGTCAATTGCTCGAAGGTACCAGCTCTATGGCTGTAAACATCAGAGTGTAAAATGCAGGCTCATGCAATGCGGCGTCGATGGTGCTTACGGTCGTTTACGCAGTGCACTATCTGAAAGGTATCTATTCCCCTGATATGATCTGCCTGATAGCCCACTAACCGGGCTCCTAAGAGTTCCGCCGTTTGTTGCCCTCCAACTTCAACAGATGTGCTCCACCAAGCAAGGTGCCCCATCCAACGCTACCTTCGAGGTTACGGTAGCTGTGCTCACCATCCACATACAGTCCCCGACAAGGGTGCCAAATGGTGAGCAAGTCTCCGGTCAGATTCGTCTGTACATCTCGAGACATCACGTCTTTTCAAACTTTCTTGTCGTTGATTCCTATTCTCGCTCCTCGTTCTGCCCAAACTATCGCCCTGCCCTTGTTGCATTGTTCTTCCTTCTCATAAAGCAATTCCATCTATTAGACCCCTATTTCTCCCTTTACCAGGGATCATCCATCTTCGAGCCTCATACGACCCGCTTGTTCTGTGCTGTTCGTGCCCTGGGCTGTCTGGTCTGGGAATACAGGCAATTTTCATCTGCATGCACATGCAGCTCTGTCCGCAGTCCACTTTCAGTCTAACCTGCATACAGCTCTTGACTACCAGCATCTCCGTTCACCGTCGCGGCCCCCCTAAGAAGCCCCTGGCCTGCAGACTGCGAGTTGGAACGGCTGATTCCAGCACCGGCATCCACCAAAAGTGTCCACTCCGATTTTCAACCCTCCCGTCTCCTAACGTTCGAGTCCCAGGGACCGGCGCCCCATCTTATTGCTCCCGCTCACTCGCTCGTCCACGGATGGCTCCCGCAGTTGTGAGCCTGTGAGAGCCATTGATGCTCTCCTACCCTGGTCGCTACCATCTTCAGGTCCATTTACACCTCTGCTCTACCGGCCTCTACAGCACCTACAGCACTTATACTCACACCTATCGAGTGCGCCTCACACCAACGCCCGCACAACGTTTAGACGCCAACGCATCGATGCTCGCTGCATGGGTCTATAGTCCCCCAACCAGTCGCTCCGCTCGATGTGCCTGACCGATGCTCAGGCCACTATGGACAACGACATGGATATGGCCCTTCACGCGGGCCTCCAAGCGGACATACAGGACGTAGACTCGGGCTTTCGAAATCCCAATCTCGAGCCTCACCACGATCTTCGTCATCTCTCACAGCAACATAGAATTCAACACTCTTTCGATCACGACCACCATCATCGCAGCGACCACGACACCGACCCCAGACAAGAATATCTTAGCGACCAGCTACTTCACGACCGCCATCAAGACCTTCCCGATTATTCTCCTTCCGCTGCTCCTGCATCCCATTCCAACCACCGTAGCGCCTATTCCCACCCTTCTGTGCCTCGCGCCGACGACCACGAATCGCTTCTCACGGGTGCCCATCATGCCTTTGCCCCCGTAAATCCTGACGACTTCTACAAGAGCTATCGGGGAACACACCAAAAGAACCTTGAGTCCCTTCCTACGGGTGCTTCGGCCCCGCGTCCGTCATTGCGCTCCAACGGTGATGGCTCTACACCAAAACATCCTGTTATATCGCAAGCACATACCAATATGCGTTCTACGTCAAATCCTGTCGACAACAGACCTGGCCTTCCAGGCTATAAGCCCACTGGAACACACCCCAGCGTGAGGGATCTGAAAAGGCGGTTCGATCAAAACGGTGCTGCACCTTCGTCAATCCCCCGTGCCCCGGCGCATACGGGGGCTGCAGCTAAGATTAGGCAAGATGTCGGTAGCAGTCCACAACCGCGAAATGGTACAACGCCTTACTCGACCTTACGTGATGGCTCCAGCACATTTAGCAATCAAACAGCATCTTCATCAGCTCGTTCCCAGAGATCTAGATATGTCGCTGAGGATCAGGTCTCGAATAATTCTCAGTCTTTCGCAAGTCGGATAGGGAAACCGCGAAGTACTGTTAGTGGAAACTCAAATGCCTCCAAGTCCACGTCCAACTTGGCACCAGAGTCTCCACCACAACAACTGACCTCTTCTTCCATCTCCCCCACACCTTCGCGTTCTCAAGGGTTACTGTTCGGCGAGATTCTTCCCGAACAGCACAATTTTCCCACTGCTGGTTATGGCATTGAGGGCGTTCGCCCTAGAAGGACATCTGAATCCAGCTTACACCATCCTTTTAGCCATCAAAGAAGTCTATCTGACCCACCAGATGTCGCCGAACCTTCGTCTCCGAGCATCTGGTATCGTAGCCTCAACGGCGACGATAGCACCGGGCAGCCTGCCCAAGCCCCTCAAAAAGGCCATACGCGGTCACATAGCGACATTCCTAAATCCCCCGCAATACTTCCGGTCTCTCGAAAAACACCGTCTCGAAAGCCACCGACAACTAATACCTCTAATACTGGATCTACATCCAAACTGCCACGCTCTGTGAGGAAGGTGAACAGTCCTAGTGATTCGGCTCCCTCCACGCGATCGAACTCTCCTACTCTCAAGCGGCCACAAGTTAATGGGCGGACATCGAGGGCAGGAACTCCGACGACAAGGGCGAAAACCCCAACAAGGGCCAAGACACCAACCCAGAGCGGCGTTGCTCGAAAAGCGGCGCCTCGAACTCTTGTCACACCAACGAACAATAATCGCCTTCAGGCCAATATCATAGCGCCTCCTCCGAAGCTTTCACCTCCCCTTAGGAGTTCTCGACCTCGCCAACCTGTCTCTGTGGCTACAACAGCAAGCTCTCGCATGAGGGCAGTGGAGAGAGCTAGATCACCAAATCCAACCTCTATTCCACAATCCAAGATTGCCGAGCCATCCTCCCGTCGGCGGAAGATATCCGTTGGGCCAATTGATTTCGAACAACGACGAGAACATATCCGACTGGCGTATACGAAATCGATACGAGAAAGTCAAGCGCTTGAGGCACGACAAAGGGCAGCAGATCGAAGGCGGAGGGAAATGGAGGCTGCTTCCAAGGCAAAGGCTACTGCCGCCGCCGCTACTGCTACCACTTCTTCAGCCTCGAACTCGCCATCAGCCACGCCAGAGCCAGGAACATCAGAGCCGACAGAGGTCCCTGATGTTCCGCCGGTTCCACCTCTTCCACAGGGCCATTCATTACCGTCGGAGTCACAAATCGCTAGTGAACCAAATTTGAGCCCGGAAATTCCCAATGCCAGAGAAGTTCAGAATACCCTGAATGTGATTGACCATACAGATGCTCCTGATTTCCCCCATGAAGTGTCCTACAATCAGACTCATGCAGAGCCACGTCAGGACCACCCTTCACCATTTATGGATGATCCAACCATGAGTCCAGTTGATATCGCGATGGCACTGCCGCCCGCTTCATTCATGCTATCTGCGAGCTCACAGTCAACGCCTACCGACGAGCCGTCACCTCAAAATTTTGATTCACCTACCCTTGGTGTTCCAGGCAGCTTCCCAGCACTCAGCCCCCCCATTGGTGTGTCAGAGCGGCCACAAACTGCAGTCTCGGCAACATCAGAAACGACGGAATTTGATAACGAACCTCAAATGACCCCACCAAGGTCAGCGCAAACACCACTTGAGGTTCCTATCACGATTATCAAACCCCCCAGTCCACAAACTCAAAAATCGGAGTCTCCTCCGAGAGCAGAGTACCGATACCCGTTTGAGGATGATCCTGAATCACCGGTTCGATCAAAACCCACTTTGAACACGCTTCATGTGGATGAGCATGCCCAGTCCAAACAAGAGGTTGTCGATAGCCCTGTCATTCCTGGTGCATTCGAAGTCGAACTCGAATCAGATGATCGCCACCAGGATGTTCAGTCTTATGAAACCACGATAACTATTCTACCACCCAGCGAGGAATCGAGAATAGTTGACAAGCCTCAAAATGCAGTTCCTTTTCCACGTATCGAACCTGACTATGAATCAGAGTGTCATTCAGACTCAGAATACGATGGGGCGGCGGGACACTATCACCACTCTCACGATGACGGTGCCGTTACTGACAGTTGCACCGAGGACATGGACGACGGAAGTAGGAACGACTACAGGTCAGAGGCGCCGTCTGATGATAGAGTCTCGTCGCACCGTGCATCGACTTGCGAATCATCAGACACTAATCATGATCATCAATACACCTATGATGAACACCAGCATCCAGAATCCTCGACAAATCTCATGGTACCAACATTGTCCGCTCCTAATCGAATAAGTCAGCAGTCAACATGGACGGACTTCTCAGTCAACAGTGGGGATGTGTCTCCAGCAGGGCGCTCACCTGTGTTTCCTGATGTCGACGACGAAGGCGAATCTGGGGATCATGGCCATGTCACGATTTTTGAAACAACATCTATCCATAGAAACAGTCGACCTGTTGATCGACCTTTGGAAATCCGTAGCAGTCAACCAGAGGTCCGACCTTCCGCTGACTCGGCTCAATCACCATACTTGAGTCATCAGCTCCCAGAGTTAGACACCGGAGATGGGTTTTCTATTCCTTATCTCTCGAACAGAGCCAGCAAGAGCTTTTCGTATTTCCCATCACCTAATCACGAACCTCCACCAATCCCCGCTTCCACATCTGGTTCCGCTTGTAATTCTCAGCGAGCATCGGGTGTTTATTACGACCAATCCCAAAGTGGGAGCACATTTGTCAATTCTGAACGAGGGTCGGAAGATTACATACCTATGATGACAACACCTCAGTCAATGGACAATGCCTCTTTGTCAACCCATAATCAGTATTTTGCAGATGCAGCCACTCTGAACGGAGACGCGACCTCGGAAACATATGACAAGCATGGTCCAACGGGGAAGGAAAAGCAGCGACTTATTCAACGACGTAACGTTATCAAAGAGCTTGTCGATACTGAGGCTGTGTTCGTGCGCGACATGAACATTGTTGAAGAGATCTACAAAGGAACAGCAGAGGCTTGTCCCAAACTTGATGGGAACACTGTGAAACTCATCTTTCGAAACACAGACGAAATCATTGCATTCCACACGTCGTTCTTTGCTCAAATCAAGGAGGCGGTCCTTGCGGTGTACGCAATGCAGGGCCGGCGATCAGCGCTTTCCAGAGAAGGCACCTTAATGTCAGAACCCTCTCAATTCAATCCTGCTGACATTGATGACGCGAAGGATCGCTCGGTTTTGATTGGTCCTATTTTCAAAGCCAACATGGAGAAGATGAAACTGGCTCATGAAGGCTTCTTGAGAAACAGCGATGGGGCAGCAAAGCGACTTATTCAGATACAACAGGATCCTACGGTCAAGGTCTGGCTAAACGAATGCAACGAAGTTGCCAAAGACTTAACCGCCGCGTGGGACTTGGACTCACTCTTGATCAAGCCAATGCAGCGCATCACCAAGTATCCCAACCTAATAATCACATTGTTACAGCACACCCCTCAAGATCACCCTGATCGGGAAGGCCTTATCGAGGCTAAAGAAATCCTCGAGACCGCCATTATCGAAATCAACAAAACAAAGAAGAACTTCGAACTTGTTGGCCAGATCGTCGGAAGAAAGCGAAAAGAGTCCGATGTTAAGGCAGGATTCGCGCGTGCATTCGGCAAAAGAGTTGATAAACTTCAAGCCTCAGGTACTCGTGCAAGTGAGGATTCTGAGTATTCAAAGTTGAACGAGAAATTTGGCGACGATTATCTGCGGCTTCAAGTGGTTCTTCGCGATGTTGAGTTTTACACTAGACAAGTATCGGCGTATGTGCACGAATTCCTGCAATATCTCTCGTCCATTGAATTGGTGATGAGGCTTCAACCAGGGAATTATCCTGAGCTGGAGAGCAAATGGGTTCAATTCAATATCTCAATACGAGATCTTGAAAAGGTTGCACTCGAGGAGCATGTAAGTTGATCGCATGGGGCGTCCTTTTAGGAAATGTACTCACAGATAGCAGTTGTCTCAAGTTCGAAAGCATGTCATTGAGCCTTTTGAACATGTTATCAAGGCCTACGGCAATCCGTCGCTAGCAATGAAGAAGCGCCAGAAGCGGCGTGTGGATTACGAGCGATATGAACAACTGAAGCGTGCAGGCAAAAGCATTGATTCCAAACTCAACGAGCTTGTGGAGCAGTACGAGGCTTTGAATGACACGCTGAAGAAAGAACTTCCCAAACTGTCTGCCCTGACTGAGAAGGTGGGCAACATCTGTTTGGGTAACTTTGTCAATATCCAAACGAGATGGTACGGCATCTGGAAGGATAAGATGAAAATGGTGTTGGGTGATTGCCCTGACATGCCAGACCTTAAGGAGATCGTAGCAACCTTCCAACGAGACTTCCCATATGCACAAGAGCAGTTGGCTAGTGTTGGTATCCTCAATCCTATGTATCGAGGTCGGGTTTCACAGTCAACTACACGGAGCACAGATGAATCATCATCCCTGAGGATGCTATCACGTCCATCCGAGAGCGATTCGCGGGGTCGAGGCCACTCAATCAGTGGTGAGCAGGCCCCAACTGCCCCAGCTCCCGAATTCGCGAAGCGCCACAGCGGTTCCTACACATCATCGCCCACAACAGTGACAGCAGGGAATATTCCTAGTCCACATCAATATTACTACCGTGACTACTATGGGGGTATTGGTAACCATCAGCAAGGCACGGCATCACCTCTCTCTCCAGAGCTGGCTGGTAGCACACGATCTTTCGCTGCCTCTACGAGGCCTAGCACGGGACGAAGCTTCGACTCTGGCGGACTTCCACGGCAGAGCTCAGACTCAGCTACACAACAGCTTCGAGACTCGCACACCACCTACAGTTCTCAGAATCAATCTCAAGAGGGCCGGCGATTCTCAGGGCTTTTCCACTCAGCATTGCCACCAGCTGATGGACCAGAGGACAGTGCTCGATCGTCCCGCGCATCTTCAAGGGAGCGAGGGCCGACGGATGATGGGTATAATGTACTCTGGTTGGCAGCCTCGCTTTTTGAGTTCAACATTGCTACGACGAAACACGAAGCTGGTTATCCATACCTGGTCTACCAGGCTGGCGAAGTAAGTTGATTCGCTCGATTAACGTGCCTATGGGCTTGGGCGCTAACGGTGGACTTAGATTTTCGACGTCCTTGGCGAGAAAGGAGAGCTCTGGTTGGCGAAGAACCAAGACGATCCAGACGATCGCGTCGGCTGGATTTGGTCAAAACATTTTGCCAGGCTCGCTGATTCATAGCCATGGCTAGCAGTTGACTAAAGCATCCGCACAAGTCAACTCAAACCGCTATCTGACTTTTCACTACCTATCGAACTACCTACATAGCGCATCAAAGATTTGTACCAGGATTCAACAAAGGAGCTTGGGCGTTTATTTCATGGACACGCGATTTGGAACTGCAGCAAAAGGAAAGCTACTTGTTTGTTTGCATTTTCAGCATTGACCTTTTACTAGTTTGTTCTTGCCCTTACATTTCCATTGGCTTCTATTCATCATGATCGTTCGACCATGTGTCATTTGATTCGGCTTTTATTTGTTTGGACTTGTATTTTGGTATTAGCTTTTAAGTGCCCTCTGGGCGAAAGCAAGAATCATGGGAGGAAAGAGAGGCATGGCTCGAGTATGGTGGATTTAAGGTGTGGGAGCCTGGCGTTTAGAGCAAAATACCAACAGCGCATGTAAGATTCCGGGTGCGAAAGGCGAGGGGCCAAAGAAGACTGGGCGGGCAGAGCTCGCACTACAATGAATGTCTGTTATTGTGTTAGTAGCGGAGGAAATGGAATGAGTTGAGTTGAGTATGGAATGAAATACCAGGAGGGTATAACGATGTAAACTTCCATCCTATTTGATTATTGACCAGCGTCTGGGCAGTTGTACAGTTGGCTTAGGTAAGATCTGTGATGCGGTTCAAAAGACCTTTTATCTGTAAGGTAGGTTGGTACTGCGTAAAGGCTGGCATAGGTATTGACGTGTCTGACATGTGACTTGGAACTAAACCCCAGACTTCAGGCGGAAGTGGAACTGTGAAAACAATCAAATCCCCGCCCTTGCAGTGGGAAAAGGGGGGCATGCTCATCGTCCTAAGTACCTGAGGGTGCTGTACAGTATATTTTAGTTGTCGCAACGTGTTAGTGCGAATCAACCCTTAGCTCACTCTCTCTCCCTCTTTCCAACATTGACTACAGATATTGCCAAATCTTTCGCTTGACTCAACCCCTAGCAGAGCAAGGAAGAAGCTTCGTAAAAAGGTACCGTTAACTCTTTTTAAGATTCCCCCGTTCGTTTCATGACCCACAATACACGATATGCCCGTGACAAGCTCGCCGGAAGAGCTGGCGATCGATCGTGAGTACCCGCAACGGCATAGTCATCAGGAACTTGACCAGTCGCAACATAACCACAACCACAACGAGGCTGGATTTCAACCTCAGCTTCGCAATCAGCAGAACCATAGCTCACGGCAACATTCACAGCGTCATATTTCTCTTCAAGATTCAAATCGTTCGCACCCTCAATCTCATACTCGCCTTGCTGTCCCATCTGTATCCGCCGGCGGCTCGACATCACGTTCGTCGTCAATTTCGCCTGTACCCACACCTTCAGCATCTCCTCCAGCCTCCGCAGTATCTATAGACGTTTATTATTCTTCTCGGGGCCCTTCACCATCAATTCAAACTCCCTCTTCAGCCAGCGCCGAGACTCACGGCAACCATCCACGTCGAGACACCTGCGATCACGATAGCTTGGATAGACACAGCCGGGACGACTGTCGATTCACACCTGAGGGACACAATCCGGCCAATATGGCCAGCTGGTCCGGACAGCCCGCTATCAGAGGTAACTCTGAAGCGGTACGGATGATTCTACTGAGTTTTGTCACCATTGGCATAACGTATGTTTCCTCGACCTCAAGTCGAAGCTACAGTCTCCCGAATGAGCTACTTTCCTAACATTCACTCATCTAGTTTCACTTGGGGCATCGAAATGACCTGTACGTATAAGCTTTTGACATGATGTTATGTGTGCGTTACTGAAGGGCCTCTAGATTGCACCCCATATCTGCTCAATCTCGGTCTGACCAAAAGCAACACATCTCTGGTATGGATTGCTGGGCCTTTATCAGGTCTTATAGTTCAGCCTGTTGTCGGCGTCATTTCAGATGAGAGTAAGTCCAGATGGGGCCGTCGGCGACCGTTGATGGTCTTTGGCTCCATTATCGTTGCCGTCAGCCTCTTGATTTTAGGCTTTACGCGTGAGATTGTCGGCTTGGTGGTAACCGATGATGATGCCGCAAAGCGGCCAACGATAGTTTTGGCTGTATTGGCTATATATGTTGTGGATTTTGCTATCAATGCTGGTATAACACCATTAAGACAATACGAACCGGGTTGAAGCTAACGTAACTCCAGTAATGTCATGTTCCAAAAGTCTCATCGTTGATACTTTGCCGATCGACAAACAGCAAACGGGAGCGGCTTGGTGTATGTTGCTGTGCCTTGCTTAGAATTTGTGCATGGTTAACGTCTTTACAGCAAGCCGAATGTCTGCCATTGGCCACATGATTGCGTATGGGGCTGGAGCTTTGGATTTGGTGAAGCTTTTCGGAACCACACTCGGCGATACTCAGTTTAAACAGCTCACAGTCATCTCAACATTTGCCCTTCTGAGCTCAACAGCACTCACTTGCTGGGCTGTAACAGAGCGCGTACTGGTAGCCTCCAAGCCTGCCCAGCATGAGGGTCGCTTCAAGGTCTTTCGCCAAATCTGGTCGACACTTCTCAACCTGCCTCCCAGAATACAGGCCATCTGCTGGGCACAGTTCTGGGCTTGGATTGGTTGGTTTCCCTTTCTCTTTTATAGTACTACTTGGGTTGGTGAGACATACTTTCGGTACGATGTACCCGCCGATGCGAGAAAGTCCAATGATACTCTCGGTGCCATTGGGCGTATAGGAAGCACTGCGCTTGTTATATACTCCTTGATCACGTTTGCGGGTGCTTGGATCTTACCCATGTTTGTCCAGTCACCCGAGGACAACTCCTTTACACATCGACCTCCTCGGGCCATTGCTGGCTTCTTAACACGCTTTAACAAGGTGAAGCCTGATCTTTTGACTGCTTGGATGCTTGGACACGTCATGTTTGCTGCCTCCATGTCTTTGGCTCCTTTTGCAACCAGCTTCCGGTTTGCGACGGTTCTGGTGTGTCTTTGCGGCATGTGAGTATTGAAACACATCCTTGGACTATATATCATATTAACGAGTGTTTAGACCGTGGACACTAGCTATGTGGGCTCCAAGTGCTTTCCTCGGTGTCGAGGTCAATAAACTCAGTGGTGGCGCCGGCGCAGATGGCACATATCGTCGTATTTCGGACGAGCCCGACATTGAGCTTTCCGAAGTCAGCCACAATGATGCGCCTTTGCACCTGGATCACGGTTCAGAGATCGATCTGCCTTCCACGGCCTCTACGGGCGAGTTGTCGGGTATCTACTTCGGCATCCTCAACATTTACACGACATTGCCGCAGTTCGTGGGCACGTTCATTTCGACCATCGTTTTCGCCATCCTCGAACCTGGTAAAAGTCCCGAACTCGCTGACGATGAGAAAAAGCAACCTGATACAGATGGCCCCAACGCAATTGCAGTGTGCCTTTTCATCGGAGCGATGAGCAGTTTGATTGCAGCCTATGTGACTCGAAGACTAAAAGCCATGTGAAATAGACGATCCTCGGCGGTTGTCGTGTACTATCTGTTATTGTTTATGTTCTTGCGATTTTCGTTTATGTAACTGGTCTATCTTGAGTTTGGATATTACAACGAAATATTGGCGCAAGGTCATCGTGAGCGTAGACCTAGGATTCATTTAGCAAGCAGGAGCATCATTGGAGTCCGGCTTTGGATACAGGGAGTCCTGGAAATCATGGCATACATAGTACATAATTCATCACCATGATTCGCCTCTAACTCGGATTTTAAGATAAAGAGATGTGACCACGCTATCCATATACACGCCAGGAACAACAGTATCGTAAGGGGTATCCTCCACAACTCCGCAGCCGCTTCTTTTTCTGCTACCGCTAATACAGCCACGTTATCCCATCAATGGAACGCTGATGGTATGCAGTCAAGTATATCAACCAGTGGATGCGATATTCTATTTGTCCTTCTCGTTCTCAGCCTCCGAGACCTTCTCCCACTCATCCTCGGTACTGACACTTGACTGTGTCCCCGCTGCACCAGAACGCTGCTTCGCTTCGCTCCTTGACTCAAGAGGCTGGAGACCGGCGGCAGCCGCGACACCAGAGGTTGTAGCAACAGGAGGAGCCTTGCTCGGGGCAGGCGTCTCGACTTCTGTCTCGCTATCGTCTTCATCGTTACCTGGTGTCTCTTTTTGCTGCTGCTTCTGCTTCTCCTCCTTTTCGCGCTGCTCACGTTGGGCTATGGCAAGCTCGGCGGCGAACCAGTTGACACTCCACCATAGGCCGGCGCATAGGATAGAAAGAATGACGCAGTGGATGTTGTAGGTTGCGAGCAGAAGAAAAAATAGAACGGTCTGGAGGGCGGCAAAGGAGGCGTTGGCGGCCTTTAGGATCGTTGGCGTTGGGCCCGGGGTGAAGATGTCCTCCCACAGCTTGATGATGAAGGATGACATGGCTAAGACTCTATCGCGGGGTTGTTATTGGCAGGGGTGTTGTTGTTCCGTGGTATTTGGCTATGATGAAGAGGATGCTGATAACTTGATCGCGACAATGTTGCGACTCTGTCTGGTATGTATGGATGTGGGACAAGGTACTCTCTTCTGGTGTTATTCTTAGTTCGTTGTCGTATGTTCGTTCTCCTCTTCTTAAGGGCTGAGGCTGTCGCTGCCTGGCGACCACTCTATGTCACTAATAGCGCAGCTCGTACCAACCAGCTTTGTACGAGTGTTCTTTGTGACCAAATCAAGCAACTGCGTCCGTGAATTGAAGAGGACAGCCTGTGGTGAAGCAATCTGGCGAGGTTTTGTCGAATATTGGGCTACCTGTCATGACGATAGGTGGTTGGTTCCATCCTGACCGTGAATGACCCAGACCCAGATCGCGTGCCGGGTTTCTATTGGATTACATAAGGGCATCCATCACCTTTGAAGCTTGTATTCAAAATGACACCTCGTGACTACCTAGGCATGACAACCGTATGTGTGTTGGTCATTCTTCTTTTTATTTGTTTTCTGCGGTGGCTGTTTTCTGCTGTTTTGTAACTAATTGTCTATTGATTTTCCAGTGTTTGGCATAATCTGTGTTGGCAGTTCAATTGCAGCTTCGGGATGTTCGTATATTGTATTAACTAGTGGGAGACCAATCATACTACCCTCAGCGTGGCATCAAACAGCTGAAACATATATATGTATTTTCCTTTTAAAGAGCACACGAAGGAATAGCCAATGCCGTACTTTAGAGACGCTTTTGGATTCTCCTAGCGTATACATATTCAAACAGGCGTGCCTTTACTCCGTATTTGAGGTGGAATAATCCAAGAGATCCACCTACCCTGTACGAGCCCAACTGACAGATCCATTACCTCTCTATGGGCATAGTGGCATAGTCATGATATCAGCAGCCAAATCTTTAACCTTAATATTATAAAATCATAACTCCAAGTCAGCATGGAAATGAGCCCTGAAAATTCCAGCGCGATTATATCTGTGTATTTGAATTATATATTCCCGACATTTTGGTAACGAAGAACTTGGGCTGACACACCAATTGCTTGCATTCGAACCGGAACGAACTGATTCAACAATAATAACTGGATATCGAAAAGAACAACAATGACTGTTTCTAGTAGTGATGCCATGGCCGATAATGCCGCAGTGTTCTGAAGTGAAGTTGAGACCAAACGCCGTAAACGCCGAGAAAAACGTGTGTAGCCAATCACAATATAGCCTGACCGAGGACGCATATGACCGATTATAGCAAGAAACTTTAATGTAAGCGGAAACAAAATAAATCCGACAACTCCACTTGATTGACATGCGCATGGACGGCTTTCTCCATTCTATCTCTCATCTAACCCTGATCTTATACACAGCCTCAAAAGGTATAACGTAGTTGACCCTCAAGGGGTACCATGAGCGCAGGGAACCGATTCCCAGGACATTCCACAGCCACCCCCGTGAAATAATCTCACCCCTAGCCAGTAGTCTCATCAGCGTCAAGGATTCCTCCAGGAGAGTTGACACATGTCCAGGGGTTTTCAGCTACACCCTCGGGTCAGTATTCACCTTATTCCGGATACCACTCTGTACATGACCTTGGTCTATCATTCTCAACTCTCCGGAACTCATGCATTCTCGGTCACAAAAGAGAGACCGTTGGGAATCAAGACCCTGTATTTGCGTCTTGCAAAGAAGGTTACGGCCACTAGAAGATAATTCGCCCGAAGGATGCTGGGTCAAAGTGCTTTTCGGTCCACCCCTTGATCGTACCGCAGAGATGGGCCCAAGCTAGCCAGGTACCGCGCCATCAAAGGATTATCAACAACTAGTGAATAGATGAACCTCTAGAACCTCTCTGACGCTGCCGGCAAGTGAATGCTTGCCACGGAAGGATCAAATATTCCCTGACGCCGTCACGTATGCATATCATTTCGGGGGAAAAGAAAGATATCGGATAGACTAACCTACTACCTAGTATGGTATTCCTTCGTGAAGCCTTTGGAATGAGCTGTCGTTGAGATGAAAGGCATACCGTCTCGAATTTGAAGACCACGGTTCTCTTGAATTCCATATTTGGGGTAGGCTAGGCATTTTTCACACACTTTATCTCACAGTTACACATCCTCAGATGGATTTGAGGTTACTTGTCTTGACTGGGCTTCACTCTCTTCCGCGGCCTATGATCTGGTCACCAGAGCTTCATGGGATTAGATGCGAGCTTTCAATGTCTACATGGCCGTGTCTGTTAATGAAGATATTTCTTAATCAAAACATTGTGATCTTCAATGAAGTTAATCGCCTGTGCCTGCATGCAACTACACAGCCAGTCAATAACCTGCTCAAGAAGTCCCGTTACTCCGACATCTGGAACCCTAGTTATGATGTCTATTGTCACCTGTGCTCCAGGCGGTAAGCTAACGATACACGGGCGACTGAGCGTGGAAACAAGGCTCGTGGTCCAGGGTTCACGAGGCGTTGGGCACTACCGCCAGTTCCTGATTACCGTTGCGGGTATACGCCTAACCCAGGAACTTCGTCTATAGCAGGGCGTGGATGAGGACTACGTTCCTAGGTGTTGAATTGGCGAGGCTAGAAGGAGCCTAAGATACACACGTTTCGCCTATATGCGCGATAACTCACCGTTGTCGCAACTTCGTGGCGTTGCCAACCTCGAGGAATCCCTTGAACCTGGCTTCTAAGATACGTAATTTCTCAAAGTCAGGATGATTCATGTCATCCCTAAACTTCCAGTAACTCGTGTTGTTCGCAGAGTGCAAGAAAGATTTCATACATGAAGCGTTTCACTAACCAACACTGCCTCATGTCTCAGATCATGAGAGGTAAACGAACCCCATCATTGTTGTGAGCATCACATTTTACATTGAGTAGGTTTGCAATGCTACGGTCAGGGATCAAATAATCACACAGCTCGGGACCGAAGAACTCAGGACTGTCCAGAGTGATTTAATGTTCAATAATGGCAATCGTGTGGGCGGTTAGCATTCGAGATGGTGACGAATACTTCACGATAGTCTCCAATGAGACAGCTTCACTAATTCTATAAGATCTTTTGACCAAGTTTCTTAGTACCAAACTTCTCACGACGGAACACGGAGATGCAATAAACAGTACAGCTGTTGAAGCTTGTATCCTCATGTACACGATAGCATGGATAGATGTACTGTAGTTAGCCGTTATGGAATGAGACCAGGACCCTGGTTCTGGAGTGATCGGGTAGAGAGGTTCTGGACGTCACGTCAACTAATGGAAACTAGCCGATCTTCAACACACGACCAGCATGCGTCTTGGGTCTTCATTACCGAGACAACAATGACATGGTAAGCTCGCCAAGGTTTTACGCACGGGTCCCACCGAGTCAGGCCAGATGAAGGTGCTTTTGTTGTTTGCTTCGTCCCAATTCTGCTTGTTTCGTCATTGCTTTGTATTGGAGGATGGATGGACTGCTGAAACTTGCTGGAGACAGTCCCCAAAGAATGGATCAGGGAATGGCGAGAGCAATGGCGCGCTATACCATAACCATACTCCAGCAGGCTTTCTCACAGCTTAGACGATGAAGTGACCAGTCTGCCTTGCCCACTGCTCAATTAGTGTTGGGTTGGCTAAGTTGGCAGGTTGGCCAATACGCCCCTCAAACATGCACAAGCCCTTAATACCAAAATGGCATCGATCGTCTCTCTAGGCAGCGACATAAATCAATCTGCGGTACAGTAGTTCAGGCCGATCGAAACTGAGCCCCTCGCTCTGGAGGGGGCTCCATCACTAACTACAGGAGACAATATGTTTCAACCGGAGCATTTCGTGGCGCGGTCTCATGTGCTCTAAAGGATCATAGCCGTTTCGTTGATCCCCAGGGCCATTTCCGGAGATTTTCTTAATATCACGGAACCGTGGCGCGTCTGAAACACGCGTGGCGCCCATGAATCGTGTGTGTTTAGATGTTTGATGGCTTTTGAGTTGGCTTGGCTTTTTCAGCTTTCCTCCAAATGGACTTGGTGTCGAACTGAAGGTGGGGATGCCGCGCGCGTAGATTAGCTTGTCTAGCTTGTGTGACTACCGGATAGACAAAACGAAAACCCGTTTTTGCCTCTTGAATAGTGTTTCTTCACGGCGATGATCATCAAACTCAGCGAAGAGGACCACGGACCCATGATTTGCCTGCTCTCTTGTAATTGCTCTGTTGTAATGGATTTCGAATCGGTGCCACAGCCACATCCATGGATGCTTGCATATAAAACGGGCTGATTTGTCTTAGAATGGCTAGCACCGTCTAGCCTGGTACATCAAATCCTTAGATATTTTGATATCCAAAGGCCAAACATGTCATCCTTGATATTGGCCACAATAAGTCTAAGCTAGACTAAGAATACTGTTCAGATGAAGGTTCAGAAATATTGTGCTTCGTACCTTGAGAGTGGGAGAGACTACAAAAACCAGTGAGAGCTTGATAATCTACCAGTGATAGCCATGGGTAATAGGAACATCCTAGGGCAATATAAAGTGCTGGACTGATCCCAATGGATCAATGAAGCTCTAAAAGTAGAGATTAAGCGTAAAGTGGGAATGCTAGAACTCGTCGCCCGCAGTAACAAAAATATTGGATTACAGTACACAGTACGTGTGCATGTAAGACTCGCTTTGTTAATGCGCGAGCCGCCATCCAAGGATCCAGCAAGAGCTATTTTTTTCTATGTTTCGTCGAAAGTGTGGTAGTAAGAGGCTGTGCTATGTTTCAAGAGCATGAGATATTAGGAAATTATAAGCCATTGTGGTGCTCGAGAAATGAGTGTGAGGATCAAACTCGATGCGCAAGGGCTGGATCCCTAGCTGGGCCAGTTGGTCTGTGACGAGACTTATTAATAAGCCACAGAGCCTGTGTTCTAGCCTTTCTGTACTCGTGGGGGCCGAAGTGCTGGAAACTAGAGGCCCGTAAGCCAAGCACAGCGTGATGAAGATTACCAGCATAGACCTTGAAGCTCGTGCGCTGGGATCCCGAGGACAGCATCTAATGTCGTTTTTGGTTAAGCTATAGTCCTGCCTATTCGTCCGATTGGCTCTCTAGACGGTCGGGGGCCAAACGCTAAGGCTGTTGATCCACGTCAATGTCCTTTTGTCGCACTGCGCCTTTTGACATGGACGATCCCCGCTCCCAGGGCAAAACGGTTGCAGCGCTGACGGCGTCTAATCGAGCCAATCGATATGACGCTGTTATCCCACAAACGCGCAACAAGCCAATGGCAAAGGGGTCTTTACGAGCTGCTGCAAGCCAAGCCTGACCAAGCCACCATCAATAAGTGGGGAGCTCAGTGTTGGAATCGGTCAGGGCTGTCATGATGCATCGGTCCGATGCAAGCCAGAGTCCGACATTTTGGCTCTATTATTCTCGCCAAACAGCTGTTCACGTTCATTGTCTTTTAGTCCATCTGCGATGGAATTGGCTGAGACGGTTAATGAAGGTCTCAACAATGCTGCAGGTTGACTGTGAAAATGATGATGACATGCGAATATTCTGACCAAGCGACCAAGTGTCCCGGTGAGATGGAGGGCATACCGTATCCCGGTGATTACCTAAAACGGAAATAGACTCGAGAGATTTCGCGCTTAATGGCCTATAAGGGCGTTGTGGTTGCTTTCGTGCATGACTATTTCCTGCTGCCTATCTGTAATGTGAGAAAACGGATGGCAAGGTGCCAATGGGGGCGGATGAGTGAGCAATCGAAGCTGGGGTTTGAGGACAGCTAAGGAAAAGGAAGCGATCATGGGGCTGTGTGTGACAATGATAGTCACCCATGCCACGTTGATGACCCAGGATGTTGTGTTGCATCTATCAACGATAGATTGATACCTTGCCTCTAGGGAGCGGGGAGATGCAGAAAGTCGACATTGATAAGAGGCGAAAGCGAAAGAGAGAGCGGGCGGACCTGCGGATTAACGGCCACTAGAAAAGTCCGGTAAGTGGGAGACAAGGTACTAGGCTGGGTAAGTTAGCTGCCTGGTTCTTATGAATGAATAAATAAATGTTATAAGAGCCAAGAGTCGGCCGCTCGTGGAAGCGAATTGACAGGGAATGCTCCGTACTAGGAGGAGAATGGGTTGATAGGGAGTGACTTGCGCGGCAGCGAGGGAATAGAATGGGCTGCAAGCATTCATCCTTCTAGCGCAGACAGTTGCGCCTGTCAATGGCGCCTACCCAACTTACCCCTACCTTACCAATTCCTCCCGCTTCGCTTGTTCAGACCAACCCAGGCGCCAAAAGCGGAAGGCGTCTACTAGTCACCTACCTATGTACGTATTCTTCTGCATCCGCTTTTTAGGTCAAGGAGAAACAACGGTGCTTTTGTAATCATCATGTCCACGGCACTCTAGGGATGCCATTCCGACTTATTCCACGGCACTCACTTAGTTGAGCGGCATGTCAAGCGGGCGCCGCGCGCCTTGAACCCCCCCCCCCCCCGCGGATGCGAACTGTACAGTAGCATCGGATGGGATGCTTTCTAACACCCTCCCCCTCCTTTTATCCCTATACCCATTACCTTGTCTTTCCTGATCCATGGATCGCTGTGAACCGCACTTTCGATGTGAGCCCGCAACCTTGGCCCTGGATTCATTGCTGTCGCCCCGCCATCTGTTATATGCAAGCCTATTGCACTCTCTCATCGCTATAGGATGCCTGACCAGGAAAGCTAGGTAGAGTTTACGCGACAAACCTCTCTTGGCAAGAATCAAATCGGTGAACCTTCGCATAGATGCGTTATGGCCGTATTATCTCCATGGCCAACCAAGGCGATGGGTCTAGCTAGAATGTACGGTTTAGGTTGAGGAGTGACAAGACTGCGTGGCCCCCCTAACAATGAGCTCGCCTAGCCTGTGTGCTTGAGCTCTTGGCGGCACGGAAAGCACATTGTATATCCGCTCATTTTTGCCCATTCAATTGGATTGATGCGCTTGGAAGATTATGTCATTGGATTGGGCCTCAGAAGGGAACGAATACCAAGTTGTGGTTTCTGCACAGCCAAGGAGACGGCTCCTTCTCGTTCGCAACGACCTCTCACTCGTTGACCCAAAGAGAAGCGAGTGCAAGGATGCGAATCCCACGGCTTTCTCTGGGTTCTTCCCGTCTCGTCGCCTCTTAGCAGCTCTGCTTCCAAGGAAACATTCGATAGGCGTCGATATGTAGGCGTCAGCCAACTGCCGTCTGCAAAGCATCACACCCAGCCTGCGCGTATTTTCGTCGCGTGCCAAATCCAATATAAACCAACATCACAAGCAAGGTCCAAGGTCCAACATTAACGCGGTAGCGCCAGGCGTTAAAGCTCGACGCCAGCAAGGATTCTGCCTTTGACGACAAGACACATAGTTACAGTACAGGCGATCATTGGCAACCCTGGATCAACCTGAAGCATAATCGGTCACTGATCACGTTGCGCCTCTCTACCCTTTCATCGCTCGACGAAACTGGTCTGGTATTTCAAATACCCGCCAGCGGCTCCTCCTCCAGCCCAATCTCAGAGAGCGTCGGCTGTCGTCTCATGATGCCGGTCCTCCATCTTGGGTAGGGAGCGATGGGACCTACCATGACCCGCTTAACTTCGAGGTGCGAGAGCCCACCCATTGATGGAGCCTTACAAGGTAGGTGCGCGCGCACTCTCCCACTTATACCCCATGTCAGCTCTAGCCGTCGCATGGGTACCTCGCTGGCCTGGTAGGGCAATCGACATGGGTACTAAACACGCTGCCGGTCAACTTCAAATCGATGGGTGCTTGCTGTCTTTTCCCCGCTACGCCACATACCAACACCATGACTTTTGGTCCCTTGGGCCATAGCTACGGGATCTCTAATTCTAAACACGCCCCTCCCCCCGGTCCTTCATACTCCAAGCTCTTTTCCCCATCTCCCTTCCAATGGTGCCACTCCCGCAATCATTGTTGACCCTAGCTACCGGCATGTTTTCTTATTGCTCGGTGTACGCTCAACGGGGCACTCTACATCGCACTGAAATTCAGATCCTTGTCATGTACTGCCCTGTACCCATCGTTCCATGTCACTCAAGTCTTCTTTGAGGAAGGTTTCTTGTCAGTGTTCCTTCACTTCGTCATGCACGTTCAACGGGATTGTGTACTGCCCTCTTCATATAAGTCGGCATCCTGTCCCTGGCCGTGTTTGGGGCTCAGATGGTCCATAGATAGATCACCGCTTTTAAATCAAGCTTCGAAGTCTCTTCATCTCTAATCAGCTTCACAAGGCATTGCTATAAGCCTCCCACTCCCATCCCTACTTATTAATCGCACCGGCACCTCGCATCAACAAGCTCCTCCTTTATCACCGGCCTCATCGCCCTTTGTCTTTCCGTATGTCTCAATCCGAGTCTCTATATTTTCCTTTGTCCCCTCCATCCTCAGTAAAGATGGACTCGACCACAACAGATGGAAGCTGTGACAACCCGAGCTCACCTCCCACCAGATCAACTCTTGGTAGTCAAGTCTCTGTCAGTGGAGAGTTCGTACTTGGCTCAAACATAAGTGCCTCGCCACAGACTCATACGCTTGAGATATCCCCTCAGCCTCCAGTTTCCTCGCCTAACCATTACTCATCCACCCCCTACTTGAACACGCCAACCGTCGAGTCTTCTTATCTCCCCACACCTGTCTCTCAGTCATATTCTCAGTTTCCAACCTTGACTTCAACAGGCGTTGATTCAGCTTGGGGCCAACCAGATCAAGGACAGGAGGGATCGAGATCATCCCTTCCTCATTTACAGCATAGTCAGCACCAATTGACACCAAATTCTCGTCAAACAGGAAGATCGACCAGCATGAGGTATTGTTTTTCGACACGTAGGGCTGTTGAACAGGCGCTAATGATTGTTCCAGCACTGTTGCTATCCAGTTTGATCCTGCCTTCACCATGGGACCTCGATCAGCCTTCACCTGGCCTGGTACGCTGCGTCAATCTTTTCTCAATGAAAATAACCCAAACTGACATCCTTCCAGGCCCGCTCGAGTCAAACAACTCTGGAAGCAGCTTGCTCAGTCCTGGACTGTCTTCAATGGGTCATGTTTCTGGAAATAGCCTCACACCACCCCCACCACAGTCAAGATCCGTGACATCGAGCCCCCCACGACTGTCTCTTTCGGCGGACCAGCGAGAGGTCAAGCGACAGTCAGACAGAGCACGTCGAGATTCGAGGCTGGTGAACAGAATGCGTCGCGCCAACAGCAACTCCTATGTCGATTCCTCTCCGTCAGCTTTGGGACTTCCCAGCACCACGACTGCTATGAACATTCCAGCTTACACAACCGCCCCTGCGCCTGTGACCCTTATGAGCGATACCCCGACTACGATGAGCAGTTCGACATATCTTCAGTCTTACAGCCCAGCCCTCGAGGACCACCAACCCCAATCCGCACCGGTTTATCCTACCTCATACCCACAAAGCTTGTAAGACTCCTGCACATATAGGGCGGCGCCCGGACCATGCTAATCTCTGATCATCAGACAAGCCAACTACAACATGCCCGTGGATTATGCATCAGTTTATGCAGGATCCAACCAGTATAGGTATGTCGTTAGCCTGCACATCTTCGGCCAGTAAAGCTAACTGTTAGTGACAGTGCCCGATCACCTCCTGTACCTGTTGGTCAGGACGTTGGTTTCATGTATCAGGTGCCAGCCGTTATGGGGCCTGGAGGCGCAAACACACAAGAAGCCGGCCACGTCAGAGTCGTGCAAAGTCGACCAAAACCACGATGCTGGGAGCATGGATGCAACGGACGGCAATTTTCGACATTCAGCAACTTGTTACGACACCAGCGTGAGAAATCCGGCCAAGCAGCAAAGGCGTCATGTCCTAATTGCGGAGCTGAGTTCACGAGAACCACTGCAAGAAATGGACACCTGCTTCACGATAAGTGCAAGGGTCGACGAAACTCTTAACATGAACATTTTAGACGAATGAGATGTATAAAACAGGCAACAGGAGCATGCATGCAGGATGCTATTCTTGCTGCAACATTTGGGAGCTCAGCCTCAAATTGGGCTGGATTTGGCGTTAGTTGCTTATGACCTGCCAACGACATTGCAGTCGTTGGCGTAGTGCTTTTATACGGAACGGCGTATTTTTGGCAACTGCAGGGCTTTTATGAGGACGCGGAAAAACTCTAGCCTTGCGGTTTGGTTCAACAAACCTAGATGAGGATACCTGGCGTCGCCAATAGGGATTGGACGGCAAGGCATGGTACGCATCATGAAAGATCTTGGGATGTCTGCAGAGGCAAGGACATTCTGACATTGGATTGCCTCCGGAGCATATTGGTTTTGGAGTACATTTTGAGCAAAGCTTGGTGCTTGTCCTTTTCACCAATACCCCCCATACAAGAGGTCGGTATGGAGTTTTTTGTTTATCTTTCTCTTCTATGCTGTACCTAGTTCTCGATATACAAGAAAGCGCTGTAGGCATTAAAAGCTAGCCCTAGCCTATAATGCCGCTGTATTATGGAATGTAAAACCTTGATGGACACTTGGAGAACTCGAGTTTCAAAGATAAGTGCGAGACGATTGCTAAGCCTCTAATTGTCACTGAGCACCACCGAAATTCGGCTAAACAAGCAGCTAGCAATATTTAGCGTGTTCGGAATTCATGGACTGGAGCGAACTGCTAAAAGTGCAGTACGTACATGTGGACAAGCTTAGCTGTACAGTACTGTAATAGATGATAGAAAACTAAGCAAATTGAGGGTCGCAGTACTGTATGCAAGAATCGAACGAGACATCGGGTTTGAAACAAGCCAACCAGACAGGGAGGACGGGATGCCCCAGACTACTGGGAAGGGGGGAAGCAAATGATCGTCGCGGCACTCAAGCCCACCCTTGACTGAGTGGCCAGGCTTATGGACACAGCCGCGCCGCAAATAGCATGGTACAGACCAAGAGCAAGAATTAGCTCCAACGGGTGTGCCTGGCTTACGAGGGACAATACTCGGTGGGATAAGTATCCGTAGCTCTGGATGAGCCTTAGTGTCATCTCAGTTGGATGGATGGATACTGTACAGTACTAGTAGTTGCTCTATAGCGTGAGATGGATTTGTGGTTGGGATAAGATCCTTTAAGTCGACATTGATTCAAGAACTCTAAAGAGTTTAAAACACTAAAATGATACCCAAATCTTGAAACCTCGAGGACCGGCTGAGCTGTTAAGCCGTTGCCCGTGTCCGTGTCCGAACCCGTCTCGGCCCCGAGGACAAGGCCCCGGTTAACAGGCTTACATCAAAAGACCGAAGATTGACACTTTCTCCGGGGGTGTTGCTTGCAAATGGATGGTCGGATCGTGGTTGTTCCAACGGCGCAACCAGGCCCAGCAAGGCGGCGCAACGCAATTGGAGATGGAGCACCCCCTGAGTCTTGCGTGGGATCCAATTCAATCAGGTGTGATACATGCACGCCTCAGAACATGTCACCGTACGTGCACCCCCACAGTGTTAGCATGGCATGTGCATTGCATTGGATCTTCTTTTGATGAAACGGGGCTAGCCACATGGTTTCTGGAACAAGCCTGGCTGTGTCAGAAGCTGAGCCAGAAGCTGTCTGAAATAGAGAACTTGTATAGCAGAGTTATGGCCGACACTGGTGTTGAACAACATCGTCAATGTATACATACATTGTGTATGTAGTATTTGCTTGTAAATCGGATAAATCTTATCTTAGGAGGGACAAATTACAGAGTGGAGATAATTGACGCGAGCGGGCAGTCTCCTCTTTCCTTTGTTGGGTCAGCTACTTGTCCTTGCTGTCAGTTGTTACAGGGCGGCCCTCGTGTCTGTCATGCTACACAGCTAATTACGTTTATGTCAGTTGACGAATTAGATTACATAGGAAGTTGCCAGGAGCCCCGGATGAAGTAGCATAAAACTTTACGGCACGGACGAACTGAAGCCCAAGGTAACTTTTAACGGACGGAAATCCGGAAGAAAATCTTAATATTTGCCCGCTCATGACGCCATGGACCACAACGACGGGACAGTCTTTCCTTTATAGTAAGCGATTCGACAAGCGAAACCCATCAGGAAGATGGGTCACCCCAAGGAAGACTGCGAGGCCTAGAAGAGAGCGATGAAGTTGAGTGCCCGGTGTGACAATGGGTCATCACCGCCCTCCACTGTCTAGACCGTGAACGATAAGAGGCATTTGTGTGTCATCTTTCCTTCCTTATCAGGATAGCTTACAAAGGTACGTACGCATGTATTGAAGAGGATCCCTGACCAGCGGGAGGCGCTGTCATGAGAGAACCCAATTTTCCTAGGCTGAAAGTCTCGCTGTCCAACAGCTGCTATCCTAGCGATCCATACTACCATACACTATAGCATGACATGAAGGAATCAAGGATCAAGAAACCGTTGCATGAACAATGCTGATCAATGGTAAGGCATAATCACTCTGGATAGGGCTGGGGAAAGCGGGATGGTACATATATCCAATACATGGAAGTTAACACAAATCAAACGTGGAGGTGGGGGGGGGGGGGATGGGGGATGGGGGATGTAATAACTTATCGATTGACCCGAAAAAGGTGAATTCCACGGAGCTGCGAGCGAGGAAGGGGAGTCTTGCCCGTCATCTCTCCTAGGTACAGGCAACAGCAAGGTACCCGAACGCAGGTACGCAGCACACAAACTAAATCGCCAATGAACCAGCATAAGGGCTTCCCAAATTATAGGGATTTTGCAATCCGACAGACTGGACGATTAGACCCTTCGTTGTCCTTTTCTTCTTTTTGCTCCCAGCTTCCCGACCAACTGGTACTGCTCACCCAAATAAGCATCTGAAAAGGCTGAAAGTCAGTTCGGCGAACTTGTATGCATTATTAGCCGACACACGCTCCAGGTTTTAAGCCTACAGAGACCCCGAGTGTAAACAGGGTAAGCCTCTATCCCTTTCCTGGGCCTGAACCTGGAAGATGTTCAACCAGGCAGATTGGGCGGGACAAGGTCGCGATCTTTAGCTGCCGGAGATGATTGAGCCGTGTCTTGGCAATTAGTTTTCTGTATCGGCAGGCACCGTCGCTAAGCCAATACGGCAGAAGGTTGCAAAATAAGGAGCAAAAGGTTTGTTCACTTTCTCTGTTAACTGTAAGTACCGGTAAGGCTGATTTTCGCCAGGGGGCACCACTTTCTCAGCAGTCCCTAGCTTTATTTTACTGTGTAATTCTTTTCCAATTGAGCCTTCAAGGCCATTTCGGCTGGAGCTATTCATCCGCGGAAGATCTACGGTCCAACTCGCATGTCACTTCGGAGCCGGGTAGAGATAAATATCGGCCGATCGGATATGATCCTCGCTGTCGCCGAAATCTGCCCCTGACGAGCTTTTTAGCTTATGGTTTTGCTTCTAGCGACGATTTAATCTCATCGTGATCCTCCAGGATTCTTCTCATACTATGGTAACATTTCGTTACTCCCCTATAATGTACAGTCACCGATTCTTGTTCGGCCTTCCCATCCCCACTGCCTGACTAGTGAAGAAGTAATGCTCTGCCACCCCCTTTGCACATAATTCAATTTTAAAAAGCTTCTCGAATCACTACGAGGGAGGCACCAAGATCTGACATCCAGCCAGTGCTGTACGCCTCAACCTATGATAAGCCTAGTTTGCGAACGAACTAAGGTGATCACTCAAACTGCACATGCTGGTTGCTGGGCCGAGTTTCCCGGCACATCAAACTTAGTAAGTGATGGCATGGCCCAAACGCCTGCTGGAGAAACAACCTCTAGCGGAGAGATTCATTACCGAGCCTCATACCTTATCTGAAACAACGTAAACATCTGCACTTCTGCAGCAGATGAAAGCACGGATGTTTGTACATACATGAGAGGTATGCTGGGTCCCTAGGGGTGTGTAATGGAATCTTAGTCTACCTATGCCATGGGCCCATAATAGAGACCATGATCCATTCTTGTCAAGCATAAGGTATTTAGAATGAAAGTATACAAAGTGAGCATTTTAAAACACTCGCCGATAATTAAGAGCTTTTCTAAGTACCTTTACTGACCATGAGTGTATATTTATGCTTTTAAGAAAGAGAAGTGAGTCGCACCTCGCTCGGCTTCTTAACCCCCCCTGCCCCCTCCCCCCGATGATCATTTACACGACTTACCATCTCGAGTCGGCCGCCTTCTGGCTGCTGGGGTCTAACGTCCCGTTTGAAGGAGCGCGGCCCGTCCTGCGCCCCACTGTCACATAAACGGTAGCGACCTTACAGTACCCACTTTCCAGTGGCTGTATCCGCACGTACCAACCCAACAACAGCCAAAACATCTCTTTGTTGACATTCTCACACCCCAGGTTCAGAGCACACTACAATGCCACAATGGCCATGACAGCGTCGCGATACCGGGCACGCAAGCAAAAAGTCTTCCGGTCCGTTTTCCAAACTGATGTCTCATCGCCCACGCCTCGCTCAACTCCCATCGCTGCCTTCACCGATCAAGGTGCTGCTTTTGGAGGTCCCCACGCATCATCTCATCATGCTCCCCCACCACCACCGCCGCTCTTTCACCAAACTCTCCATCATGCTGATGACCAGGTGAGGTGGGATCGAGCATGGCATGTCGTCACCTCTAAGATCCAACTGCCAACTTCAGTTGCCGCTGAAGATTCCTTTGGCACCTTGCCACCAGAATCGCAAGATGCCGACTTGGGGTTTCGCGATTCCCTTGCCCTGCTTCTCTACCCTGGCCACTCTTTACCCCAAGCAACCCATACAGAAGACATCCTGCTTTGGCACACGCATCAAGTTCGCCAGCATTTTATTCATCATGTTATGCCACTGCTGGCTGCTTGTGCTTGTCAGGGAGATCACACACAGGTGTTGCTCTCAAGCATCTCGACTCTTGAGGCAGCTCACAGGCAGTATCTCTGGGGCCTGACTCTCATTGTGCAAGGCTATGAAGAGGAAACATCTGGAAGCACGGCATCTTCCAAATTTCGTCGAGACTTGCATGCCATAATTGGCAACTCTCTCAACCAAGGCTTGACAAACGCCCTGACAAGTGTTCTGCGGCGGCTTATCCGTCTCAACCTTGGCATAGGGAAGCGTTACGATGGAAATTCACCACCGTCAGAATCACAAGACAATGGGGGCGATTCACTTGCTAAAAAGGAGCTGTTGGGTCTGCTGGAATCACTTCAAAATGTTGGTCTGGTGGGAGAGAGATTTCAGGTGTTGTTCGCGGAAATTATGGATGCCAGCATGGAAGACTTCATCAAGACTTCATATTCAGGAGTTTGGAAATCACCTGAACAGTCGGCAACGTCAAGTTCAAGTGCTTTAACTGGCTGTCTTGGCCATCTTTCGGACTGGGTTGAGAACCATTACGGACGCCTTGCTGTCCAAGTCTTCAGCCGTCTGGAAACCCACATTGCTTGGAATGATGTCGAGTGCTGGAAAGAAATTGCCATAGGCCGCCTTGCAACTCTACGAATTCGGGAGCTCTTTGATATTGCCTTGAATTGGCCCGAGAGCAGAGGTGGGCTTGAGGATCTTCGTCTCGCAGTCACGACACCACAGCGTCGACTGCAATTGACGGATACGTTCTCTCTCGCTTTGCAAAAGCGACTCCTTCATCCTGGTCGATCTACCTCAGACATCCTTCAAACATACATCTCCATGATCAGAACATTCCATGCTCTGGATCATTCCAAAGTCCTTCTTGATCGTGTCGTGCATGCATTGCAGTTGTACCTTTGTCAGAGAGACGATGCCATTAGAATTGTCGTTACGGGCCTTCTTTCCAGTCCCACCGAGGCTGATACAGAGGAAGGAAAGGCAAAGCTGGCAGAATTAGCAGTTTTGCTCAACTCAGTCTCCCAGCAGCAACGGCGTCAGGTAGACGACGAGGACCTCGACTGGAACGACATGACTTGGGTTCCCGACCCTGTGGACGCAGGCGTCAACTACAAAAGGCCAAGGAATGAGGATGTCATCGGCACTCTTATCAACGCGCTTGGTTCTCAAGATATTTTTATTAAAGAATTCCAGCTTATCATCGCGGAGCGACTCCTCTCTAATCAAGCAGGATTTGTACAAGAAACCAAGGTGCTGAGCCTACTTAAGAAGCGATTTGGCGACAATGCTCTACAAAACTGCGACGTCATGATGAAGGATATCCAAGACTCAAAGAGAGTTGACGCAGTTCTAGGCAAAAACATACGGCAATCTTCGAATGATTCTAGAGCACTGTCATATCACTCCAAGATTCTCTCACGACTTTTTTGGCCCAGCTTGCCGAAGGACCCATTCACAGTACCGCCACCTGTTGCGGAAATGCAGGCTAGATATGAGCAAGGATTTGAGCGGCTCAAAACCTCTCGGAAACTTACTTGGCTGGACCAGCTGGGTTCTGCAACTGTCAAGCTTGACTTTGAGGACCGTTCAGTTGAGCTTGAATGCAAGACTTACGAGGCTGCGGTGATCTACGCCTTCCAGGATGCGAACAACACCGGCCCTACTCAACGTACTTTCGATGAGATATGGCAACAACTCATGATCGATGAGGACCTTCTTGCGCTCGCACTAAGATTCTGGGTCTCCAAGCGAGTGCTTCGTGATGTCGGTAACCGAGCCTACATTGTCTTGGAACGTTTAGATGACGGGAACGAAGCTGGGGAAGCAGACGCCCCTGACGAGGACCAAGATCCCGGTGACGGTGGCCGCTCGTCTCCCCGCAAACCCAAGATCGATCCCAAGGAGCAAGAGCGGCGAACTGTATACTGGCAGTTCATCGTTGGCATGCTAACAAACTCAGCACCAACTATGCCCCTTGGACAGATGTTGATGATGATGAAGATGCTGATTCCCGACGGCTGTTCGTGGACTAATGAGGAATTGCAGGAGTTTCTGGCGGAAAAAATGGCGGAAAACAAATTGGAGTTAGCTGGCGGCAAGTATCGCTTGGCTAAGAAATGAAACAGGCTGCTCGAACCTGAACATTGTTGAGAGCCGAAAGTCTGTATCATGGGGTTCGAATGATGTGAGTGCTGGCTGCAGTGTCACCCTCTCCTAAGAAGCCAACGCGGCGTTGGAAGCCGTCAGCATAAGCTTGCACCACAGGACAAACATTCGGGGCCGAGCAAGAGCCGTGACGAGCCGAGCCGAGTGTTTGATGGCAAATTTGCCATGGATGTTAGTAACAAAATCTGCTATATTAGAGGGAGACTAGATGCCTATGCATGGTTTCTGTCATCAAGTGTGAGAGTGAGGCATTGTTTTGCCTCGAGATACAGCGAGAAGATGGGAGTTTGGGATTTCCAAGTTTGTTCGACCTGGAGTCGGAGCCTTGCCGCACCTTCCTTGGTCCCACATGTTGTGCCTGGGAGAGGTTTGTTTATGTATTAGCTGTGTGTTGCTCCAAGCTTCGAACCGAGGCCGGGCAAAGAGCCGGAATAGGAAATAAGAATCAAGCTGCCCCAAATGAGCGGACCCTTCGAGTGTTTGTGATTTTCACAGGGATTTAAAGAAGCCATATAGCGAATGAGGTGTTTGCTTTCTGCAGGACACCGGGGAGTGTCATTCATTGCCTCCAGAGTTGACATGATGCAGATCTGGGTTGCCGGCGAGGGCTCCGACGATGTTCTGGCCAGGATCCATAAGTTCCCAAACACCAGGGGTCCAGCTGAGGTTTCGTTTCGCTTCTTCGTAGGTTAAAGTGGTTGCAGTTATTAGCTCTCGGGAAATGTCGATGGGTGTGATCCGCAAACACATAAGGCAGCACGACGCCTCGTAATGTTACAAAGTGACCTCTGGGTGGTTGGGAGTTTGATCAATTTTTTGTGATATGAATGGGTAGCTGAGGAAGGGCGCGAGATGGATGTCTGCCAGGATGAGAGTTCAGTCACGGCGGTTTAGAAAAATCGCGAGAGAGTGAGTGAATCATCGGATTTTGTTCCAATCCCTCCTTCAAATCCTAGTATTTCGTCTTATCCGATGTTTCCAGAGACAAAGTTCACTTCCCTGATTTCAAGACACCGCCACCTTGTCACTCACTTGAGTATGTATGACCTATGAAGTTAAAGCAGCGTACAACAGGCAAGGCTTCGGTGGACGGAATGTCTTGGTTGGGGATGATTTACGCAATAGTGGTTTAAAAACATGGTCACCATTCGCGCGAATGCTGGGCTGAACTACTGCAGAGGCCTCGGCGTCAGGTGGTGCTACTTTTGTCATGATCTGTTGTGTTTGTTATAGCGGTGGGTATCCGCTCGGCTGTGCCGTCGGGAAACTATATCCTTAGGTACAGCAATATTGATACAGAGCATGGATGGCTTGCACCATTTGTGGTCGATGCAAGAGAGTTCGCAAAGGGAAATAATGCCACATTAACTATGACGGACAGACAACGACCGATAACGGGGAGTATCATCATGCAGAACGACGCTGCGGAAGTGGTCATGTTGTGAAAGATGAAAGACATTACTGGATTTAGATAGAACCCTCTCAGCAGATTCGTGTGTGGTTATGCAGCTTTCCTCGTCCTCGTCTGTTGCCAAGCGACGAATCCCACAGCCGGACTTGAATAGTTCAGATAGTTAAGACTTTTTGGCTTTTTCTCAATTGCTGGGAACGTCAGATGAACGCAAGGTTGACGCCAAGTAAGTCTGGTTAGGTCCCCATGATGGAGAGTTTTGACCTCTTCCTTCGTCTGTCCTTATCACTCAGAATTGCTCTTTGCCTTATGAGCACCTGGCTGTCTTGGTTCAAATGGTTGTGGACCTGTGTTGTACTGTACAATCATGAATGGCTCGAGGAACGCGAGGCGACGGCTCACATGATGCATCATGTTTGCGCCTGAATCATCATGGCACCAACCACAGGTGGTAATAAAGTACCACTGGAGTCTGATAGCCAAATCAATTATGCATTGACTAATACCTTGTAAGCAGTCATAGCACAGTTGAGTTTGCTGGTTTCTAGATATCTAATGCTCCTTGGGAGTTGTCGTCTGTTTGAAGGCTGTTGTGTTGTAGTATATGATTTCATGAGCAGCTGCCAATAGGTTGGCCAGATGGTTAGGGAGATGGCTTCGTCAACCAGCGTGCTTTCTTCCTTTCTTTGTTTCTTTTTCTTGAAAGGGAGCGCCCCTAGTCCATAGGCTACCCGGATCAGCTGAAACTCATAGTTTCCACCTTCGCGGATGGAGTGCGGTGGTGGTTGAGTTTGTTCCACAGGCGAGGGCTGTTCTTTATGCCTGAGGTGCCTGCCTGCCTACCTTACAAGTTACCAGGAGTCGCTCGCTGTGGGGTCACCTAAAAACCCACGGAAAGGCCCAACCTAAAGTTGACCATTGACCTTAGACTTCCGGCTGTCAGCGGTCCAATTGCGTTGTTCATTATTGGATATCCATCCATCTTGTCCTCTGCTTTTTGCATCATGTGCACCTAAAAGGTCGCTTTTGAGTGAACAGGAGGGCTAAGAAATGCCAGCGATTCCCTGGTTTGAGTTCTCGTGCCCTGGTCGATCGATGATGGGCTGCGCCGGCTTGGGCTTGGGCTGGCTGATGAACTGGCTTGCTGGGCTTGAATTCTTCACTACCCTGTGCGTGCAGATGGTGGCTAGACTTTCTCTACGCATGACCCCGGCCATGACTCTTTTGGCTTATCTGCGCTTCTTGAAAGTGGAGGGATCTGTAGTCGGGTCGGGTGGTTTGGGATGTCGCAGAGTGTTGCTTTGTTTGGGTATCCAGAACAGCATTAGGAGCTGGTACTCCGATGGTCGTGTTCTGTTCGGAACGTGTTCAGAACGTGGGTTGGTTCTATTGCCTGTGCTCTCCTCTCGTTCCTCTATTCTCTCATTGGCATAACCATTTTCACGTAAACTCCAGCCCATTCTTCTCTTCTAGCCGGTCAGTATCATCGATACGGGGCTCTCGGTGATCCATTCTCGCCCATCACATTGCGCTTATCATAAGCACGCAAATTCCGCCATCCATCCAGCCCGTCAATCAGTCCCGCATTGATAACTTTACTACGTATCCGTACAAGGGCGGGTGCTTGTCGGAAGCTTCCTAGGTGGTTTCGATCAATCTGGCTCTCCACCTGTTACCAAACACGGCCAGCCGGCACATTGATGAGTTGAAGTATCATATCCGCCCCATGAATTGCGATTGCGACTGCGACTGCGACTGCAGCAACGCTTCTGACTCGAATACCACATTTGGTACAAACCATTCGACAGTCAAGGTTTACCCCCTGCTCTTATTAGTTGGAGGAACACAACACGCCTAAGCGGTCCATTCTCCCTTTCGCTTGTCCGCCGCATCGTCTGCCTTGGGTTAAATAAATTCACCTGGGCAAACACAAAGAGGGCTCTCTCCCTCCCAGGCGACTGTTCCGTTTCACGCCCCCGTAATCTGAATCTTGCCTGTGCCTGTTCATTTTATTCTCTGCTACACTACCTCACTTATAAACGCCTCGTGCGCTTGCAAACGTCGACAATCGAAGCTGCCACCACTGACGTTCTCTCGGGCCAAGCCTCAGGTCATCATCTACCTCCAATATCTTACTCGTTGCCCAACTCTTCTTGCATTGCCACTGTTCACGACAGCTGCTTGTGGTTTCGTAACCAACGCCCCGTCCAAGGGAGCATGCAAACGAAACAAGAAGGAAAGGTCTTATAATATCTTACCGTGAGTAAGAGTCTGGACCATGTCCTAAGCAGGCCCAGTCAACAGCCCAATCTTTGAACCCAAATGAGCGAGAGCCTACCTTAGCCCGAATGCCTAGAGAGAGTCAGATCGTGCAAGAGGCGGACAAAGACTCCAACTGACTTCCCGTATTGTACCTTCCATCACCTTACCTTAGTAGCTTGCCTAGCTCTGCTACAGTACCTACCTGTTGATTCCACTCCCAGCCTGTCCCTGCAACCCACAGCATCACCACCTGTCTGCCGCCCGGTCCCAGGGAGTCCGGTCTCATTCGTACAAGACGTGGCATTCGTTTTATTCTTTGCATTTCATTTTCTTGTCTCGCTCTGTCTTTCTGTCCCCCACACCATTTTTGGTCTTGTTTTTTCCCTCCTTCACCTTCGTTTTTCTCTGACTTCTCCCTTTCCTCTCCAGCCGACTCCCAGTAAATGCAACATCGCCCGCTCACACCCCGCCTCATCATCGTCGCAGAACACCGCCGCTAGAGTTGAAACTACGTCGTCATCGGCGTTATCGCAAATACCCGATAACGAACGACTGACTGCCCCTCATCATAATACCTACTCATTCATATTCACCCTTGGTCGCTCTCTCTAGCCTCCACCACTGCCGCTTGCGTTCTCCTCTTGCGCTCTCCTCTGCTCTGCTCACCAAGTCCATCCATCTGCCTCGGCGCCCGGGGAGCTTTGATCTCATGACCACAACCTTTCTGCGTTCCCCGATCACCGCTTTGTGACTGCAGCGTGCTACCTACCGATAGTCCTAGTCCAGCACTCATATAATACGAATACACATACTCACTCATCTCTTACGTGGACTCCTTGTGCAATCAGCTTCAGCCGACCTTACTATCACCCGCTTTGTGCTATTCGAGACCTTGCAACACCCAGAACTGAACTGCTCTCGCAATCACGCTCGCCCTTGTCAGATTTCACTGAGCTACAACTGGACTTGTGTTCTGCGCGGCTCCGTTGTTTCGTGAGCCGACTTGGGCCGATCGCATCAAAACCATTCGCCCGTAATGGATCCCTTGGACTACATGCTATCAAACAATCACCACCGGCCCTCCGGTCACTACGATCCCGTGCATTCTGCCTCTAACCATTGGGCACCACATTCTCAGTCACAAAACTCACCTCCGTACCCATGGCCAGCTCAAAGAGGCCTACCTCAAATATATTCACATCACTATGCCATGCCGCCTACACACAGCTCTGGCCCAGATCCATATAGCCATCATGCAACCATGTTACCACCTATGGTAGGCATGGGGTCTGCCGGTTCGATTGCACCAGGGTCACCACGACCAAATGGCCATGCTCAATCGTATCGCAGCAGTATGCCGGTTCCCGTTGCGCCGATATCTTCTAGCACTGGTAATCACAGCCACGATACAGCCTTTGCAAACCAAATTCCTGCTGGTAGACCTCCAGATTTTCAATCACCTGTGCTTGGTTTAGGCATGCCTCCTCTGGGGTCAGGTCACCAGGAAGTTAATTCCATGCATCATTCAGCATATGCACATGCTGATTCTGGGGCCAACGGCTTAAACCATAGCAACACTGGTTACTTTCCACACTTTCTGCCAACCCCACTGCCACCACATCCTTACATCCCAACATCGACAAGACGAGGTCACTTCTCTGCAGCCTCGTTAGCATCCAGACCTTTTGGCAATCTACCGTCTCCTACCAGTAAGTCTCTTCCAGCACCACCATTACCTCGACCTACTTTTACTGGGTTCGCGAACCCTTGCCTGGCTTGGGCAATGTTGTTGGTTGAGTGTTTTCTCAAATGCTTATGTTTTCCTTCCTTAGGGCATTCTCCCCCCTCGTCCGGCTTTCGTCGATCTCATCCCCGACAACGCAGGCGCATAATGTCGGCAGAGCTCGGACATGACGACAATGAGGATGAAGGGTACCACGGTCCTCCGGAGCATATTCTCCATAGTCGAGGCAGTTCCGATTCATCACCAGAGGCAGAAGATGCTTTTATCCGACAGATGCAACTTGCGAGAGGCTCTGTCTCGACAAAGATGGTGGCATCCAAACTAACACTCCAGTCACTCCAAAGCGTCAAGATTGAGGACTTGTCTGAGGCAGATCGAAGTGCGGATTTTCTTCTATTGGAAAGGGTATTGAGGCTGACGTGTTTCAGGTTGTGTCATATGCTACAACGAATATGGCGTCGAGACTCCCGAAGGCATCAACGAAGCCCCCCTTCGTCTGCCCAAATGTGGACATATTTTCGGCGACCATTGCATCAAGAAATGGTTCGAGGATTCGGATAGCTGTCCGTACTGTCGAGACAGGCTTCACTCGGAACCCAAGCCACACACAACTTCGTCTGCGACTGCATTCCTAAACTTGATGCGATCGCGAGGCGTGAACATCCCCCCTGGGTGCGTAAAAAAATCAACCATGTATTGTTCACTTGATCAATCAACTGATGTGGTCAACAGTGGTTCACCCGATGAAGCTCTTGCCCGGGCAATTATGGCCACGTATGGAGCCGGAGACACACGAAACAGCGGCCCGCTTCGATATTCTGCGCCGAGTGGAAGAAGGTCGCCACCCAGAGAGGGTGGTGAACACCAGCACCGTCGACTTCGACCGCGACACAGCAGTTCGACCGCACGTGAAACTTTTCACTTACCCGAAAGCCGCAACCAAACAGCACACATCCCTCCCCAGCTTGTCACTACTGCTCCCGGCCTGCCAGCCATGCGACGGCAAACCGAACAGTCGCCGACGGAAAGGCAGGCTCAGGAGTGGATGAGGGATCGTGCCCAGGGGACAAACGAAGTGTCAACGGCTGTTCAAGAAAGTAGCATGGAAATGCAATCATCACCTGGAGCACCTCCGCCAGTGTTGCCAGTGCTGACTCCATACGCGCCAGAAGACGTCGAAGATCAACATTCCAGTATCAGAACTCTTCGGAACCCATTGCAAGTTCAGAACGGTGCGCCGTTCGAAGGTCTGGGAAACAACGAAACTGCACCAGATATGACATATCACGGGAACCGTCGCTGGTAATTTTTTCAGCTGGTGCAACAAATTTGACTTTCATATCGTCCCGCAACAATGGATTAACCGGCCAATAAATAGAGTATGAATGAGAAAGGGTGCGTTTCTCGGTAACAAAGGCAGATGGCGTTGGTGCAATTTCCTCGTTGAAGTCATGGATTGACCTGAGTTGCAGCACGATCGGCGAAAGAGATTGAGAGTTTAGGGATCACGAACATATGAGACCAGGGCCCCATATGGCACGGATAGGCGTTGAGTTTGATGGCAAGGTCATGGTTGAAACAAGGAAAACCCACAAGGTCAGGGATTTTTTGGTGATGTTTCTGGTTGATTTCACCTGGGCCATTTGGAAGTGTTTTATGGGGCGCAACGAAGAGACTGAAGGCTTTCTACTCAGTATCCAGCTATCAATAGGCGGCCTATTGCCGTAGCGGAATTAGCGATAATTCAACAGGACTGTACATACCGCCAAGAATTACTAGACCGGATTTCCATTGAAAGGTATGGCCCATTCTCCGCAACTTATACTATAATGGACCTAGCGTCTGCAGGGAGGGTCTCCGCACCAAGAGTCGGAGTTTCTGTTATATCGATGATGCCGTTGGAACGGTGCAATAGTGACCCGGTTTGGGACATGTGGTGCAATCCCGAGGCAGCCATTTATTATCTCTGACGAGCCCGGTATCTCATAAACCCTTATGTCGAGGCATCCCCACCACGTTGAAGATAGACGAATCGCTTATAAGACCATTCCCTGTCGCCGTACCCCCTTGAGACGCGCAACGCTCGCCCATTGCGGGTGTTTTCTTGTATTCAACATCAAGGCACATAACCTGCAGGGCCTGGTCCCCTTTCTTCGTTGCGTTTACATCTAAGCTATGTTATCATGGGGTTGCCGTGGGAGACTATCACGGCCACTGCTGCTATAAGCACACTATCCATCGCGTGGACTCAGGGCAACTGGTCCAGGCTTCAGCTTTTGGAACACTTTGTAGGGCTTTGGATCGCAAGTCTCGTTGTGTGGGGCATCTGGGCAGTATGGATATACCCTCTGCTCGTGTCGCCTCTGCGTCATCTTCCTGGGCCCTCCAGAAATCACTGGTTCATGGGGCAAGCAAAGAAGATCATGGCCGAGCCATCGGGTGTTCCGATGCGACAATGGTTTGTGGACATCTAATCTGCGTCATATGATGGTCTATGGAACAATTGCTGACAAGTCAACCGCATGTAGGGCTACTGAGATTCCTAACGATGGCCTGCTCTGCTACCGGGGTTTCTTCAATCAAGAGCGAGTCATGGTATGCTCGACCAAAGCATTGGCCGAAGTGCTTGTCACCAATAGCTATGCTTTCCCAAAGCCCAGTCACTTCAGGTGGTCCATTGGTCGCATTCTCGGAGTTGGTCTTGTTCTCGCTGAGGGCGAGGAGCACAAGATACAGCGTCGTAGCTTGACGCCCGCATTTGCCTTTCGCCACATCAAGAATTTATATCCAGTCTTCTGGAGTAAGGCTAAGGAAGTGACACGGACCATGATGGCAGAGTTTGGTGGGAAGGAAGAGGCCCAGGTCGAGATCTCTAGTTGGGCATCACGGGCAACGCTCGATATAATTGGTCTTGCTGGGATGGGTCGGGACTTTCAGGCCATTCGGAACCCTGACAACGCACTCGCCCAAACATACAAGAAGATCTTCAAGCCATCACGCCAGGCCCAGGTGCTCGCTTTTATCGGCATGATTATCCCAATGCAATTTATCACCAAGCTACCTTTCCGTCGAAACGAGGACATTGCCAAGGCAGCCAGCGATATCCGGGAAGTCTGCCGAGACCTTATCCGGGAGAAGAAGGCAAAAATAGCTAACAAGGAGCAAGCCGATGTTGATATCCTATCGGTAGCTCTTGAAAGCGGCGGCTTCACTGATGAGAACCTTGTTGACCAGCTCATGACATTTCTCGCTGCAGGACACGAGACAACAGCATCAGCCATGACCTGGGCAGTATACATGCTCGCAAGATATCCCGACGTTCAAAGCAGGCTCCGGGAAGAAGTGCGTGAACGTTTACCATCCGTGGATTCAGATGTAGATATCACTAGCCTCGACATAGACCGCATGCCATATTTGAACGCCGTCTGCAGCGAGGTTCTCAGATATTACGCTCCTGTGCCGTTGACTATGCGCGACGCCGCCTATGACACTACCATTCTCGGTCACCCAATTCCCCGCGGCACACGCATCGTCATTGTACCGTGGGCAACTCATTTTGACCACGAACTCTGGGGACCAGATGCAGACGAATTCAACCCGGAGCGGTGGCTCCCATCGAGCGGGGAGAGCGGTACCGCTGACCCCAAGGCGCCCAGTGGGGGAGCGAACAGCAATTTTGCGTTCCTGACTTTCTTGCATGGCCCACGGAGTTGCATCGGATCCAGTTTCGCAAAAGCAGAGTTCGCATGCCTGTTAGCGGCATGGATTGGCCGCTTCGAGTTCACACTGGCGAATCCTGAGGAGATGGATGAGAAGAAGGTGGAAATTCGGGGCGGTATAACGGCCCGGCCCGCCAAAGGGATGCACGTCAAGATCAAGGCCGTGGGCGGCTACTGATACGATGAACGGGTCTGTTTATGTGTCTATTATGGGTCCGGATCTTGGTGTACAGTACAAGGCTTATTTTTTTAATCAATGGAATCATGTTACATAGGCGTTATTGCGTGAGATGATGTGTAAGTCGGTAGATTCGCGAGGTGGATGAGGTGGATGCAGCACCTCATCTCACTACTAGGTAGCCATTCTTACAGGCTCTTAAGCTGGAGTTACATACTTTAGTCAACGGGTATTAATGGGACGGCTCGTCGGTATTTGCCGCATGTAATAAACCTTATCGGCGTCATTCATAATTATTAACGGAATTTTGCGAACTTAATAACTCTATACTTGCACAGTATCGGTGACACAGGCGTGGTAGTACAGATGAGACAAGTATTGTAAGACACTGCTGAGAACAGTATATTCGATAGTGGAGGTTATTGATACTGTACAGGGTAGACTCCACCACGCAGCCTGTAGCAACCGACGCAGCCTGCATGTGCAAATGCAGATGACTGCCAGCTGGCAATGGAAGTGGATATGACGACGGCGCTAGCCAATGTGTGGCGGCCTGAATGAGGTATCCAGAGTGTTGAAGCACTTTAATTAAAGCCAACGTCCACGATATCAGGCCACGCTTGGCAACCTTAGAGCTTGTCTCTTACATACAGTCGTTGAACCAACCCACTGAGATCTGCCGGTCGGTAATACTCGCCTGAACATCAAGTCAAGTTTTGAGAATTAGCGCCCAGGCATCCCATGGCAAATACCTCATTGCTTTGCAGGCCAGATCAAACTGAATCTTAGACCCGCTAAGATCCCCATTCAATCTGAGCTCGACCAACGACGTACGACCCCAGCCACCGCTGTTTAGCGGGCCGCGACGGACGGGCCCCCATGAAGGCTGGCGACGAGCTCCCAAAAACAAAACACCATCAAAACATCACACTCAAGAAACCCCCCCGACGAATTCGTAACGCTGGTAGTCCGTAAACCGGCGCAATGGAGCGAGACAATCGCTCTCGGGACCCTGAGGGCTCTCGCCGCCGGTGGTACGAGTCTCGCGATCGCGACCCGAGAGATCAGGGAGACTCGCGTCAGCAACCATCGCTGCCGCCTCAACAACAACAACAACAACAATTACAATACCCTCAACAATCATTCCCGCAAATGTATCAACAGCACCCTCAGCAACGAGTATATGACCCGCAACGATATGAGAAATCTCCAATGTATCAACAGTCTCCGCAATATCCGCAATTCCCACCACCTTCCCAGCAGCATCAACAATCGCAACCATACTCCAACGCGCCGACTCAGTCGATGTCTGGATATAATAATTCTTACCAACCACAACATAACTCGCAACGGCCACATTCGCCTTCAAGTTCTTTTTCATCCTCAAGCGACACATCGACATCGCTGTTAGATATCTCGCGATACAAGGACACGAAACAGTATGGAGGTGTTTTTGGCACATTTTTCAAGGCGCCTTCAGACCGCGTCAAACAGCGCCTTCATAGGAAGAAGAGCAAGAAGCGCCGTGTTCTTTACTTTGGAAACTCCTCGTCCTCTTCTGTAAACTCCGATCTGGCCTATGGACAGGGATATGTCCGGCAACCAAAAAGCCGGACTTTGAGCCCCCGAAGTCAGAGCCGTGCCTCTGCCCAAGGCTACGTCTCTGCTTCAGGCCAGACCCCAACTCAAGGACATCGGAGACGAAGCTCTGGAGGGTCCGACCGCGCATCGCGACCGACTCCTCGGAAGAAGACCGCTGACGAAGAAATCATGGCCCTGGGCCAGCAACTCTCTGATTTGGCGCGGCGCTCTAAGGAAGACGAGCAGCGCCTCTCTAACAGAGGCTCAGGTAAGGGCAAGGCGGCTGCCTTGGGACTCGCAGCTGGTGCAGCTGGTGCAGCTATGGCATCTCGATATGGCCGACAGAAGCAGGGTTCCCGGGGATTGGGTAGCTCGAAGCAGCGCGTTGACACTTCGGACGATGACTCGGACTGGGAAGATGCCTCAGAAGACGAATCGTCTGGTAGCGATGATGCTGGCTCAGCTGCCAACTCGGAGCTTGCATATGGAACCGTTGGCGAGTTTATCAAGCCCGCAGTTGGTGCAGCAGCAGCCGCAGGCGCCATGGCCAGCTCTCGAAGGCACTCAGGTTTCAGTCCGACCTTTGACCCTCGACGATATGGGGATCGGGGTTCTATCGTTGATCCACGTCTCTTTGGCCCCTACAACTCCCTCAGAGGCTCAATTAATACCCCGTGTGGCTTCCAAGATGAGGATGAGGCTGCTGAATATCGACGCGATTCTGCTAGCCTTGAAACCAGTGGGCCAATCCAGATGCGAGACGTATATCCTGTTCCGAACTTTGATCCAAACCGATTTGACGCAGGTCGATTTTCAGCATCCGGCACGCGACACGATTCATCAACCCGGCCTGCACCGGTCCCCTTGCAACAGCCGGTCCCCAAGCAGGCTGTGTCTTCAAAGGTATACAACACCGAGAAGTTTGATGTAAACCGTAAAGAATCTCGCCAACGCCGATCCGAACATCCCGATGATAAGGGCTGGAGTGGAGCCGCCACGGCTGGCCTCGCAGCAGCAGCAGTTGGTGCGGCCATGGCATCCTCATCATCTTCGCGAAAGGACAGTCACGAGTATCGCAATGAAAAGAAGCTTGATCGTGATGAACGAAACCGCCGAGAGCGAGAGCGAGAGCGGATCGACCTGGAGCGCCAAAAAGCCCTAGAAGTTGAGGAGCAAAAACTCAAAGAGCTTGAGCGTCAGAAAGCCGAAGAGTTAGATAAGCAAAGAGCCCAGGATCCTGAACGCCAAATGGTTGACTGGGAACGACGCCTGGCCCATCACACCCAGCGACAGGAAACATTGGAAAACGAGCGTGAACGAAATGTGAAATGGGAACGTGACTACCGCGGATCTGAACCCGAGTCTATTTTCCCTAAGCATAATGATGAGCGAAAGTCTTCACGACATAATGATCATGACGATACCCCTAAGGATAGAAAGGAGCAGAGAAATGTCGATGTTGTAGTTGTTCCTCAACGGGATCAGGTTGAAGGTGGAGCATTCCGTATTGAATCTGGACCAGAATTCCAGGTATTGCGCGAGCCCACTGTTCAGGCTGATGCAAGCGAGCGCGAGGCGACTCAAGATGGCCGTGACCTTCCCCTGCCTGTCGGTGCAGGCCATCGGGCTCTGAGTGAGTCCACCGAGTCTGCACATGGGGCCATCGATCCCTTCCAGTACCAGGTCGCAGACGATGCGTTCACCATGTCTCAAACAACAACACCTGGACGACCCCTTACGCCCAATGTTGTCACTATTGAGCGTGAGCCCAACTTTGACGACTCTCCGCCAAGCACTCCAGCAGCCGACGCTCGATTGAGCCGACGAGACTCGTTTGAGATCGAGCGTATGGTCGAGGAGTACCGCCGGGAAACTCAAGGTGCATCGCAAAGCCGCGATCCCCAAAGTGATCATGAGTTTGAAGAGGACGAGCAAAAGGCCAAGTCAATTCTGGATGAGGCCAAGCAAGCTACTATTCCTGTCGCAGCCGCCGCAGTGGCATCCGCAGTAGCGGTCGAACATGAGCGTTCTCAAGCACGTGGAAAACGCGAATCTGCCAAGGGAGAATCTCACGACAGTTCGAGAGGTCGCAAGGATGCGGTTCAGGACGAAGCAGATCGATATTACCGCGAGTCTTGTATCGCCCGAAAAATTGCTTCTGATGAATTGCGATCGCGCAGTGCATCTCCCGATCAATCTGTGATTGATAAATGGCAAGAAGACAAGAATGACTCATTCACAATCGTCACTCCGCCGACCATGGAAGACAAGAATCCAGAGAAGAACATCTTTGATGGACCTGATGCAGATGTCAAGATTGATAATAAGATTTATCCTCGGGAAGAACACCATTTCCGAAATCTTGGCGACAATTCTTCGGCTCTTGTCTTGAGGTCAAGGGAACTTTCACGAGAGCGCCCTGTCTTGAACTTGATCTATCCTACCCCTGCAACAAGCCGCCAACACACACCAGCTCCTGAGGCGCGGAGCGCAGGACAGACGGCTGAGGTAGTTTCCACGCCTGATGATGTCAGCGTCGGACCCAAAGGCGAGATCATTCCCACCAGCGAATCAGTCTCGGCGGCCAAATCTGTCAGCTGGGGCGAGAACGAGACGAAGAGCTTTGAGGTCGATACACCAGAGAACAGAAGTGATTCCGACAACTATTTCCCCACTGAGAAGTCTCCCGATAAGCCCAGGCCCAAGCTAAACAAGACCAGTCGCTGGGGTATTCTTGCCGCGGCCCTCGCTGGGAGTAGTGCCGAGCCACACAACGAACCTGACGTGACAGTCCCTGTCAAGAACTCGGATATTCCCAGGAGTTTTCCGGATGAAGCAAGCCGAGATGTCTCTGCTCACACAGTTGAGGACGTTGTCAGTGACGATGCGACTCGCGAACCTCCAGTCCCTGGGCCTAAGCCACCAAGCCCATACCCCCAACAAATGCCCGGCGGCTTCGCGGATGACTTGGAGTTTGCTGCCACACTTGCTGCTGGCTTGAAGGATACTGGCTTCAACCCTGACATTGTCATCGACGACCCCTCCTATAGCCGGCGTGATTCTCCTCCGGGTGTCCAAGAGGCAAACGGTGATTCTCATGGCAGTACGAATGGCAATGCCTGGTACAAGCGACCCTATGCCGAGACCGCTCCGGAGACCAGTGATGATCATGTTCCCAAGCTTCTTCCTGAGCAAGGGTTTGTCCTTGGGGAGGTCGAGACCCCCAAAGAAACGACTGTTATTCCTTCCGAAGGCGAGCGCGATGTCAACTCAGACTTACCAAGACCTGAAAACGTGCCGCTTCCTGACAATGGTTCGGATACTGCGAAATTGGGCAGTCGAGAGCAGCGTAAGCGAGACAAGTCCGACGTCATTGTTGTTCAGGATGATGGAAAGATTGAGAATGCCAAAGCAGAGCCCTCACCACAAAGGGAGATTGGTGAACAGGTATGGGAAGATACCACTCGCAAGAGAAGCAAGAAGGATCGCAAGAGTCGCGATTTTGATGACGACATGAGCTCGAAAGTTTCTGCTCCTATTGACTATTACAACGCAAGCCCCTCCCGCGACCCCTCAGTCAGAGACACCAGATCTGACCTTGGATGGAACTCTTCTCGAGACAAAGATCGCGGCCGTGATTTCAATGTCGCTGATTTTGCCAAGGTGGCTGTGCCCGCCCTTGCTCTCGGCGCCCTTGCCTCTTCAAGTTCAGGAGATACGCCCTCTCGTGATGTGCGGTCTGATGCCGAACAGGACATTCCTGCGAGGTTACGCAAGCAACGGAACGACAACGACTACTACTATGATGATGACAAATCTCGCGTCTCCGCACCCGTGAAGCTTTCCCATCACCACCATTCATCCCGAGATGTTTCGTCCCGAGATTTGCGATCAGACGATGAGCGAGACTCCAAGCATTCAAGAAAGCACAGGAAGGATCGCGATTCTGCGACTTTGGATCCTCTTGAGCGACGTTCATCAAGGAGAGGAACATCAAGAGACCGTTCCAGAGACCGTTCCAGAGACCGTTCCAGAGACCGTTCCAGAGACCGTTCCAGAGACCGTTCCAGAGACCACAGATCAAGGGACAGATCCAAGGACAGAACAAGAGACAGATCAAGGGATAGAACAAGAGACAGGTCTCGAGATCGATCTCATCAAAGAAGGTCCGATGGTGAAGAGGAGAGGCCAAGAAGATCCAAGCGCCATCCCTACGGATACGACTCACCAACTCGGTCATTGGCGGCCTCCGAAATCTCTGTTGGTAGCTCTAGCAGCAAGAGAAGCAAAAAGTCCAAGCGAAGAAGTGGTGCCGAGGAAGATTTCGACGACACCAGAGATAGTCCATCAGATCGAAGACGCGACTTCTTCGATGACCGAGATGTGAGTTCTATCGTATCTGAATCCCGTGGACATCGGCGCAAGTCGTCTCGATACGATGACGATGACGTCAAGTCAGTTGCATCCATGCCTGGCTCATCTCACCGAGACAAGGAGCATAAAGAACGCAGGACCCCAGAAAAGCGACCCAGCAGCAGTGTTCTCTCTGGTCTCTTCAAATCACGGAAGGACAAGAAGGATTCTTTTTTAGATAATGCCGACACCCTTGGCGCGGGTGTCGGCTTAGCGAGTGCAGCGGCCATTGTCGCGTCCAATGCTACTCGCTCCAACGCCGCCGATACCTCATCAGAGCAAGAGAATTCTGTTTCTGGTGGTGGGCGTCCCCGCGCCCGAAGCTTTGAAATGATTGATCCTGAGGTTGTACCCCGTGTTATCAAACCAGCCATTGACCCTCAATACGGGGACCTTCTTCCTCTGCCTCCCAGTGAACCAACCAGCCCTTCTTCTGGCCCCGAGGAACTGCCTGCTCTTCCAGATAGCCGACCCGACACTCCACCTGAGGAGCGCATTATTCGACGTGATTCATGGGCTCATCAGCGACGTCGCAGTGCTTTCGACACGCCTACAAAATCACCTAGCCGAACAGCTGTCCCTATCGCGCTTCGTCTCGGCAACAGGTCAAACCCTGCCTCTCCTGTTAGTTTCAAGGCCTCTCCTGCTAACTCTCCTATTGTGTCTCACTCAGACGCCGTGGTCATGTCGAGGCGAGCAGCCCGACCAACTTCTTGGGACAACACCCGCGAGATTATGCCTTTGTATCTGCTTGAACACTCGCGACACTCACAGCCAACTACCGGCTCAGTGCTCCCAGCGCTCCCACCCAGTGAGCCTAGCGAGACCTCTGCAAAGAACTCACCTGAATCCGAGTTCCTCAAGCACAGTGATGACTATTTTGGATCTGGGCTTGACTACGTCGGTCCCGATCTTCGGGTTGATACTGAGCTCTCGGAACAGCACCCTAAGGACTCTGTCGCAGGATCCCAAGAAACGACCCCTCGTGCGGAGTTCATGCCCATGCTACCAGCTCCGGTATCGATGCCCGTTGAATCTACCAGCAAGGACACGGATCACCACCCCAACTCTGCCGTGCCTTCGCCTTTTGATGCAGCTGTTGTGGCTGCCCCTGCTGCCTTGGCTGCTGCAGTACTTGTCCAAGGCAAGGAACGCACCGACTCCCCCGCGGAGAAAACAGACGACCTCACATCGGCCGATGAGCATTTTTCCGATGCCGTCGAAGGTCAATCAGAACAGACATCACCTGGTGAAAATGCTTCTAAGTCATTCGGTGCTGGCTTCAATTTAGAACCCGCTTCTCGACCTGTTACTGAACCTATAACAGAGCCTGCAACAGAGCCTGCCGCCGAATCTGTGACTGAGTCTGTTCGCGGGCCCCTGGCGGTTTCTACCGAGAGGTCTACTTTTGCACATCGCACTGACACATCGGAACCTATCTTGGAAGGCAGTCTTCGACCAGCCACCGACTCTTTAGCCTTTGCAGAGATTCAAGACGATGAGCCTGCTAACGAAGCCCTCGAACCTTTCCTTGCTGATCTCGTATTTGAGGACCGCCCCCGAGGCTTCTCAGCAGAACATGAAGTTGAGGATGTCGCAGTAGTGGCCCCAGAATCCACCTCTCAGTCAGTCGAAGAGTCACCACCGAACCCTTCTTTAGAAGGCAGTCTCCTACCAGCCACCGACCCTTTAGCCTTTGCAGAGATTCAAGACGATGAGCCTGCTAACGAAGCCCTCGAACCTTTCCTTGCTGATCTCGTATTTGAGGACCGCCCCCAAGGCTTCTCAGCAGAGCATGAAGTTGAGGATGTCACAGCCGTGGCTCCGGAATCCGCCTCTCATCTAGTCGAAGAGACCGCTACTGACCCTGCTGCGAATGTTGTCCCTGAGATACCCGAACCTTCCGACAGCCAGATAACCCAAGATGTTGATGACACTCCTACCGAGATTCTAGAGTCCACCAAGGAGCCGAAAAACATGCCTCTTGAACCCATTATTGAAGAACTTGCAGGAGCGAATTCTACGACTGAGTCTGCGACTAACCCTACGAAGGAAGAACAAACGAAGGACACTCGTGATATTGACATCATCGTTGCACCGCTTACTCCAGATGCTCCCATCGAACTTCAGTCGGAACCTGTCGTCAATGTTCATGCTGAGCCTCCTACTGCAGTCGTCGAAGAATCTGAAGCAAAGCCTGAAGACTCCGTCACGCATCGTGCTGAAAATGAGATCACTACAGAAGAATGGGCAAACATGAGCGCCAAGGACAGAAAGAACATGAAGAAGAAGCTTAAGAAGAGAGGACTCGAACTAATCATTCAAGACTCGTTCGATGTCCCAGTTCTTACAGAAGAAGTCAGTAAAGATGGCGAAGCTGTTGGTGAGGAGACTGCCGCAATGAATGAAGCTCCTGAAACAAAGACGACGGCCGTTGAAACCAAGGACCCTCCTGAATCCATCCCTCAACCCCCCGAGGACCTTTCTATTGAACCATCTGCCACCTGTGAAGTCGTAGATGCTCAGGAAGCGCAGGACAAGACCACAACGTCTGAAGAGCCCCTGCAATCCGCCGAGCAGAATATACCAATCGACTCACAATCCTCCATTGAACGAGAAGAGGAAAGTTCATCAAAAGAACCAGAAGCCGTCAGCGAGTCTGTGAGGCCGCCACTTGAGCCTGAACTTGTAACCGAGTCCACCGACACTCAAGCTGGCACAGAGATCACATTTAATACCCCCTCAGCTACTGCGGAGAAACCTCTCGAAGAGCCATCAGAGCCTCAGCCCAAGAGCAAGAAGAAAAAGAAAAAGAGTAAAGCACAGCAGTCAGCTGAGGAGGAAGCAACTCCAGTGGAACCTACAGTTACTGAAGCTGAAGACTCGACCCCAGCCGAACCCCCTGAAGCTGACAAGGACGCTTTTGATGCTTGGGTAGAGCCAGATGCCCCCGAGCCTCCTGCTGAATTGTCTGGGACTATTGCTGAAGGGCCCTCAGACTCAACAGCGGAATTGCTACCAAACATTCCTGTTGAGCCTGCCGGCGATGCAGATGCTTTCGGTGCCTGGGCTCAGCCAGATGTCGCGCCTGAGAACGTTGACCTTTCGGAGAAGGTGCCGGATAATTCCATCGCTGCTTTTGAGTCGACTCCTGAAGCACCCATAGAGTCAACACAGGGTGATAGCGCCGCTCCTTCCAAGTCAAAGAAGAAGAAAAAGAAGAAGAAGGGCCCCAAACCCGATGATGAGCCAATGACCGACAAACAAGACGTTCTCTTACCAGAGGAAACTCGTCCTGTTGGGAATGGTCCAGCCAATAAAACTCCCGAGGATGTAACTAATGACTCGATTGGGGAATCACCTGCTCCAGGAGCTGAACATAAGCCCGAGTCTTCAGATGTCTCTCAAAGCAAGGAAACTTTGGCACCAGGGCCCGCCTTGTCATCAAAGGATAGCAATAGTGAGCTTCTTGATCGCGGAAAGTCTTCTGCTCCTTTTGAAGCCCCTGAGCCTGACGATCCCGAGTCCAAGGATGATGTTGCCTATTATCCGTCCGCCAGTGGCCTTAGGCCTCCCGACAAAGATGCACGAAAAGACAGACAAAGCCAAGGATACTTCCCATCTGCTCTGCGTGCACTCCCCGCCACTGCTGGAATCTCCGCTTTCAAGCGGATGTGGGGATTCCGTGACCAAATATTGACACAGAATAAATCTCGCGAATCTCAACCCGATGCTCAGATCCAGCCGGATGTAGTCAGTGCTGATAAGCCCGAAACCGCCGATATCAAGTCAAAAACTCCCGAACCGAACCTCGATCGTGACCTGGCTGGGGACAATGAACCTGCCAGTGTAAGCGGTGAAAAGTCAGAAGCCATCAACATCAACCCAGACCCTTCTGTGGACCCCAAGACTGATACAACTGCTGACAACACGACCCTGACCACGTTTGAATCCCATATTTCTGAGCCACTCTTTTCCCAAGGAGATGCACCAGTCGAAGAATCTCAGGGAACTTTTATTGGACTGGAGTCTTCACAGGTCGACGAACCAGACAAGTCCACTAAGGAGACCAACCGTGATGTTCCTGCTGAAGATGAAGTCGTACCCAACACCAACAAACAACTTGCAGAGACCACGTCTGATCAAGCCGTGCAAGAGGAACACCTCAAAATAGTTGAAGGTGATAACAAGAAACCTGCCGAAACGAGCTTGGAAGATACGGCAAAGCCTGTCGAGATTACGCCTGACCAAAAGTTTTCAGAAGAACCCGCCTTGATAGTTAAGGGCGAAGATGCAGAGTCCACTGCCAAAGAGTCCCCTGAGACCACCCACGAGGATGCAGCAAAACCAGTGGAAGCTGAGTCTGACAAGACTATAAAGGAAGAATTCGTCAACCCAAGTCAAGACGATGACTCGAGACCTACTGGAAGAACCCCCCCAGAGGATACCGCAAACCCTGGCGAAGTTGAGAGTGATCCAGTGACCGAGGGAAATGTCAGCAAGACAGCCGAGGGTGATGGCACGAGGCTGGTAGAAGAAAGTACTGGTGGAAATGTTGAAGGCGATGCGACGGGATCGAAGAAGCAGTCTAAGAAGACCAAGAAGAAAAAGAAGAACCAGGCTATTCAGGAAGAGACTCCTCAGGATGGGAATCAGGATGCAAGCAAGCAAGCAGAAGTCCCCCAGGAAACTCTGGCAGTAGAAACCACACTGCCACCTAACAAAGCGACCGTTAAAACCTTGGCAGCCGATCCCGGAAATAGAGTTTCTGGCCCTGCTACAGGAGGAACTCAAGCTGAAGACAAGCCTGAAGACAAGCCTGAAGACAAGCCACAGACCCACACCGAACCAGCCGAATTCGAGGACAAGGATCAGTCGCAGTCTGCTGATAAGCCGACTGAGCCTGGAGACAAAGAGCTGCCACAGACGCATGACAAATCAACTGAACCTGACGCCAAGGAATCGTTGCAGACTGATGAACAGTCAGCTGAGCTTGGAGTCGATGAGCAGTCACAGATCGATAACAAGCCAGCTGAATTTGAAGCCAAAGAGCTACCGCAGGCCGATGATCGACTAGCTGAGCAAGAGGTTAAGGAACACCTACAGACCGATGACAAATCGGCTGAGCAGAAGGTTGAGGAACAGCCTCAGACTGATGACAAACCAGCTGAACCTGAAGCCAAGGAATTATCGCAGGCCGATAACCAGATGGCTGGGCGAGAGATCAGGGAACAGCTGTTGACCGACAATAAATCAGCTGAGCCTGAAGCCGAAGCAAAGCTGCAGATAGATGACAAACCAGTCACGCCCGAAGCCAAGGAACTGTCTCAGACTGATGGTCAGCCTGCTGAGTCTGAGGCTAGGGATGAGCCGCAAACTGATAGTCAAACAGCTGAGCCTGAAGCCACAGAGCTATCGCAGATGGATGACAACCTGGCTGAGCCTGGGGTCAAGGAACAGTCACAAACCGACGATAAGCCGGCTGAACCTGAAACCAAAGAACAGGCACAGAGTGGGAAGTCAGTGGACGAACAAGCCTCGGAAGAAGCAGCCCAGGCCTCTGAAGATCTCGGTTTCAAGCTTGATGAAACTGAAGCACTGCCATCCGAGATGCCGATCGCTGAACAGACTGCTAAGGAACTTCAAGAAGCCGCGGAGAAAGCTTCTCGTGAAGCTGAAGATGCCGAGGCAGAGAGTGAGAAGACAGAGATCGAGTCTCTTCTTGAAAAGAAAGCGAAGAGGAAAGGACGCCTACTGAAGAAAGATCAAACACGTCTCACTGCTCTTGAAGAGAGCGCCGCTCGAAGGTCAGCGGCGCGAGCTACAGCTGAAGAGCAGGCTGCCGAGGAATCTGCGAGCCTTACCCCTATCGATGCACCTGTTCAAGAGTCCTCTGAAGTAGACGCCATGCCAAACCAGCCAGAGGAAACCCATGATGACGTCGCCCGTCATATCGCTGAGGAACCCCCCACTCAACAGCAGCCTGATGATATCAATGAAGCCCACGAACAGGAAATTTATAATGAAGGTGGAACTCAAGATGCTGTCCAATTGACTGAGGGCATAAAGGATTTGACTTCTCTGCCTGTGATCGAGGGAATAGAGGGCGATCCTGCTGACACAATTCCGGCCGCGGAACCTCATGAGGCGGCAGCAGCTCCTGAAGGAGAACCCCGGGACCTGGCGAGCAGCAACAAGTCTAAGAAAAAGAAGAAGAGAAAATCTGTGTCGTTTAATGAGAATGCGGAAGTCCAAGACACAGCAACAGAGAATGGCGAACCGTCTGTCTTAGTATCGGAGCCCGAGCACTTCGATCAATCCACTGCCAGCATCGAAGAAGCACCTGTTGCCGAACAAGCTTCCCAGGTTCCAGCCGCCGAAGAATCGCAAGCCGAGCTTCCATCTAAGGATGCTGAGCAGACTGAGATTCCTGCTGCAAATAATTCTGTGGAGCCTTCGACCGACAGAACGACTACTGAAGGCCAGCCTGAAATGACTCCAGCCGCCACTATCTTGGATGAGGTTGAACCAGAGACCTCATCCGAGAAGAAGGGCAAGAAGAAAAAGAAGAAGAAGAAGACTGCTTCTTCTGACGAACCTGAGAAGCAACCCGAAGCAGAGTCATCGCCTCAAGAACTTTCAGAGTCCGCCTCCAAAGATGTAACCCCTAATAAGGTTGAGGACTCTGTCCCGCAAGAAGCAGATCTTGACGTTTCTCGTGCCATGGAGCCAAGCGGTATTGAGTCCACAGATGCACCGCTTCCTAAGGATGGACCACCGCTTCCAATTGAGCCGGAAACGACGAGCGCTGCCGCTGAGACTGTCCCAGTAGATGATGAGCAGATACAGCCAGCTGATGCCGAGATCCCCGTAGAAACCTCCTCTGCCCAGGAATCAACATCAGTCGTCGACAAGCCTGATGCCGCATCCTTCGATCAACCTCCTACCGAAAACCCCCCGAACGTCGAGGATCCCGATTCTCCTGCGAAGCTGTCTAAGAAGGAAAGAAAGAAGAAAAAGAAAGCCGAAAAGAAGGAGGCCGAAAAGCAGAAGGCTGTCCTCGAGGAGGCACATGAAACCGAGCCCGAGCCTGGTATTGCTGCTGCTTCTCAAAATATTGAATTTTCGCTCGAGCCTGAAGTTACCAATTCCCCAGCCGAAAACCTCACAGACGCGCATGATGAGACTCCTAAGCAGATCGATGAGACCGAAACGCCCGACACAGAGACTATTTTGGAGGGCAAACATGCTCCTCCAGCCGACGATGCCAATGTACCAGATACCGGTAATTCCGGAGAACTTCCAAGCGAAGAACCAGCTGGTCCTGAAGACGAGCGGGGTGGGTTTAGCCTCAGTCAATCCCAGACCGACCAAAAGAAGAAGGCTAAAGACAACGATTTTGAAATCCTGCAGGACCCCGAGACCAAACGTCCAACGGAGCCGGAGCCGATTCCGGAGCCGGAAAAGCAGGACGACGCCGCCGCCGCCGTGGTGGATGAGGCCCAGAGCCAGGGAGCTTCCGAGGGTGAAAAACGGAAAGTGGACAAGAGCATAGCCGGTGATCTTGAAGCCTCTGTTGAGCCCGAGACAAGGCTGGAACCGGAATCGGAACTAGGAGAGAAAAAACTGGAAGACGATGAGGACTTTGCTGGCTTGTCGAAGAAACAGATCAAGAAGTTGAAGAAAGCCAAAGCTCTGGCTGCCTTGGAGTCCTCAGCCAAACCAGAGACGGCCAAAGAAACCAGAACCTCACAAGAGGAAACAGCGGGACCTTCGGCCGAAGCTGGATTTGAATCTGAACACAAGCCTCAGGTTCCACCCGAATCTGTGGGTGAACTACCCACCAGGGCAGACCAAGAGCATGGCCCCAAGATGGAGAATGAAACACTCCCCGAGATTGAGGAGACTGTACCTATAATTGAGCCTGACATTAAAGCTGAATCCAAGTTCAAAACCGAGACTCAGTCCCTGGACGACCCCGATACTCAATCTGCGACTGGGCAACCTGTTGCTGAGCCTGAAGCTGGTGCCGACGTCCAAACATCACAAGCAGACTTTGAACAACAGACAACCCCCGGACAGGATTTCATTGTTCCTGCACTGGAGGTTGGCTCTGAAGACAAGACGGTTGCTCTTGATAAGGAACCAATTGCTAATAATACAGCTGAGCAGGAGGCTGTGAGAGAAGCAGATAACTTATCAGACCATCTGGTTGTTCCAAGGCAGGCGCTTGAAGAGCCCGTCAAAACCGGCGAAGTTCCTGGCTCTGATGAGCCCCAGGCCCCAGCCAAGCCAGATTTCACTGAACACCTCCCCGAGGATCCTTCGCTCTCGTTTCCCAAGGAAACAAGAGATAGCACAGATACCGATGCATCTGAGGAAGCTGCAGCTTCGGCGGTGGCTGAGCCTACCCAGTCTGTTGAGGAGACATCTGCAGACATACCTCTCGAAACTTCAGACAATTATGTCCAAGAGCAAAGCACCGACGGCGCCACCGAGCCCGTTTCGCAGGTCTCTGAAGGTCTTACACAACACCTCTCTTCAAAGCTTGACCCTGTTAGCGAAAACACTGGCTCTCCACCTGAAGCCGGAAAAGCCAAGTCAGCAGATACCCATGAGCCTGATGTTGGAACCCTAACTGCTTCAGACCCCATCTTATACGATGCTCCTGCACCCTCGCTATCGCAGTCTGTATTGAGGACTGTGGACAAAATGCCACTGGGCTCAGGTTCTCAACCGGAGCATCTTCCCTCGCCATCGGCCACTACCGAACAACCAACTGAGCCTTTAGAACTGCTAGATACCTCTGGTCGGCCTGAGGTGAGGGGGATTGAACCCGAACAAGCCTCCGACGAGGCGCATGCTCCACCACTCACTTCCAATGCGATTGCTTCCGATGGGACTTCGACAAAGCCCGACCTGGATGTTGATAAAACCACTATGGGTTTGTCCCGTGCAGAGAAAAAGAAGCTCCAGAAAACGACGAAGAAAACCTTGAAAGAAAATGTTGAGCAGCTTGAGGAGTCAAGCAAGCCTATCGATATTGACCCTCCTTCGAACGATGATTCGGTGGCACCTATAGACCCTTTATCCATTTTCATAACTAGTGCTGCATCTGCACCTGAACGAGATGCACGCTCGGGAGAGTCTAGTTCTCCTGCCCCCGTGGTCGAATCCAAACAAACCATGCCGCTTGAGACTACCGCTCACATAGTGAATGAGGAACCGGCCGATTTTATGAAGGACAGGACCATGGAATCCATTCCTGAACCTCATCCTCAAACGACTTCATCTGAACTATTCCTAGGGTCCGTCGCGTCTCAAAGCGTGCCCAGGGCAACGAATGCTCCAGATAGTCGAGAATCCGAACCAGTCGAGCAGGTTGATAAAGGACAAAATGCGGAGGGTCCTGCTATAACCCAGATGGAGGATCAAGAGACTCCAAGAGCGATTGACGATTCGGCGTTTCCTCAACTTGAGACCAACGAGCCATCTTCTTCTCAAGCCTCTGATGCACCTAAAGAGCCTCTACCTGATTCTTCAACCCAGACAATGGATGCCGTCGGCAAGAAACAACCCGCAATATCTGCCCGCCAACGCGCTGAAAACGAGTTCACCATCGAAGAGTGGCAGGCTCTTACCGCCAAGGAAAGAAAGAATATGAAGAAAAAGTTGAAGAAGCTCGGTCTCGACCCGGTCGTTCAGGCTTCCTTTGAACCCACTGCGCCTTCCAGCGAAACACTGCCCCGACTCGCTTCCCAAACAAACACTGCCAAATCCCAAAGTGAACTAGCAATGGCACATGAGAGTACTAAAACGACTGGGCAACTTGAGCAAGATCCAGAGGCATCAAGTGCTTCAAATGAAGCCGACCGCAGTACCCCTGATAGTAACGATAATGTTGGGGGAGGTAAAGACTTGAAACCTGATGAGTCGAAAGGGCCAGCTGTATCCGCAGGAGAAACTTGGGATGGTCAGGAACGTGTTTTCGTGGACGCAGCGCTTGCAACCGAGACCCGATCACTTAATGAGACTAAGCCAGAGTCACAAGAGTCGCTAAAAGCTGATGCCAGCCCCTCCACAATGCAGAAAAGCAAAAGAGACACGAGCCACAAGACGGAGACGGACGACAAATTTCTCGCTTCGCCTGATACTTCAATAGTGATAGAGGATCCTTTGGTTTCTGAAACCAACCAAGATGTGTCTGGTTTGCAGGAAGAAGCTCATGCTTCACTGCCCGAGGAAGTAAACATCAAGGAAGATGACCTATCCGTTCCGTCCGCCGTGGAGTCAAAGCTTGAATCCTCATCGCCACACAAGCCGAGTCAAGAAATGACCAAGGATCAGGTTATTAGTCAAACTTCATCCGCTAAAGATCTGGAGCGCCCGTCAGATATACCGGAGATCGACGTCGGTATTGTCACTGATCCAGGTTTCGTTGAGGTCTCGGCACTTGAGGAACCACGTGAAACCAGTGATAAAATGGCAGCAGAACCAGGAACGAGGCACTCGTCAAAGAAGAGCAAGAAGACAAAGAAAAACCGGAAGTATGACCTTGACCAGGGGGATGTCTGTGAGCTCAGCAGTCAGGCAATTGACTCTGTCGCGGCCGATGTGAAGCATGAAGGTTATACTTTTCCTGCTGAGCCTGCGCCAGAGCATCCAAACGACAAAGAAGCCCAGGACAAGCCTCTTGCAGTGATACCTGCGCCACCAACGGGCGAGCTGCAATTATCAACAGAACAGCTCCCAACCATAGCCGAACACCCAGTGCCAGACGCCCCACAGGAATTTCTCCCACATGATACGAGCCTTGGCTATGCTGGAACGGGAAACGAAGATATGTCAGCAGGAGTTTCTGAGACAAATCTGGATACCAAAGGAAAACTTGCACAAGAAGCTGCCCCTCCCAGAAGGGTTGAAGAATCTATCCACGCGGAGACGCTTCCGGTTTCCGAGGATGCGGAGTCAACTGTGCCAACACAACAGCAAGATGCCATAACGGGGCCATTGCCAGATGCTCCCGGTTCAACACGTGGAGAATCTTCAGATGAGCCAATGCGTACTGGCGGAATGTCAATCGAACCTCTCGCCGACCAACCACAAGACCGACTAATCACGACCCATCAAGCAGAACTCGACGCAAAAACACCACCGTCACAGTCCGGTGACAATGGCTTTTTGGAACCGGCATCACAGGATGAAGTGATATCTTCAAAATCTGTACATGAACCTGAAAATGATCGTCACTTCGGCGTGTCTGACAAGTCACCTGCTCGATCAAGTCGATCCGAAGAAGCAGCTCAAGTGGAATACACATCTCCCCGGATCCCTTCTCGGAAGGATAAGAAAAAGAAGAAGGGGAGCGCTTCCGAGGCATCAATGACAGTACAGACAGCTTCTCCTGAGTTAGCAAACCAGACGCATACCGAATTTTCACAAGCTCTTGACGGTGAACCAATCCCAAAGTTATCTGGTGCGATACTTGACCACAGTACCGAAGTTGTTGAAACGACCCTCGTCGATGTCCCTGAAACTCCAATAGACTTCAACCAAACACGAGGCCTGACCTCACAAAGAGAACACCAGGTTGACGAACGAGAGAGGGGCGATTATTTGACAGCTTCGATGCCCGCCAAGAAGCAAGAGACCAGTCCCCACCTCCAAGATGTGAGTGCCGAACACTCCACTGCCAAAGAAATTGCGCAAAACACTCTTGATACCAACGAAGCCCCCGCTGTTGGCGAAACCGAGAAGCCCATGGAACAAATAGTAGGGGAAAAGGCATCAACTGAATCTTCATCACTTCAGCTTTTGGAATCCTCGCTTGGTCCTGCAGAAGCTTCCATCGGAAAGCTGCCAAAAAAAGAGAAGAAGAATAAGAAGAAGAAGAAACAGAAGCATATCGATGAGGACGCTGTCGAAGCACCAAAAGAGGTTCAAGACGGTGCAGTTTCCGATCAATCTGCTGCTCCTCCACTTGCCGACCGCGACCTTTTAACAGAACAGCAAGCCCAAGTCTCTGAATGGACACCGAAGACGTCAAAACTGGATGAATCACTGGCAACTTCGTCTGAGAAAGAACTAACAAAGAACGAGGAATCGAAAACACAAACCGTAGATGATCAGCCTGGTGTTGCCCAGATTTCACAGCCTGAACTGGTAGTGGATTGTGAACCAATTCCAGCCCCTCAAGCCGATGAAAGTGCTGGAATCAATGATGGAGCCCCTCCTTCGACCAAAGAGGTTTCTACCTTACCAGAACCTCCTGTGGCAATCCCTATCGTGCAACATAGCCCAACAGCGGCACCCGCACAGGATACTTCTGTTAAAGGAGATATTGAGATGACACTAAATTCTGAGCGCATTTCTGCTACGCCTACGCCCGGAGACAACGATTCAGCCCAAAATGCAGACAGCAGAGATAGGGCCTCTCAAAAAAATCTCGATCCCTCCAATGAGCAATCAACTTTGGCTGTAACAACAGTGACAGAGCCGGCCGGCAGCGCGACTACAGTCAAGATGACAAAGAAAAATGAAAAGGAGGCCCGGAAGCTAGCCAAAGAAAGGGGCCTGGCTGAAGCAACAGTTGCACAGGAACAACCTGTTTTCGATGGTCAAGATGTTCAAATCCCACAAAACAACAGACCAGGATACCCAGAAGAAACCGACAAATCGGCTTTGCAAGTAGATGAGAACCCACCGCCAGCATCGACAACAACGGCTCCAGATGGGCCCTTGCCCAATAACGATGAACATATTCCAGGAACTACCCCAGTCAAAAGCTCGAAGAAGGACAAGAAGTCGAGACGAAGATCTGGAAACCGCATGCTCCCTGTAGTGAACGAACTTGGCGCCCAGCCCCCCCAAGAACCCATGCAATCAGAACCATTTCGGTCTGAGGGCACAGGCAGTGAAATCCTTGAATCAAAAACAACATCTGTGCCAGCTGAAGCGGCCGCCACGCTTAAAGATCAAGCCGAGAACAGAACTGGACCTGTTGCATCTGGAGGGGACACTCCCAAGAACCCATCAGCGGATGCTCAGATGAAAAATATCAACGAATTGGATATCAAGGACATGAACCAACCACCACACGACGCGCCTAAGCACCCTGATGCCTCTAATGCTGATGTTCCTGTCACGTCTTTCAACGAAGCCGGTTTGATATCGTCTGGAGAGTGGTCACACCACCCGCTTTCATTCTCGCAAGACAAACAGGCGTCAAGATCCCCCCCCGCCTTTGCGCAAAGCCCTAAATATGAGGCACCTCAACCCTCGAGGAGACGAATTGACAATCTGTCAGACCTCGACGCAAAAGAAGGGAAGAAGAACCGGATAGAGTCCAAACCGGCTGACTCTCTCCAGGAAGATACGCTTGATTTTAACCCACGAGCCTTGAAAAAACCGACAGATGAGCTTACGCGGTCTCCAGAGGTTGCAGCCGATACCTCGAGTACAGCGAAGGATGGATCAACTCTGCCTGCATCAAGCAAGCCCAGGACATCGACCTTTGCCGGAATGATTGCCGCCACTGCTGCTACATTCAGCTCTGCGATGTTCGGCGATTGGACAGAAGGGGATAAGACCAAAGGAACAAAAAATGATGAAGAAAAAAAAGCAGGAAACAAGAGTCGTGATCTGGAAGGACATGCCAGGAACACTCAAACTAGCGATCAAGACGCAGCAATGATGGACTCGCATGATATGCATGTATCCATTGACGAGACTGGCAAAATTACTCGAGAGGAGAGCTCGACACCCCGGGAAACCCAGGGGGTGAAGAACAAGAAAGTGAAAGAAGACTTCCTTTCTGATAGGGTCGAGAGCAAAGACAAGGGCAAGGACATCGCTACGGATTTAAAAGAGAAGGGCAACATGGCAAAAAAGGAAAAGAAATCCTCAAAGAAGGTGAAAGACGTTGCATCACTAAGAGATGAGACCTTGTACGACAAATCAGGGAAGAGTATGCGCTCAGAGAGAAAAGAGGATATGTCTGGAGTACGTGGCACGGTCAAGGACACTGCAACCCAATCGAGGAGAGAGCCCGGGGCAACGCTACAGGAGTTACAAGCAGAGACTTCAGATATGGTGGAAAGCCCGATACTTGGCAGAGGGAATTTAGAGTTGTCACGAGGGTCCCCCCAGCTTCTACTTCGCCGTGGATCCGATGTTGAGGAGCCCAAGAGTGGCCTGTTACGAGAGGACAGCAAAACATTCACACCTCTGATAGGAACGGAGTCTGATATTAGTGATCTACGACGATCACCAAGTAGGCTATTGGAGCCAGTACCCGAGGTTCCCGAGGCGGAAGTTGAGCCAACCAATGGCCCATTCTCAACGCCAAATGTCAAACGCGAGAGCGGCCCTGTTGGTGACGAATTGAGCTTCCAGAGACGGAGCAGGCGCCTAAGTGAAGAGGCACATCGTGACAGTGGGTTTGGAGGAGAGACACCAACTCTGAGACGAAGCAGACGCTCGAGTCAGGAGCAGTCACGCGACAGCGGAGTGCCTACCGAAGACTGGGTTGAAAGAGCAAGTCACACACAACCAGTTGCAGACCGCGCGGTGTTACAGACTCCTGAACCACCAAGCGAGCGAAGACTCCGTCGCTCTCCCCGAGGCACACCAGTGCTGCGAGAGCCTACAGTACCAGGACCAACACCGGAACCAGAAAAGAAGAAACAATATGGGGCCCTTACTCCAGCCGGTATAGCAGCCGCCGCCGTTACAACGGGTGCCGGCTTAGCGGCAGCGCTACGAGGACCTGAGCCTTCAACTCCTACTCCAACCACAAACACCATCCCAACTTCGTCATCAGTTTCTGGTCAGAGAAGTGTGTCCGACAATGCGTCCCCTACCCGTCGATCAACGCCTCGTCTCGAGGGTTCTGGACGTCGGACAGTTTCTAACACCAGCCTCTCTCGCCGGCGGACTCCGGAGCCGCTAAAGTTTAGGCCTGAAAGTCCAGGCATCAACCGCTCGTCAGACACCCCCACACCACCGCTCCGTCGTGTTGACAAGCGGATGAGCAGTGATTTGCGGGCACTACGTCAACAAAACACCACCGCCGCGGCACCCGTCAGTTCCACGCCTGTCGCAAATGAGGGTCGTGCCCGTGCCAAGGACATGGCCGACGTCTACGTAAGTACATCCTTTATTTCAATTTAACACAATGCTAACTCGTCCAAAGGATGGCTTCGGTGAAGGTCGCATCGGCTCACCCCGATCGCCAACCCGGCCACACAGTATGCGCCGCAGACAGAGCATGCAGGTCCTCGAACTTGAGAACAAGGTCGAGCAGTTAATGGCCGAGAATCGAATGCTCACAGAAGCCCGCGCTATGGCTGAGACGAGCCTGAGTCAACGAGCTGCCAATAGCCTAGCCGAGCGCGATGCCGAAATCGACAACTTGAAACAGTCTCTACAGTTCCTTCAGCACGAAGTCTCTAGACTTAGCGAAGTTAACGACGGCCTCACGAGCGCCAATGCTGAGCTTGCCAACAAGGATACTGGTCGTGTAGCCGATCTCGAAAACCGCAATGCGGTTGTCGCGCGCGAGTTAGAAGAGGCCCGACGCGCCAAAGGAACCAGCGAACAGTCTCTTGAAGCAAAAGACGCCGAAATTGCCGAACTTCGCGCCAAGCTTGACTCCGCCAAAGAGGAGATTCGCGACCTTCAACGCCAGATTCTAGAGGCCAAGGCCGGCGACGACCACTTTCTCAACATCCGCGACGAAGATCACTTCGATCATCGTTGCCAACAACTTTGCTCCCATGTTCAGCAATGGGTGCTACGATTCTCCAAGTTCTCTGATATGCGCGCTTGCCGCTTGACAAGCGAGATAAACGATGAGAAAACAATTGACCGACTCGACAATGCCGTCCTTGATGGCTCCGATGTCGACGTTTACCTTCGGGACCGTGTGAAGCGACGTGATATCTTCATGTCTATGACTATGAATATGGTCTGGGAATTTGTCTTTACTCGCTATCTTTTTGGCATGGATAGAGAACAGAGACAAAAGCTCAAGTCGCTAGAGAAGCTGCTGACCGAGGTCGGCCCTCCCGAAGCGGTGCGCCAATGGCGCGCCGTTACCTTGACTCTGCTGGCGAAGCGCGAAAGCTTCAAACGTCAGCGCGATCTGGATACAGAGGCTGTTGTTCAAGCCATTTTCCAGACGCTATGTAAGATCCTCCCGCCACCTTCAAACCTGGAGGATCAAATTCAATCTCAGCTACGACGCGTCATGAGAGAGGCCGTTGGTCTCTCGATCGAGATGCGGACGCAAAAAGCTGAATACATGATGCTGCCACCATTGCAACCCGAGTACGATGCGGATGGTGAGCTCACCGCAACAGTTCAGTTTAACGCCTCAATGATGAATGAGAGAAGTGGCAGCATCACTACCTCGAATGAAGACCTTGAGGCACAAGGCGCCATTGTTCGAGTGGTTCTCTTCCCACTTGTCGTCAAGAAGGGGGATGACAATGGCAAGGGTGACGAAGAGATCGTGGTTTGCCCTGCACAGGTTCTTGTCCCTCGCTCCAAGCAACTTTTCCCTGGTGCAAGTGATGGCGGAAGCACTTCCATCGGTGCGCGGAGTCACATTAGTGTTGTGACTGAGACATTGGGCCAGACTGAGGTAGATTATGTAGATTAAGGGATACAGGACATGGGAAGATACCACTGGGAAAAGGATATAGGCGGTGTTTTGGGGGCTTTGGTATTTCAGGGACAAATGCACGCATTTCGAGCGAGGATTTCCTTTGTTTATGGTTTTGGGGGCGAAGGGAATGGGTCTAATGATTTGAGTTTCTTGTTTTGCTTTTTATTTTCTTGCATGGTATGTTTTTGACTGATTGATGACGGCCGGATATTCTTAAAATTTCCTATGCCTAAGCTCTGCTTTCTTTGTCTTGTCAATGTTTCTTTGCTCTCAATGGTATTTGATGTCTGAATGCTATGAACTAGCTGAGCTGTATTTATTAGGCTCTACATGTAATTAGATCTGTTAATCTGACATGCTGGTATGATCCTTTCTTTTAACTGATTACCTATCCTGTTTCCTATTCTATTTGAGGGAAAGAAAATAATAACAAACTGGTAATCGTGATAATTGAATCAAACGTGGTTGATGAAAATGTTGATCGAGCCTCTTTGGCTTGATCTATTGTTATTCTATAGGACCATGAGCGTTCCAGCTCCTGAACTGATTTCCTAAGATCATCCGGCCGCAAGTATTATGATACTCTCATCGCCTTGCATTCATCAGGCACTTTGCTTTTGTGGTACAGTATTTCTCTATATCAACAAATATGCAATACATTGTGTAAGCGCTTGAATTCCCCTGAATGGACATATCTACATGGACCGACGTTGAGCCTTCATAACTAGCTCCAAGTCCTCCTCGCCGTCGTGTGTTTCCTCACTCTCGATCTCGTACTTGAGCCCGATTGGTTGTAGGGGTTCTTCCCAAGCCCGTTTCATGGGCGTCACTAGGCACTTTTTTAGAGGCAGCTTCAGAGGTTCCTTCAGAATCTTTCCCGAAGGCTTATCGAATAGCTCTCCTGGCTCGGGACCCGACGTTCGCGTTGCCTCTGGCATTCGCATCATCTCCCCACTTCTATGTTTGTTGGTCCATCTCCACCCATCGAGTGAGACCGCGACCTTGTCTGCCTGTTCCCTTCCGTAGAACTCCTTTATCTTGCTGACTAGGTATGTCAGGCGCGACTTGCGGCCCATCTTGCCCTCCTCGAGATCTTGAAGCAGGGTCTCAGCTAAGTTTTGTATCAAAGATTGTGCCATTGGCAGCCCGGAGACTTTGCCCCAATTGATAGCCTTCTCTATAAACCTCAGGCGCTGTCGAGTTGTCCAACCAGGATTCTTCATAGAGGTTTGGGCTAGAGCTGCCAGAAAGTCCATCGTGTTCGATATATTTCCTCTGATGGGAGTTGGCAGCCAGAGCTTAGCTTTTGTGGGGTGAAATTCAGCAATCTTCCAAATGAGATCCGGCGGTAGGTGCGGATCTCTCATGAGTGTTTCTGCATGCCGCGCCCATAGATACCAGGGCACTCTATCCGGGTTCGACCATCCTTCATTATAAAATTGCCAGATGGCGAGGACAAGAAAAGGGTCTTCTTCCCCCTTCATAATCTCACAAAGGATCTCGTTATGGGTTCTCAATAAACGCATTGATTTCATCAATGTACCGAGATGTCCAAAGGTATCACTGATGCGATAAAGCGCCTTTAAATTAGCTCTTCGCTTCTTCATTTCGAAGTGACAAGCGGCTTCAAGCATTGCTGCCCAAGAATGTAGCTGGCAAGGTTGCTGAATCCATTTGTCCATGGCCCGCGGTTTTATTTTCCATTTCGCCTGGGTCATGAAGCGGAGTGCCATGAGTTGAAAGACTTCTGATTCGGCCCAATCTTCTGTATTATCTGTATTGGAGGCGAGTGACGTAAATTCTCTTGTTGAAAGTTCGGGAACAGCCGCCAATTTCAACAAGAGTTGGAACGCAATTGTACGACGTTTCGTGTCCTCATTGCTCATCTCAAAGCAAGACTGGGCCAAGTGGTCGAATATCTCGTTTGTCGGGCATCTGGCAACGACCATCCGAGATAGATACATGCTTCGGCGTAGAAGACGGTGAGATATGGGCCGTGTAGGATACTGTTCACCTTGGGATGCTTCTAATAGAATGTGGCTGTGCATTAACTCGAGGTAGTCGCTGGGGTCCAGTTGTATTCTCTTGTATTGCCGGAGTAATCTCAAAAGCTCATCCAAACAGTCGAACGTAGAGGCCTGAGGTGTCATTTGTAACACTCTTTTGAAGCATTGGTGCCAGATATGCTCTCCGTAGATATCTTCAGTTTGAGAAGTCCGGCTCCGGTGAATAGCATGGATGATATATATCAATTGTTGGGCTAGGACTTTGTCAAGCACTCTTACAGATGCTCGTTGTCTGAAGTTTTCGTCGAACGGATCAAGGGCCAGGATAAAGTCGTCCTTGGAAAGATTCCTTTGCTCCACTATCCTCAAAATTCTGACCAGATAGGGACCGCATGACTTCATCAATGCCTCTTCATTATCAACTTCGAAGAATGTGGCAAGCCGTTCATTAAGGTCAGCGCGAGCCTGGCCTACTGGTGAGAGGGGCTCTGGCTCTGGCTCTGACACCGCCTGTGATTGTGCGACGATAACGGGCTCGACGTCTTCGTTTCCTAGGTCCTCAAGACCTCGGAGAAAGCGCTCGAATAAGCCAACCTGCTTTTTATGGCGATGCTGTGGTGGAATAGGAGCTTCCCAGGTCCATTGTCCGAGATTGGCAGGTAATTCAATTCCCCAAGGTAAAGGTGAAGCGTCAGAGTTGGAGATGGCGGCGGTCATATGTCGCTTGCCTAGGCGGCGTCGGCTTTCAAGCGGGCCGGGACAAGTACTCAAACATCGATGAGAAACCGGATAGACGTGGTGGAATCGCTCAACAGCTCGTGCTAGCATAGCATTGGTGATCCAAATGCCGTCTGGTAAGCTTGAAATAGGGCGCACGCCTAAAGGACAATGCGGGATAATGGATCGTCGAGGCATTGGACAATCTCAAGTGAAGAGTCAATATCGGGATTCGGTTCATATCAGCATTGTGAGATCTGGTCTCTGTACGTGTCTCGTTATCGCGGCGTCAGAGGATGTCGTGTGGTGGATGGCTACAATGAGAGCTTTGAAGGTGAAGAACTTAATTAATCCACACTTGAAATGGCTAGCCAACCAGCAAACTGCTCTTACCCCAGGTTCTATGAGTTCCAGATACAAACATAATGCCTGAGGCCTGTTGGTTTTCAACCACCAAGACTCTCCACAGTGAGTCCCTTGCTTCCAACTAGCGTCTCCTGGCTCCGCCACAAGCACAAGGAGGTAGATAAATAATCCGCAGACTTTACTCCGTACATCCTCGCAGGATAGTAGCTAATAAAAAAGTAGAGGCATTTATAACTTGATTGAGAACTACCTACTTGATTTTCATCTAATTTTATTTCCAAACTTAGGTGTTTCTCAACAGCCATTACTCTGAAGCACTTTATACCATTCGAGATAGACTAGGTAGTAGGTACTTTTACTACAGCCTTTGACATGCGGGTTATTATCTGACCCACTAACATCGATGACGGGAGTTGATGTGTTCAAAAGCCCCAGAACCCCTTTAGCTGTACGCTGATACGCCGTGTCCAATAGCTGTCCCTGCGTCTTCCTGCATCTTATTACGTCTTCCATCGATGGCTGCATAAATGGTATCAATTCGGCTTGAAATTACACCTGACAGGGCCGGACTCCACGCTTCCAGGGTATACACCTACAGTCCAAGTTGCGGCGCATCACATCTCTTTGACAGGCCCTTGATAGCTAAAAGACCCCTGCCGCAGCTCCGGCTGGCCACTGAAGAGTGCGGACGGACCGAACGGTGAGCGTGGAGCTTCCCTAATTGGGAACATCAACGAACCAGCCTGTCCCTGTTCGCGCTCGTCTATTACTCCGTACTGCTTGTCGCCTTCTCCTGAACAAGACATTCATCCTAATATAATCAACAACACAACAACAACACATCGCATACGATAATTTCACTCTTCATCGATCACCACTGCTCGATGGCTCTATGTGACCGCTTATCGACCCCGACTACGTCAGAGAGAAGCTAGATGGAGCCCGTGGTGTATGAGGAGACCCCGTTCGCCGACTACCTCAGAGGTGAGCACCGTTCTCTTCCGCGCGATGCTTCTTGTTTTGGGTTGTGACCTAACATATTTAAAGATGGGGGAGATGAGCCCCAGGCCGACTGGGCGCCCGGTGCAATAACGCCCGATCCTGAATCACCCGCTGGCCGATCCAGCCCATCACCACCATCCAGTCCATCACCTTTTGCACCCACCGGTCGACCGCTAGTTAAACCAAGATTCCGAAATAAGGCTCCGGATGGGCTTCACTTGCAAGTTCCCAAGCCCTCATCATTGCGATCTGCTAGCAGGAAATATTCGGTATGTCAAGTCAAATGATTATAGCAACCTACAATGGCTGAAATCGCTCGTCAAAGGCGGCAGTAGCAGCAAGTATCGACCGAGCGGATAACGCCAAATTCCTCGAACAATTCCGGTATACGATCATTGCGTCTCAGCTTCTAAGTGGCCACTCTGGTCTAGGACAATCGCAACTAGCGAACAACGGGCCTAACCTACCGACGAACGAAGATGAATCACTATTGTCCACCGAAGGTATTCTTGCGTCGATTCTTGCCGCTCTCGCAGTTGCCGTCGTGTTGAGTTGGGTTCTTGGAAGTGGAGTGACCAAGAAGAGGCTTGTCTTTCTGCTCATACTATGCGTGGCGGCGGTCCTATTGGGCCAGGTCTATATGAAGCGACAGTGGTTGCGATATCGAAGATCGCAATCACTTTCCGAAATGGCCGCTTTTGTGGAACATTCGCACAACTTTGACAGCGCATCGGGCGCGGCTCTATCACTTATACAAGAGGTAGAGCTGGTTTCTCGAGGTTACCGGCTGTACGTCTCCTATACCTTCTTATCAATCAATACATCGTTAATCAATATACAGGAGCGCCCCCTTGCCACCAATTAGCCGCATAGAAGATCGCACACAGACACGAAGATGTGTCAGGCTGCGCAAGGCTTTGAGACATTCTTTCGCTGAAGTTCTTGAGTCTTACAACCAGGTGTGCACAGTTGTTAACGGGTTTGCGGAACAAACCGACTTGGAAAAGTATTACGATATATACGACATCACCGACTTCGATATGTCAGATGCTCGCCGAGGTTTAACTGATGAAGACTTGGACGATCCTGAATCCTTAAGGACACTCAAGATTCTCGCTGCTCGTTTCTTCACCATTCGAAAACTGTTCCTATGCGCTCTTCTTGCCCTAGACGCCAACAGCGATGCAAATGATTTGCTCCGTTGGACAACCGCCGTAGAGTCTCTTCTGAGTTTGAAGAGCTCGACTCAAAATGCGCATGCTAGACTGCAAAGCATCCTGAGCGAGGAAGACGGTAAGTACTTGACGCAGAACCTCAAAAGTTCACCATTCACTTATACCTATTTAGCCTTCCCAGCTCCCCCTACCCCAAAGAATGCCCTTACACCTGGGCGAGAACGCTGGAGAGCTCAGCTTAGAAAACTGAACTCCCTATCAAGCGGGATCAGAGGGCTACAGGCGAAATTACAATTGCTTCGAGAAGAGTCTGACAGGACTCTGAATGACTCGAACGATATTTCGGAACTCGGTCCAAATCTCATGTCGCAGTATGAGTCCATTGGTATGGACCTGAAAGACCTGATGGCAGCGTGGGAAGAGGGCAGGGCAGCTTTAGCACTCGGTATCGATAGAAACGAGAAGAGGCTCTCATCTATGAGTACCCTGCTATCGCCTGTGAGCTCCCTCAGTGGCCTCACCACCGTGGATGAGAACGGTGGCGCGGCCGCGGCACTCAAGGCATTGACAGGCGAGTCTCCACCAAGCTCTGAATATGCTGGTTCTACAGAGCACGAGCCCCCCGAAGTGTTTGAAGCCGTTGCTCTCCCACGGCCACGAAGCATGCTCACGCGAGGAGAGAGAATAGCTAAGGTCCGAGAAGAACGAGAGCAAAAGGCTCTTGCCCGACAACACGTCGATGCAACCAAGGGCATGCTTCGGGAACTAGAGACAGTCATCAACCTTCGGCCTCGAACCCGTGCCAGCGCACCAGCCGGTCGGATTGTGTCAATGTAGGGGTGTATCGATTTTACTGAAACTAACAACATGCAAACGGTCATTCTCACTATTGCTTTTCAACCACCTACTCAACATTTCCATTCAATACGAACACTACCATCTGGACCGACACTGAACCGTTTTCTTAGGCTTGCTATCAACTTACGATAAAACAAACTCGAGCTCCATAGGCAGACAGATATGTCAAGCAAGGTAGCGTCACGACGACACGCACAATTCTCTATAAACGGCACTTTTCTATAGATCAGCCATGGAAGGCTAAGGCGTTTTAGGATATGGGTTGGGGATCTTTGTTTTGGATTATTTCTCCGATATGTATCTTCCCAAATTCTCGGTTCTTGGGCGACTTTTTTCACGCACCAAATCTGTGGAAATAACAAAACGGCACATATGCCAGTAGATTGCATCTTGCAAGATCGTTTCTTTCCTTGCCTAGTGGTTCATTTTGTCAAATATAATGAAAATGGGGGACTTGCATTTACTCATGTATGGTACCTTAGATATAGTAGTTTTCCAACTTATAACCTACTACTTACCTAGGTAGTAGTCAGTCAATTGGCCATAAGTCTGCGATTACTGCCTGAGCAGGCTACCTACTAGGTACCTGACTGTCTCAACATCTCCATCAAGCACCACCTGTAGAAGTGGGAAGGGGCTTGGAAATCTCTAGTACTTGGCTTCTTACCCAGTACCTAAATACCTTACCTACCTACTAGGTACTGAGGTAGGTACTACCTAGGTATCGGGGACAAAGTGGGACGGACGAATAAAGGTGCCTCGCAAGACGCGACATACGCGTGGGATGGTCGCGGTCGCGCTTTAATTGACTCCCCACCTGCCAGCTAGCGAAAGCACATTAATGACTACTAGGCATCTCCCATTCACCAGACAACTTCTCATGTCTCTTCCATACTAATTTGACGGCGTCTCCCGAAACACTCTATTCACTTACTGTTCATTTATCCTTTGCCATTCCTCTAACCTCTTTTCTTTTCTTCTTCCATCAGAAAACTTCTGTTACAGTTAGTCACCCCAAGCAACGGCCACCCCGCCCTTTTTGCATTTGCGTGGCAGCTTCAAACGACCAGTGAAAAAGCATTGACAGAGAGCTAACAGGCAAGCAGAGATGTTGGAAGCACGACTCCCTCAAGCCGAACTCCTGAAGAAGGTCGTCGATGCGATCAAGGATTTGGTCCAAGATTGCAACTTCGACTGCAATGACAGTGGCATTCAGCTGCAGGCCATGGACAACTCCCACGTTGCCCTGGTTTCCATGATGCTCAATGCCGACTCTTTCGAGCCTTTCCGCTGCGACCGCAACATCTCCCTCGGTGTCAACCTCACATCTCTGACCAAGGTCCTGCGCGCCGCCCAGAGTAACGACGTTCTCACACTCAAGGCAGAAGATGGCCCTGATGTGCTGAATCTGCAATTCGAGAGCCCCGAGAACGACCGCATCAGCGAGTACGACCTCAAACTTATGGACATTGATCAGGAGCATCTGGGTATTCCCGACACTGAGTACGCAGCTACGATTTCTATGCCCTCCGGCGAGTTTCGCCGCATCTGCACAGATTTGATGGCCATGTCAGAATCAGGTTAGCTAGTACAACCCCTTCCTGATTTAACTCGCATCGATTATCTAACCATACCTCAACAGTCATGATCGAGGCCTCCAAGGACGGTGTCAAGTTTGCATGCAATGGCGATATCGGCAACGGCTCAGTGACCCTCCGAAGCCACACCGATCTCGAGAAACCCAAACAAAACATTGAGATTGAGTTGAGTGAGCCTGTCGCCCTTACTTTCTCCCTTAAGTACCTGGTCAACTTCTGCAAGGCTGCTGGCCTGTCCGACCAGGTCAAAATCAAGCTCTCCAACGAAGTGCCCCTTTTGGTCGAGTACGGAATTGGAGGTCAAAGTCACCTCCGCTTCTACCTTGCTCCCAAGATCGGCGACGAGGAATAGAGAAATGCCACAATATATCGACATCATCCTACTCCATTGCTATGAGCTCGGCGTTTGTGGGTACAAGGATATGGTCAAGTGGTTCTGATGGAGTACATCTGAAAGGGGATATGCAAGAAATACGGATACCAAGATCTTTACCTGCTTGTTAAAAGCCGTTTGGGGGCATAAGAGGGATGTGCAGACGGGAAAGGGGTGGCAATGAACAGACTAGATAGGGAAAACAAGGGGTGCTAGGCGACCTGGCTTTGGTCCCTTGCTGACTGAGCAGTTTTGACGATAATGATATTATAAGGCCATTCTCTAGTTCGAGGTTGTCATGACATCAGTCTGGCCTCGGTGACATTAGCCTTCGTATGCACTGAGCCATTATTGCCTGAATCCTCCAAGACCTCCATGTTGCCCGTCTGGGCATTCAGCCTGTCCCGTGTTATGTCTGAAGCAAGTCAAGCCTAGGAATTGAAGCTATTCGCACCATACTGACAGGAGTTGATTGGCGTAGAAAATAACCAGAAGGACGTCTTGATGCGGGGCAGTCACCACATCATAAAGTATCGGAGGCTGGCGGGGCACACGATCAAGCCCATGGAAGTTGCTGGTAACTTTTAGCTGTTGACTAAATGACAAAGAGTGCATGGATGCCATTATCCGGACGCATTGAGTCAAAGAATTCCTATTCTTATTGTAATCAGAGTCGGGTCCGTATGCCAAAGTTCCATTCCCCACTGTTGTATTTATAACCCGCCTTGTTCCCAAAACTGAGTCCAACTACTAACTTAGAGTTGACTCGTGACTAATATTGAACTACAAACAGCTCAAAAGACGCCGCCGCTGAGTTCTAGAACCAATCTGTTGTGTACTTCCTAGAGTCAAGTTCGGGCTTTTCCTTCCCCGTTATTCTTGGATTTATTGCTCCCACAAACAACACCGCTTATTTTCTCACGGGCATCAGGTTCCGCCGTTTTAAGAGTCAACTACATGCGCACCTGCTAACGTCGAGCGAGAGATTTTACCCAGTGACGTCTCTCACACACTCGACATACAACAGATATCTTGGAACAGGCTTGGATAGATTTGTCTACAGGAAGCTTCCACGTCACCGAGAAGGGATCGAAAATAGGCTTGGTATCTTGTTATTATGTCTATCGCTCCTACAGTGCCCGATACGCGGGTTCTCGCCGTGGCAAGCCATGTATGTCCGCCCTCACCTCTTCTATCACTTGTCAAATGTCGAAATTAGGCTGAAGGTTTATTTCCACAGGTTGTCTCTGGGTAACTAGTCTCTGTTCCACAGAATTTGAAGAGACTGACACGCTCTAGTTACGTTGGTAACAAGATTGCTGTATTCGTACTACAGTCCTTAGGCTGCGATGTCGCAGCCCTCAATACTGTACAATTCAGTGAGTCTTCCTACAGTCACTTCAATCAGGCGACGTCGATAAGTCAGCATTTCTAATATGCGGCCCTCACCTGAAAAGGCAACCATACCGGCTATAAGCAATGGAAGGGAACCAGAGTCTCGGCACAAGAGATCATGGATTTGTGGGCTGGACTAAAACAGTCGTACCTGGATGATTTTGACGTGATGCTCTCTGGGTATATTCCAGGGGCTGAGGCTGTTGACACGGTTGGTGAGATAGGCCGAGAACTTAAGGACAAGTCTAGGCAAACGCCGGGCAAGTTCTTCTGGGCGCTTGATCCGGTTATGGGCGACAATGGGAAAATCTACGTCTCTGAGGAAGTTGTGCCAGCATACAAGAGACTCATCCACGATGCAGATCTCATTCTTCCGAACCAGTTCGAAGCTGAGTAGGTTTGAAAGCTTTGGTACATTATTTGAGCCTCGCCGACTAACACAATCTCCATGATCAAAGATTACTCTCTGAAGTCAAAATCCACGATATGGGCAGCCTCCGAAAGGCTATCCAGGTTCTCCACGACAAATATCAAGTTCCCCACGTCGTTATCACGTCAGTCAACCTCGAGGCACCGGACCATCCGCCTTCGCATCTCTCTGTCGTGGGTTCCACCATGACATCTACTGGCAAGGCTCGCTTCTTCAAGATTGTCTTCCCATCAATCGATTGCTACTTCAGCGGCACAGGCGATATGTTTGGAGCTCTTATGGTGATCCGAATGCGTGAGGCCGTATTCAACGCCAACGAGCGTCTGCGACATGCAGCCAGTTGGGTTAGTGACGACTCTGTATCGGCTGTTGAGCTACCCCTAGCACGCGCAGCAGAAAAGGTTCTAGGCAGCATGCACGAAGTCCTGTCTAAGACGTCCGAGGGCATGAGGAGGGTCATTGAACGCACGGCAGAAGAGATGAAGGAGGAAGATCGAGTCGACCAGACAAAGGCGCATCTAGTGAAGAGCAAGGCGGCAGAGCTGCAGTTGGTGAGAAACCTGGACTGCTTACGATCGCCCGCGACGCAATATCACGCGAGAGCCATGTAAAGACCTTTAGAGCGGTGTGCCATACAAGGTTTTGGTGGGTGTATAGAAAACAGCAAAGTTGGGATAGAGATATGTAGAGAAAAGGGTGAGAATAGGCGCCTGTTTATGATTTATTTGAGTGTTTATACATCCATCTTTGAATGACACCCCTGGTCAAGTGATATCTCGACCTAAGTAGCCTTCCAGTCTTTAGAACTTGGTTCTAGCGCAGCAGATCTATCCCATTGTCCAAACCCCCAATCCATTAATCCATACAACTTGGAAAAAATAAAAAGAACAAGGAAGTTGGCATTCTTCTCCTAGCCAGTGCTGCCGAAGCCGCCCGCACCTCGAACACTCTCCTCGAGTTCTTGAACCTCAACAACTTCGGGGGTGTAGATACGCTCTAAAACCAGCTGGGCAATGCGGTCACCTTCCTTGACCTCAAAGTCGGAGTCGTTGTGGTTGAAGAGTAGGACCTTGACCTGGCCGCGATAGTCGGCATCGATAACACCAGCGCCGGTATCAATGAAGTGCTTGGAGGCGAGACCTGATCGGGGAGCAATTCGGCCATCTGTCGTCCGTCTGTTAGGGCTGGCTCCAAGATGCTGCTTAGGGCAAGCCTTGGCTACTTACAGGTTCCGGCGGGAATGGCCATGCTGATATCGGTATCGACTAGAGCCTTACCACGAGCGGGAATAGTTGTATCACGGGCAGCGTAGATGTCATAGCCAGCAGCAAAGGCGCTACCGCGGGTAGGCAAACGACCCTTCTCAGACAGCTTCTTGATCTGCAGGGGTGGGGGGGCTTCCATTGTAGCAGCGGTCTTAACACGTTTGGCGGGAGGTGATGAAATAGGAGCGTTGTCGGGAACAAGAGTTTCGGAGGTCATTGTCAAGAAGGTGGAAGAAAAGTGATGAAGCAATTATCGTGGAGATTGCTCTCGATGCTGGAGCTCAAGCCAACTTAACAAACGCGACGCGGTTGGATGGTCAACGTGTCGGCTGGATAGGTGCTTGAACGATTGACCAATAAGAGAAAGCTATTCTTAAGTGGTTGCTTCTCTGGTCCTGTATGGGTGTATGTAGTATTGGATGTACACATATACACCAGACAACAGTGTGAGCGACAAGACAGAAAAAAAGTCCAGAGGCATTATGATGATATACATGATGTTGGTATTCGAGGAATTCTATTGCAGCTGTCTTCAAGATTCCAGATCTCGTCCGAAATCGACTAATCTGAGTCTCGTGGCATCTCTAGGATGAAATTGAGCAACCTTAGACCTGACCAAGAACCGTGCAGCTGCAGTTTCACGCGACAATTGCACATAGGATGCTGAGTTGTCACCATGGGCGTCTGCGAGCGTGTTGAGAAGCTCCTCTGTCAGTTGTTTCATCTCTGCGGAAGCAGCTCTAACCTCGTCTTGACGTCCCGTGCCTCCATCAATGGCCTGCCCCCAAATCTCATCGATTCTGCGCTGCCGCTTGTCGTCTTTATCAGCGCTATCCTTTGGTTTCTTCAGTTTTCCCTGTGCATTAAAACCAGCAGCTAAATCATCTCCGTCGACATCCACAAGATCGCCAACGACCGGCCCTCCCAGCTCTTCAGCTGCAAGCATTGGCGCTAGGTGATTATCGATGAACCGAATGAGAACCTTCATGAGCTTGGATGTTTCTCCATCATATCTTTTTTTCTTAGCCCTGAGCTCTTGCAACAGTTCCTTTGCTCCTTCTTCAGGAGTGATGTGAGTGCTCGCGTCCACTTCATCGCGAAGCGACTGTATGCGTGTGGTCAGAGCATCACCAAGGAGATCTTGGTCTTTGAGACGCGCTTCATCTGCCTCAAGCTGACGCGATAGCTTTTCATGGCTCGCACGTTGAGAAGCCAGGTAGGTATTGGATTCCTCAATTGTCTGGTGAGTCTTGCGCAAAGCTAGCAGCGTCGGTAGCAGAGATCCAGGGGAGGGAAGAAAGGGCTCTGACTCTGTCACCTCTTTAAGAGCTGCTTGAATGAGTCGCGCTTGCCCGGCCACTGAGTCTGGGGGCTGTATTTGCTCTGAGCGAAGCTATCTACGAGTTAATAATTGATACGAACATTATATGTGATGCATCTATACCTTTTCTAGCTCATCTTCATGTTGGCGAACCTTTTTTTGCAGTTCTTGTAATGTCTGGTCAAGTTTGACTGTGTATGTTTGCACCGTCGCATGTTGCGAGCTATCGCCCATTGTGGTAGAACTTTGCACAACTAGTAAATGCAAGCAAGCAACTCGAGAAGTGGGCAGGGGGTTTGACTTTAATAAGAACTTTGGCGTAATTGGGGAATCACAGGTATGGAGGTGATCAACCTGTGGCGCGTTTCGGGTTGTCGTACAAATAAAATGGAGATTGCAGGTCCGCTTATAAGTTATCGTGGGAGTGCAAAGCTCATGGGTAAATTATCAGGCGTATATCTCTTGAGATATATACCTAGGTAAGGCTCATTCAGCGTACCTATAAAAACAAGTTCCAATCAGGTGCCAGACGCAGACGGTGATATCGTAGACTTTGGAAGCTCTGTCCACGAAGGTTGCGCTTGCCTTTGAGAATCAGGTCCCGCGTGGGGCGCCTGAGCTCCTAGGGGGCCCAAGCTTCAAGCCCAGATCGAGGTGATGCACGTGACATTTCTCAACGCTCCATACCCAGGATGGATCCTCGCAGGGCTGCTTCTCCCGCTTTCTCCCATCTCCTCATTCCCAACGATCGACCTCTTGTCGTGTCATATTCTCTCTCTACCCTTTCCCCTTTCATTGCCCCCGTGAGCTTCTCACATTATCAATTCTCAGTGATTCGTCGTAATCGTTCTTGAGAGTGTCCTTTTTTCTTTTCCCTTTGATTTTCATTACCTTGGATTGTTCCTCACCTATAGGTCTGGATCCATCGCGACAGCAAAAGGTCTAAAACACCGCGCGCCGATCGATTGAGAGAACCAGCTTCTCTTGTCTCCGTTTCTCAGTCTTCGACACTTCGCGACGAGCTATCTGCTTCCTCCCGACTCTGCACTCGTGCTCAGGACTACGGAAACTTTTGCGATCCTCCGGTCAGAAGGTTTGAGCTGAGCACTGCCTCTTTTTGCTTTTTAAGAAGTCCGTCCCAGTATCGATCGCTTCACCTCTCCTCACAACCGTTCAACATCTTCATCACAAGACAATCATCTCCGCCCTTCCTCTCTCCCGTCTATCATCTAGGAGATCTTCCCGGGCACTTGCTCGACGCCTGCTGAAAGAGTTCTGGAACCCGTCCTTGAGCCCGAGACTCGAATCCCTTCTCCTTCCATTCAGCCCGCAGCACGCACCGTCCTTGCGCGACACCAGTCACTTCACGAATATTTCACCGAAACGCGCACCCAGCGAAAGTCACTACACCAGCACGTTTTCCTTCGAAAACCCCTGAGTGTATATAAGACGAACAATAGAAAAATCCAGACTTTTC